>WEIU01001721.1:322190-389044 GCA_013389925.1 Aegithalos caudatus | reverse complement strand
TGGAGCCGCTGTCGTGAGGCGCAGCGGGTACGCGCAGGGCCTACGGTCAAGGCCCAGGGCCGGGGCCGGGGCTGGGGCTGCGTTCGTAGCCGTACCGCAGTGTCAGCGCCGATACTGGCACCGCCTCTGGCACCGGCACAGGCCCAACCCCAGCAACCAGTCCCAGTGCCAAAAGCAGTCCAAACACCTGTTTCACTACCAAGACCAGTACCAGGCCTAGCTCCAGTATCAATGTGCCAGTACCAGAACCACCACCAGTTTCAATCCTAGCACTAGTCCCTGTTCCAGCGCCAGTCCCAGTTCCAAAATCAGTCCAAGTACCTGTACCAGTACAAATGCAGGCCCAGTGCCATTATCAATACCAGTTCAGTGCCAATCCCAGTCCCAAGTGCCTTTACCAGGCCCAGTCCCAGTTCCGGCATTAGTCCCAATTCCAACAAACCAGTCCAAGTACCTGTACCAGTACTAAAACCAGTGCCACTCCCAGTCCCAGTACTGGTATCAATCCCCATTCCAGTTCTGGTACCGATAGCTGTTCAGGTACCTGTCCCTGTAGATGTATGAGTGCCAGACCCAGTTCCAGCCCCAGGATCAGTGCCAGTCACAGTTAGAGTTCAAGTACCAGTAACAGTCCCAGTCCTAGTTCCAGTACCGGTACCGGTACCAGTCCCTTGTAGTACCCAGAGCTGTGATACCGTGCTGGTGCCAGGCACGGCAGCAGATGTGACCATCACACCGTGCATGGTGCAGGTCACACCGAGCAAAGGGCAGCTGTAAGAGGCTGCTGCAGGTGCTCGGGGCCCGTTGGCAGCTTTATGCCACAATGAAGACTGGAAGCAGCAGCAGCAGCTCTAGGACCAGTTAGACAGAGAAGCCACAGTGCTGAGCATAGATCACCCCAGCCCTTCGGTGCAGGGGTCTAGGAGGGGAGCTGCAGGGTGGAGAAGCTGGCAGTGACACCAGCTACAGCACTCTGCAGTCAGACAGTGGCCTGGTAACTTCCAAAACACAGGCAGCCCTCATACATGTGTGCAGTCATTGCAACACATCCTGAAGTGAAGGATTTTCATTGAGCAGCATGCCAAGAACAACACAGGTGGAGGGAAAATGATTAATTTATCCAGTTCTGAGGGAGTGTCAAACAGGATGTTTATCCAGAGTCTGGCTGTGCTGACCTTGCCTCTGAATACAGAGTTAGAAAAGGTTATTTATTTGAGTTTAAAAGTCAAGCAGCCCATGGTGAATCACTGGAGGTATTTTACTACATGAATATAATGCTTCTGGAATAAAGGAGCTTTCTGGAAGTAGAGTAATGTTTTTTCATGTTAGTTGTACTGACATTGTTGGAAAGCACATGAAGTTTGTTGGGACATATCCTGCCTTGCTTTATGGGTGTATGCAGAGGCTAGAACCAAGGAAGGATTCTGTTACCGCCTTAGCTGCTGGATGTCTGCTGAACATCTTTTTTCTTATTGAAAAGATGCTGACAATGCTTTAAGTCTAATGTGGTCCTCTTTGAGTCATCTATTTCTATTGCTATTGCTGTCTGCTGTGTATTTTTTAAATAAGGGTCAGGCTTTTCACAGAATTTGTCTATTTGAAGTTACAGTAGCACAATGCACAACTTTCTAGCAACCAGAAGTTTTAAATAGGTTTCTGTTTAAAACTCTGAAGTGTTTCTATGCCTTGAAGTGTGGGATAGAGTTGATATTTTTTGTTGTGTGTTTCTTTGTATATTTAGACTGATAATTAATAATGGAGTGTAAACCTCTCTTGAGATAATATCGTCATTGCAGGGAAAATGTAGCCTGTTATTAGATTGTTCTTTGGAAGCTACGTGCTAATACTAGACTCCTTATGACAACAAAGAATAAAAACCTTTCAAATCCAAAGATTTCTGTGGATATGTAATGTGATATGTGTGCAGACTAACAGCCTATCTGAAGAAGATATAATTGCATTGAGTCTCATCACCCTCTACTTCAAGCAGCAAAAAGTCAGGAAGTAGAGAAGTTTGGCCACATGACTTGAGTTACAAACCCATTTTTGCAGAGAATGGTCAAATGGAAGCGAATGAGAGAACTCCCTAGTACTGCCTGGTACATAGACTGTAGGATCATAGAAGAACTTGGGTTTGAAAGGACTGATGAAGTTCTTTAATCCAGTCTCCTTACCAACGCAGGCCTTATTTAAACTCTAGATTAGGTTGCTCAATTCCTCATTAAAACTTTTTTCCCTCTCTAGGCATGTCTGCTGAACTGTTTTCAAGGGCAAGAAGCTTTTGTCCTTCTGTCCATTCCAGAATTTCTTGTGTTGCAACTTGTGCACATTGACTCTTTCTTTGCAGTGTAACCCTGTGAGGTGAGCTCCCTCAGTCTTCCTGGCTGTGCCTTTCCCTAGGTACAAAAATAACAGGCACAGTGCCTCCAAGCTGGTAAAAGCTACCTGAAGCAGAGGGAAATTACACTCAATTACCCTAGGGCAGTGCTTCTTTAATTGTATCAGACAGGGATTAAAAGAGGCTTCAAGTTGAAACGCACCTTGGTTGTCATTGACGAGAGCCACAAAGTTTTCAGAGGGCTGGAGCATCCCTTTTCCATAGACAAATGGAGAGAGTTGGGCTGTTAGCCTGGAGAATGGGTGGTTCCAGGGAGACCTCATTGTGACCTTCTATCCTTGGAAGTGTTCAAGGACAGGTTGGGTGGGGTTCTGAGCAATCTGGTCCAGTAGAATGTGTCCCTGCCCATGGCAGGGGTGTTGGAACTAGATGACCTTTAGGGTCTCTTCTAACATAAACCATTCTACAATTATATGATCTAGCACAACCCCCTGCTTAAATCAGGGTCAACTATGAGATCAGGTTGTTTTGTTCAGGACTGTTCCCAGTCAGGTCTTGAAACCTACAAGGATACAGACTGCACTACCTCTCTAGCCAACCTCTTCCAGTGCTTGATTCTTGACTCTCATTGGCATGAAAAAAATTTCCCTGTATCCTCTCATGACAGATTAAGCATTCTGCCTCTTCTCCTACCACCATGTACTATTGTGAGGAGCCTGGCCTGGTCTTAACCTCTGCAGAAGGAATCTTCTCTTGAAAGATTGCAGTTAGTTGCTCCCACCCAACGTTAGGCTTTCTCCAGGCTAACCAAGTCCAGGTCCGTCCATT
This sequence comes from Aegithalos caudatus, assembly GCA_013389925.1. Classification (NCBI taxonomy): domain Eukaryota; kingdom Metazoa; phylum Chordata; class Aves; order Passeriformes; family Aegithalidae; genus Aegithalos; species Aegithalos caudatus. The sequence goes on along the minus strand of WEIU01001721.1, from coordinate 385,878 downwards.
TCTCCTCACAGGACAAGTGCTCCCCCCTCCTGACTGTATTGGTCTTCCTCTGCTGAAATTGTTTCAGTTGATCAATTTTATCAGCATTTCATATATTGATGAGACTCAAACTGGATGCAGTGTTTTAGATGGGGTTAAAAAAATCCTAGTATTTCTTTGAGATCCTGAATATGGTTCTTCTATTTTATAGTCAAGGGTGCAGTTGTCCCCCACTGCCTCCAGGGCACACTGTGGGATTACATCCAGCTTTCCAGCTACCAGGACCACGTTGCTTTTTCAGAGTAGCTGCTCACCATTTCCTAACCCATATTGTTGCCAGGGGTTATGTCTTCCCTGGTGCAGAATTTTGCCTTTGTCCATTTTCAGTTTTGTATGATGCCTCTGAGCCCACTCCTTCAGCTTGTCGGTGTCCTTCTGAAGAGCTGCTCTCTATCCTTGAGTGTATCAACTAAGAGAAGACAAGGAACATAAACTGCCATTATACTCTTTCCAAGAGGGGAAAGTGGGTGATTCTTTGGTATTTGCCATTTCATAGTAGATTTATTTTTAATAGTGTAATGTTACGTATATGTAACTGAGCGATAATGTAAATGATGACGTATAATTCTGCCAGCATTAACTGAAAGCATAAACTAAACAGAACAACCAAAGAAGGAATAAAATTCAAACACTCCATGACCCCAGACCCCCCCTAACAGTACAGTGACTGTACCATGAAAAGGAAATACTGATGGTGTTTTGCAACATTTCAGAAAACTTCAAGAATTTATGACAGGCATGTGTATTGCAGCACAGAGGAAATCATAGGATGCATGTGTTGCCTGTGGTATCCACAAACTTGTACACTCAAAAATACAGTTGCCCAAAGGCAAGAGAGGAGATTGAGGAAATACTCTGCTTATTACAGAGCATCATATCTAGAGGCCATGGCTGCCCCCCTCAAATATGGCATTGGTCTTGAGATGTGGAGGAAGCTATAGAAGAATATTATTTTACATTCTTTCCTTGAAAGTCTACATCCTTCTGATTTGTTGTTCAAGAAGCTGTTAGATGTTAATTTTTATTAACCTGAATCTCCTGCATCCTTCTGTTTTCTAGAAGATCCTTTTTTAGTACTATTCCTGCTGTGCCTTCCCCAGCTATGCCTATTCTGCACTCTGTGAGAGATGGAAAAGGTCTGTGAACATCTCAGTTCTTCGATGCCTTTTTTTTCTTTTCTTTCCTTTTTGGTGATACTGCCTGAAAGCCATTGTCCCAAGCTGTACATGTTCTACCCCTTACTAATGGAGAATAAAACACCCAAGAGACTTTCGTCTCTTTTCACTTTTCTTTCACATTCCTAGATCTTTTCTTCCCCTGGTTGTCTTGTTCTCATATCCAATACTTCACCATTACCTGGTTGCTTAAAATTGCCAGTTGCTTTTCTGTCTCCTTTTATGGGTAGACTGAGCTCCACTATCCCTGGATTGTTTGTTTGGGTTTTTGTTTGTTTGATTTTTCATTTGTTTGTGGGGGGCATTGTTTCTTGGGCTTTTGTTGTTGGTTTTTTGGAGTTTTTTTTTATTCTGCAGTGAGGAGGAGTCCAGGAAGTTTCCAGACCTTCACCTGACATTAAGATAATTTAAGTACAAATAGATGCACTTGTAGCACCTGCAGAAAGCAGAGAGCTTTTAGTTTGTTTCTCTCTGGAGATGAACATAGAAGACCCACAAGGAAGAAGACTTTACCTGCACTAATTTTTGACTCCTACCTTTTCTAGGCTGGTACAGCATTGTGTAATGACTGTTTACCTGAGTCAAACAGTCAGAGAATGAGATAACCTCAAAACCAGTAAGTGTGCCAGCACCAGCACAATTTCTCAGATATAACACATGAACAGCTGCATGGGCCCGGCTCTCTCTGACCTTGCAGAGCTGCTCCCTCTGTGTTGTTCTAAGGACTGAACTTCACTCATCACCCTACTTCTGTCCAGGAAGGTGGGAAGCTTCCTGGAACAGAAAATATGATCCCCTCCCCTCCAAATTATTAAAACTTTGAAATAACAGGGCTTTCAGGCAGAGATAAGGGAAAAGGAATAACAGTTCTTTCCTAGAATATATATATATAACAAGGCAAACAAAGAACCACACCAGCAGCAACAACAAAGAGCATCAGGAATCCAGTGACAGCCTCTCTCGGCCGTCAGGCACGCTCCCCTTCAGTGCAGTTCCGCTCACAGCCGGCAGGGGCGCTGCTGGCTCCTGGCCGGCGGGGACATGTGCGGTGATTCCCCCGTGGCTGCAGGGGGCGCTGTGGGGGGGAGCTCAGCCGCCCCTCCTCCTGGCAATGGAGCGAGGGGGAAGAGGGGAGATGGCTCCCCTTGCAAAACTTACCAGGAGCAGTCAGTGTCAGTGCCACTCCAGGTGATGAGCTGATCTGTAGCAAACCACAGTGCAGCCACGCCTAGGGAAACACAGGGGCCCACACCACACGCAACTGCTCTCACCTCCAATTGCTGAGAGCAGAAGGGGCTGAGTCCAGCCCCTGACCCCCGGCCAAGTCTCAGTTATCCCCCTGACCTCTCACAGTATCTCTGCATTTCCCAAGAGAAACCCCCTAGCCAGAGAGCTCGCTCTCCAGCTACTAGCACCCCTTCTTCTTCAACTGCACCCCTTTCCCCTCCTACCCCAGGACCATTTCAATGGAATTCGAAGACACCCAGCTACGTCTTTTGTCTTATAAGTATCACCCATTCATCATCTCTGGAGCAACAAATGGGGAGAAAGAAAAAAAAAAAATCAGCAGCCTAGCCCCTGACACCTTCCTATGTGGAGTATGCATAGTGTTTGTTTCGATGTAAATGCCTGCGATGAAATCCATCAGCCTGAGATTTAATTATGCACATTAATTCTCTATATAGAGAAAAAAGACTTATCTATAGCCTGATGCATTCCTCACCCACCATTCACTGCAACCTATGAAAGGATGCAGGGATTAATTGAAACTTCGTTCAAGATTGGATATGGCATCCCTGTCTTCCTCATCTCCTAGTGAATAACACTTCTGTAGGGAATGGCTTGTCCATCTTTGCTGCCTATGCTGGGCTGGACTATCTCTGAGGAGAGAGGAGCATCTGCAGAGTACTTCTGAGCCCAGTTACATTAGGCAGCACAAGCAACTATCCATGGTTTCTTCTGTGTCTGGGGAATGTGGTGAGCAAGATTGGGATGATCAGAGACAATGCCACACTGCAAACTGTGGGTTTGGGAGACTGTTTATCTGGGAAGTCTGGAGAGGATAGGCATTCATAAGAGGCAAAATTACATTCCACATCTCTCTGGATCCTCATGGTATCTCCATCCACCAGCACTCAAGTGATGTTTTAAGAGTGTACTGGGGTCTGGCTGGGGTAGAGTTAATTTTCTTTGTAGCAGACTGTATGGTGCCACATTTGGGATTTGTGACTTAAAGCAAGCCCTGCTAACATACCTGTGTTCCAGCTATTGCTGAGCACTGCTTGTACAGCAACAAGGCTTTCTCTTACTCCCACTCAGCTCCCCTCAGGGGTATTTGGGAATTCGGAGGGGACACAAGCAGGAGAGATGACCTAAACAGACCCATATGATACTGCATGCTCTACAATATCATACAAAGTAACAGAAATTGAGGAGAGAGAGATTTTGGGAAGGCAGCCGTGGCTCAGATACTGACTAGACATCAGTCTGCTTTTGCATCAGTTTTGTTTTGTTTTGTTTTTTCCCCTTCTTCTTTCCTTCAGTTAATAAACTATATTTATCTCAGCCTATGAGTTGTCTCACTTTTGCTCTCCCCATCCTGCTGTGGTTTTCAGGGGAAGTGAGAGAGATACTGTGTGGTGCTTGGCTGTGGGTGAGGGTCAACCTGCCACAAAGTGAGAAAAGAAAATCTCCAGAGTCTCTCTGGCGTACACACAGTGGGGCTTCCACACAGCTACAGCACGTTTCCAAAATGTGCACACATGTATCCGAGCTGTAATTGATGTACTCACCACCCCACTGTTTACCTAAGGATGCTGTGGATTGCCAAGGGATGTACCGCAACCAGGAGCATCTGCACCATGCCTAGGCCAGTGCTGGGACACTGCTTGGAGATTCCTCCTACAGGGTACAGAAACACCCATCTACTGACCTTGCTTACACCTCACATGACCTCCTGATTGGAGGGAGGTTGGACTTGGGGCTGTTGCAGAGAGCACCAAGGCATGTCTGGACTATGGCCTGCTCCTCTGGCCTGCTCCTCCATGTGTGTACCAGTGTTACTGTCAAGGGAGACCTTAGGGAAACCAAGAGTGGCTACAGGGCACTGGAGCCCAGGCGCTGTTCTCCTTGGTCCTGCCAAGGCAGGAAGTGGAAAGGCAAGGCCTGGGCAGGAGAGCCCCCAGCCTGTGGGTTAAGACCTGACTGCACAGCCAGTGTTGCAGACAGAGCTTTGGCTTTTATGGCAATTGGCCCCTGCTTTGAAGGACAAGGATGAGAGCAAGTTTTCCAACCAGCTTTCCAGCCTAACTGGGAAAGCCTGCCCTACAGATACTCTGCATGCAGTGGAGTTCTTCTAGTGTATGTCCTCCTCTTGTGGTTCTCCAATGGTCCTGTGTGCCCTCCTTGGACTATTTTAACATCTTCTTATTTGGTCTTTGTGAAGCTACTCTCTGCTCTCTCAAGGTTCTTTCAGTCATTCTGCTGTATTTTCTCATCTCTCCAAGGGTACTGTATGATCTCCTTCTTGCCTATCTTTTTCCACCTTTCTGAGGCTAATCATTGTTATCCTTCACATTTGCAGACATTATCATACTGTCTTCTCTGAGGTTCTTTCAGGCTTTCTTCTAATCTCTCAGTATCTGCTAGGCTGCTCTGTTCTCTGAGACTCTCCCAACCTCCACTTCTTCCCTAACATCTCCAAAGCTGCTTTGGCTGTCTTTCAGTTTCTTCCTTCCTCTCACTTGAGGGAACTTTGGAGCACTTTCAGTCCTTCTGCTTGTTTCATATCCCACTCACACTTCAGCCCCTTTTTCTGAAGTTTGATTGGATTTTCTGGGGCTTTTTTAGTATTCCTTCAAGGTTCATGGCATCTTAGTAGCTTCTCTTCTTTCTCCTGGGACTTTTTCAGCCTTCATGCTTGTTTCTTCCCTACTCCAAAGCTATTTTCTGTTGCTCTTTTAGCCTCTCTCCTCTCTTAGCAGCTGCGGGCGTACACTTGTAGAGCACTTTCAGAATCTCTGATGCTTTCTTGTTATTGTCAAAGTCTCTTGGGTATTCATCATGGTTCTTTCAGGCTTTCTACTAGTTCCTTTGCCTCTTTGAGGCTACTTTGTGTTTTCTGAGTCTTTTACAGATTTTTGGATCTTTTTCCCTCTTTGATGCTGCTCTTTGGGGCACAATCAATCTTTCTCCTCCCTTTTTTTTTTTTAATCTACTTTTGAGGCCACCCTTGGTACTACTGAGTAGTCTGGAGCTCATTTAATAGCTCTGATACTTTCTTATTATCACTGAGCCTCTTCTGTATTCTCTGGGGGGGTGGGGGTCCTTTGCCTTAGCTCACTCTTTCTTGGCCTCTGACACTGCTGCATTTTGTTTTCTTGAGCACTTACAGGCTTTCTTCCCTTCCCTGAGGCTAGTTTATGCATTCTGAATCTCTTTTGGACTCCTGTTGCTTTGTTCACTTCTGCTTGGCTCCTGTTTCATCTGGGGATCTTTCAGCCCATCTTCTACTTTCCTGGCATTTGGAGGGCTGTTCTGTAATCATTCTCTATCTGAGTGTTAATCAATGTTCACATTTTGTCTGAGACTTCTCAGTGTCCTCTGGATGTCTTTCAAGCTCTCTACTGTTTTGTCCTCACTTCAGCTATTCTGTGTTCTCGGGAACCCTTGCAATCTCTTTCCTGTATCAGACTCTCAAAACCATTTTTCCATTATTTGGGGACTTTTCACATATATTTCTGTTTTAATATTGTTTTGAAGGATGAGAGAGGACTGGGGAAGATGGGGTGGAGGTAGGGGAGAGGAATCTTTTCACAAATGAAACAGCTTCAAGAGCTCTGGATTTCAACTGCAGTGGAGCTGGAATAGATATCTGTCAGTCACCTTTTTGAAAATAATTTTTGGTCCCTTTCTAGTTTTGGTGGTGGAGTTAGGAGACAAATGAGCTGAAAGAGGCACCTTTTAAAAAATCCTTTATTTTTGTATCATCCTAGTAAAAATATTTTATATAAAGGCGAAAGTAGGTATTGCATAGAAGAAACACTGATGCAAACATCACCCGGTGGGAATGGCATGTTGTTTCTTAGTGTCTACTCTCTACTGCACAACAAATGGCTAGCCCAGAGGCAAACATCTCCAGGTTTCCCCATGCCAGCTACAGGATGAAGCTGCTTACCTTATGGATAGAAGTTACAGCACAATTATGTGTGGCCTATTCCATGCTGCTCCCCTCCCAAGAACCACCTGCTGGGAAAACACCCTTTTCCTCCTTGCCTTTTCTATGCCTGACTGATGCGTCACCCAGGAAAGACCAGGAGGATCAGTCTGGCTGCCTTCTGTGCTCGCACCCTCCCTGTGTGTGAGTTTGTATTTCATGCAAAGAAATGGAGCAGGTGGACACAGGATAGGAGAGTCGGCCTAACGTAGCCATAGTCCAGGAACTCCAAGCGTGACATATCCAAGGCATCTTCTGTCATGCTGGAGACATTTATGTCATTGTCTTTTAGCATTTCACATGCTGCTTAGCTACGGGCACTTTTTTTGAGCTCCTTCCACCTGGGCTTCCTGTAACAAACAGCCTTGGTACAACCAGGAGTGAGCAGAATTCACTGCTAATTCACACTTCATCAGCTTTCAAATAGAGCTTCTTCAGGCAGTTCTCCTGTTTTGTCTCTGCATAAGTTCTATGGCAGCTCCCGAGCATGAAGGACAGTAAGACAGCAGGTATGCTACAGTCTGAAGGAACACTCAGTGAAACAGCACTTTCACAGACTTGAATTGTGCTCTCATGAATTAGAGATACAGGGAGGTATGCATTTATACAAATCAATATTTGTGTATATTAAAGATACTTTTACTCAGTATCAGTTTTTATTTAAAAACATGCTAAAAACTTATAGTTAAATAATCAGAGTGACATTTGGGGAAAACACACAGGCAGCCACCCACCAGCATAAGCAAAAAAAGTGCATACATACATGAGCCAAAGCTCCCTTTGACCAGCTTACAGGACAATTAGTGCCTTCTCTGACAAACTGACTGCTGCAAACCTCACACTTTCCAGAGCTGTTTTTTGCTGCATGGAAAGTGGTATTACCTTTCTGCTTCTTTGAGGACGTCTGTCATCACCTCCCACATCAGAGAGCCAGCTAGAGACACAAATCAGTCCTGCTTTTGACTCCTCTCCTGTAGGTGGCTTCGTAGAGATGAATACATGAAGCTCATGTAACTATCTCACTTAATACTGTGCTTAAAATGTCTAAAGTAGTCATTAAAAAAAGATTTCAGGATCTATGCTTCTAGATCGTGAAATGGAATGAAGCATTCTAGAAAAATAAGTTTGGATGGAAGGCAAAGTAGCTGAGTTTGCAACTACACATTTCATCTCTGAGTTACTCATAAACATCTTTTATTTCCTTATTACTTTCACTAATATATTTTACCATTTTTGTACAAAAACTGACTGCAGATTAAAATTTAAGATGCGGCAGGTACCACTGTGCGACCCAAAAGGACAGAGATGATGCTCCTACTCAACCCTGCAGCTGGCTCTTTTTGAGCACCAGAAAATCTAGAGAAAGCTAAGCACCTCAGCCCAAAGGGAGAATGCAGTGGAGCCATCAGACAAAAACCATCCCGTCTTTTCTTGCAAAAATGGGAACACATCTTAGCAACTTTGGATACAGTCTTACATGTAGCAGCAGATACAACTGGGCATCAGAGCCCCTTCGTCAACGTGGAACAGCCATCTCCAGTGAGGCTCAGATGCTCCTGGTCCCAATTTTTGTTAGAAATGGAAGTAAAACTGGATTCAGTTTCTGTGCTTTCCCTCTGCTTCTTCCCTGACTCCTTCAAAGGCTATCCAAGAGAAATAGCTGAACCCATGTGGCCTTGCCTGCTTCAGTGGGAAATCAGAGCCCTTGTGAAACTTGGGCATTGTGCTCATATGGGCAAGGGCTGTGCTCTAAGAATAGTAACCTTCTTCTTTCACTGCAACACCCAAATTCATCTCTATCTCCCACACATTCACACTCCTTCCTGTCACACTGATTTCATAGGAACTCAAAAAAGTGACACATAGGTCACACAAAACACTATTGCTGCCAGATGTACAGATGCATGCAGGACTTACTAGGAAGATAAATAGCGAACTAAAACCTCCCAGATATAAAGTGGCTCAACAGCTATTCCAGCCCACAGGGAAAAGATAGGCTGAATGATACAATGAAAATTACATCTTTTTAGAGCTTGAAGTATGAATATTCAGACTGGACACTAATTTGTTTACCAGAGGAGTAGTTTGGGATGGCATGGCTCTGAAAGGCACAAAATCTCCATCTTCAACAGTTTCTGAGACTCAGCCCAATAATGTCATAGTGAACCCCATTCCATGTATGTGTCAATACCTCTTTGTGAGTGACATTGGATGAGGTAACCTTTGAAGATCCCTTCTGAACAGCTGTCCATGCAAGAAGCAGTGTTTCTCTCAGAGCTGAGTCAAACCCTGACTGAAGTTTCATCAGAGCATCCTCCATTGTCTGAGCCTTTCCTTCATCCTTCACAAAACAGCAAAAACCTGTAACAATGGGTAAGTGGGGGCCCCTTGCAATGAAGAAGCATTCAAAGTAGAGAAATACATGTTCAAGTTTTCTAACAGGAATGTTGGTAAAATATGCCTTGAGTAAATACCCCAGTGGATGAACATGGCGATCTGTCAGCAAAAACCAATTCTGTACTGAAGGTGTGCCAATACAGAGCATCTCTGAGTGCTGTTCTGGAAATTGCCCATTTCCTGCATCATCTGGTCACTCATAATCAAACTGTCTTTTCTAGCTCAGGGAGGCAGCTGTCTTTGGCCTGAGGAAATCCCTACAACAAAGGCCATGGCATGATAATGGTGCCATCAAATTGCCATCCCCTTCCTTCACATCCAGCAGCTTGCCGTGTCTTGGGCAAACGTTCTGAAGCAAACAACACAGTCAGTGAAGTCTGCTGCCAGTAGATCAGACTGCAATCTCTCTCCTTGGTGCCAGCAGTAACTTGCTTAGTCAGTACTTTCAGCTTTCAAAGTAGCATGACATAAAACAGCCAGGCACTGCTTTGGGTGAGTAAAGGCATTGGAACTTCGCCTTGCAGGAGTAGGAAGCTCAACATCTGGTCCAATGGGAAGGCTTTGCATTCCATCTGAGGAAAGAGTCTCTGATTTTAAAGGAAATACCTTTGTTACAGTAAGGACATCAAGGCCCTGATAAAGGTAGGTGCTGCCTCCCCATGGACTTGAGAAAAGTTATGTCTTTGCCCGCACCTACTGTCAACTTTGCAAAACGTCCTCTGGAGATCGCACAGCGGTTCCTAAATTAATGTACAATAAATGTGTAAAACCAAAACCAGTAAGAAGTTATAAGTCAGGCAACTAAATTCTAAGCTATATCCATCATAATAATAATCATCATCATTATCATAATAAAAAAGTATACACCATAAGGTACAAGAAGCTGCAGAGCAAAGCAGCTCCAATTCCTAGGACTCTCAGTTAAGAGTGGCTTTTCCAAGTCTTCCAGTAAATTGGACATAAGGGTTGAAAACCTAATGGAAGACTTTGAAGAATTCTCCCTTGAAGTCAAACACACATAATTTTCGCACATATAGCATGGATTAGTAGAGCAAAACATTTTCTTAAGTTAAGGAACATTCTTAGAGCAGATCTATGATTTTGTGTAGAAAATCCATTTGTTTGGGGAGTTTCCCCCCTCTTTGGCAAATAAATGGCAAATGTGAAACAGAAAAAAAAGAAAGAGTCAAATAAGTTGTGATAATAACAGGACAAGTAACAACAAAGTGGATCTGTCAATGGGACGGATTTCCTCAGCAGGGCTAGGCGTGATGCTCCTTGCAGTCATTCTTTGTGTTCATTTTATGATGAGACAGAAAGGTTGATGTGATAATGTTTCAGAGGCTTTAGGCATCATATTTTTTGCCAGTCCTGTGAATCTGCTGGAATAGTGTCATGGAGAAGGCCATGCCAAGAATCTGAAGGAAAACAAGCAATAAGGAGTTTAGTACAGGAAGGCTGCCAAAACTGCACTGCTGACCTGTATTCATGGCCCAGCTGTAGTGTTAACAGTTAGTCTACACTAGTCATATTTCTCAAGCTTCAACACTGAGCAGTAAACCTGAATGTGTGTTGTTCAGGCACATAGTGGTGTCCAGGGTTTTATCTGTCAAAGCACAGATGTAAACCAAAAAGCTCTCAGGGTTCTTTGTTATACGTGCAACAATTTTTTGGAATCATTACGTACAAGCCACTCTTCCCCTTGACCCAACAACTTGTGCTTGCTTAGTCAGGTAACTGTGACTGAAAAGATCAGATTCAGATATTCTCCCCCAAAAATACGGCACTGAAAGAATCACAGAATATCCTGAGTTGCAAAGGACCCACAAGGATTATCGAGTGCAACTCCTGGCCCTGCACAGGATAACAAAAATCACACCATGTGCCTGAGAGCAGTGTCCAAATGCTTGAACTCTGGCAAGCTTGGTGCCAAGACCACTTCCCTGGAGCGAGAACCCCAAAACCATAACAGATTATTATAATACTTCTGCACTTGTTTTTTTTAAAACTCATCAGCCTCCATCAGTGGCCATGGTTTGACTAATTTTGGTACTTTCTAGAACTTGTTTCCAAAATTAAAAATCAACCAGTTCCTGAAAGGACAGCGCAACAGATGGCTTAATATGGGAATTCCAAAGAGTTTCCAGAAGAATTTCCAAAGAATTCTGAAGTCAAGAAAAGGGCAAGCAAAACCCCAGTGTAACACGTCTTCTTTGCAGGACTGACTACTGACCTTTCTGAGCACATGGCCTTAAATGAACTCATAAAACACATCTGACATTTTAAAATAATATTCCTACTCAAAGCAGTTGAGCATCACTTCTCACATAGCAGAGTCATGAATGCTGACAGCAAATCAAAGCCACGTTGAAAAACATCAGTATTACCTGCATTATGAGGACGCACATCCCAATCGAACCAAGGACATGCTTGTTGTCATCAAACCAGCTCATAACTTTCTCATAACATCCCTGAAATGATGAAAGATGAAAATTGAAATGCCAAGGTCACATTTTCTTTCATGTGCATTCCCTCTATTTTGTTCCTCCCCACCCCTACTTAAGACTTGACCTGGGAAAAGTGAGCCTTACCGTTTTCCACAGTGATTCAGTAGAGTTCCGTCCACAGTCTTGGGAGTTTTCCATACAACATCGGTCTGGAACAATGTTTTCTCCCAGCACTGGGTACCAATCTGTATAGTCATTCACACCACAGCATTTCATCTGTGCAGAAGTAGAGGATGAATAAATTAACTAGCACAATTTGTAAATCACGCACAACCATAAACTTTTACTTCCACTAAACCACTCTGTATTTTCATAAAGGCCACCACAACACTTCTTTGGTTTTCAGGTGTTCTATGGTTGCTGATCACCTAAAGCAAATACTTAAAAACACAAAGACAAAACAAAATCAAAGAAAATAGACGGCTCCACACCCAAATCTTCTTGTCACAGAGACATGTGCCCGAACACCAAAACATAAGGTGAGAGCCCCACAACTGCTAAAAGCAAAATCCTGCCAAAGTTGCAGTGCCACCTATGCAGGTTTTGCTGCCTCTCTGTTCTTACAGATGATTTCTATGCCTCTGATAGCCACAGAGAATCCCAGGCAGGCGAGCATTTTTCACCTTACGGAATACACTTTGATCTTGGATTTCACAGTACTCCTGGGTTTCACAGTATTCCTGGATGTTCAAGAGTCCAAAATCAGAAATCAAAACCTGCATTAGCCATCTTTTAGACTAGGCATGGATGCCACACTTAGCAGACTGCAGGAGCCTTGATGACCAAATTGTTACTTTTTTTACTATTGAGAAAATATGTTACCTCTGCTTGAATGATATTCCATGCATTTTTCAGTCCAATATTATTTTCTGAATTGTATAGCTTCATACCTTCTTTCAAATCCTTCTTAGCACTCTCACTGACCTGCACCATGTAGAAGACAGAGGAAGTCAATGCACTGCTGTTCAGAGGAAAGCACCAAATGGTATAGACACACATATAGAATATCCATCTTTTACCTTCTCTCACCACAAACTTAATGTGGCTAAAGAGCTTCAGGACTCTCATAAATCATTGTGACCTTTAAGCAGTTGCCAAGGCCTAGTCTCTCCCTCAGACTGCAAAACATTGGGTTAATTCTCTTGACACAGGAGACCTCTGCTAAAAGTCCATCATACAGTCATCATCTGATTCAAACCAGCTGAACATGAACAGCATCAATCTGCTGAAGGTTGCTGTAACCCTGCCAGAGACAGCTGTTGGCACTACCCCACAGCAGCCTCTCCTGCCTGTGGCCTGCTGCAATTTGCTAAAATCACAAAACCAGAGTCCCAGCTTCCCAGCCTTAGCTGAGTTATCCTTGCATGGGTTCGGGCAGGCTACAGTGAATAGGCAGTACAAAATCAGTTGAAATAAGACATTATTGTTTTTCTCCTTGTGGGAGCAAGTTTGTAGGATTTATGACTTTCAAAATGCTTTTCTTTCTTTAGAAGACAAAGCTGGAATGCTTAACAGGAGATCTGAGATGTTCCATTTCTTGTATTAATTTCAGTCTAAGCCCAGAGTCCTGGGCAGGTAGGAATGTACCTTGCCTCTGACAGCAGTGAGCTGGTAAAAAAGAAGGGATTATGATCCTGGCATAAAGGTCAAAGATATTATATCTGTTTCATCCCTCTTTTACAACCCAGTCAAAATCAGCAGTTCACCTCAGCTCCCTGAAAGTAGCAGGCATCATAATGACAGCTTGAGAAGAGATAAAATTCTGGGAGGAGCTCTTTTAAAGTAAGTCTGGATATATTCATACTGTAAGATTCTGCCCTGTGTTTAGCAGAGGTCTTCAGTTCCCCAGTCACTTTTCCAGTGTTATGTGTCTGATGGGCCAGCCAGTTGTGCCTACTTCACTTAGTCACTCTGAGATAGCAGATTCCTACAGATGGGCTGTGTGAGAAACTGCCTCTTGATCCATTCTGCACTCACACCAAACGCCCTGGGACTGCCTGGGCAAGTGAGACAACTGGTGGCACTTGGAATAACCTGTGAGTATCTCCTGCCTCTCTGCTCCTGTTCCAAGGGTTTGCCCTGAAAAGCTCTAAGATTTTAAGCAGGACCTTCTACAACCCAGGACTACAAGATGATCAGCTCCTTGCAGACAACAAACATGTTGAAGGCTATCTAAGATTTCAGGACCAGACAAAAAGGAAGGCTCGGGACCATGATTTTATTTCAGGGATTTGTCTCCTGCTTGTTCTCCTCATCACTTCTTCCTCCCTGTTCAGAAGCAGCTTACAATAGACAGCCAAAATCTCAAAGTTAAACCTTCACTGAAGAGAAGATCCAGGAGAACCCACATATCCTCATCAAACAAAAAACTTAACCTGGTTTACATGCTAGTAAAGATAATTAATCTATTCAGCATATTTGCTTACCTTGTCCATATAAACAAAGAATAGAATGACTAGTATCAGCTCTGCCAGGAGAATTATCAGCAAAACGATGAAAAACTAGAACAGAGAAAAAAGAGATGGTGTATATTTGCCAACTAGACAGTAAACCTGGAGCTGCTAGAAACAATGAAGATGATAGGCTTACTACCAGTATGCAGGTTTCAGCCATGCTTTTATCTTGCTCCTTCTGACTGCTGTCACAGCACACAGTCCTGGGAGTCCCTTTGCTTCACACAGACTACAGGACAGATGCTAAATCCCTTAGTGCAAAGATCAATGTGACATGCCACAGAAATGATTCCCCAGCAGATGGGCTCGAACCACATGTGACTGTGGAATAGTCATCACATTACTCAGCACTTCTATTCCCAGCTCTGTATCTGAAATCTCTCTCTCTGCAGAGGCATCCCAACTGTGAGTTCTAATAGTTTCTCACTACTTTTCATGCCCAGTAGTCATTTTTTTTTCATGCTTTTATGCCCTAGTGGACTCCAGACAGGCACGACTCCCCCAGACACTGGGGAAGAAGCAGTATGGAGCACAGCTCTTCAGCTGGAAGCTCACGACAGTCATGATAGTATAAAATTACTTTTGCATACAAATACAAAATATTTTTTAAAAAATTAAGCTGGTGTTGCAGTTAGTGTGGATGAATCACATGGACTTTTACACTAATCTCTGTTTGCTTTCCTAGCTGTGCAACACACAAAACCAAGCAACTGGCAAAATCTAGGTGACCATTTTGCCTCCAGTCTAATTCTCTGAGGTGGTTTAAGGAATTCTTCCCAGCTGTTCCCAGCATCATAGAGAGTTTTGCACAAGGAAAATATGCTCCTTAATGTCACAGCATCTGGATTTGTAAGCTGTGACTGAACTGGGGCCTTGAAAGCCCTCCTCCCACCTTCTGCGACGATACCTCTCTCCTTGTAGGGGGTTTTTCCTCTTCCCAGCGATTTTTTTGATGGGGGATTTTTATATGGAGGGGTATTATATATTCCCCCATATAACCTCCCATCGTTAGCCAGGGAAGCTAATGATGAAACCTCCTGCGTGTATGCAAGAAGATCCACACTGTGTTTTCTGAGAGGGGTTCCCAGCCTCTGTGCTTCAGTGCTGGTCAGAGAATTTCAAGCTTTATTTATTTTTTATTGATAAGGCCTGGCAGAGACCTTGACTTCTTAACTTTGGCTCAGATGGTTTCCACCATCCTCTGACAAAGGCCTTAGATAAGGGCAGTGTAGGAAATAGCCACGAGAGGCTTTGAGCAGCTTTGTGCCTAAGAATTTTTTTCTTTCCAACAGACATTTCCAGAAGGGCTATCCAGGTTGATCCTACAGTTCATGCTTAACCACTAGCAATTTGCTTTGCTACCTAATACATTAGGGCACATAGTAACAAGGACACATTTGCTAATAGACCATTGATATCACTGTGACCAAAGCTGTGGGATATCATACTGCAAGCCTACAGAAGAGTGAAAGCCAAGGGCAATGTCACAGTGAGCCACAAGACTATTTTTCACTGGTCATTCAAATAAAATGATAACAAGACAACAGCCACCATTCTTAGTGAAGAGGAGTATTGATGTCTTACGCTCAACAGGAGGCACTTGTTTTCCTTGATAGCACCTAGGCAGCCCAGGAAGCCGGTCACCATGATCACTGTGCCAATGGCAATGACTAGGTTGGCAGCTGAAAGTGATGGAAAGCTGGGAGAAAATGTGGCGAAGTTCCCTTGTGACACTGACAGCCAGATGCCCACGCCCAGCAGACCACAGCCACATAACTGCAGAGAGACAAACAAAAGAAAGGTTTCACTGTTAACATAAATGTCACTGCCTCCTTCCCCCGGAACTCTGAGAAGAAGGAATTTCACAAGCAAGTTCTCAGGTAAGTGTTCTACAGTAATGCTCTCAGTGACCTGATGCTGTAACAAGGTGAAGTTACATGTTCTTACTTAGACTTCATCATGTCACCTGTACTTATAATTCTATTTAAAAGCCACTGGATGGCAGAATTCTCTTCTGAGAGACTTAGCATATCAAACCAGGGCTACCCATTGATCTCCCAACAGCAATCCAGTGCAACTTTTCTCTATGAAAATAAAAAAATATTATTTGAAAGAATGCACTTATTCGTGCACTCATCTGCAATGTCTCAAGAGTATTCAGGCCTGTATTGCCTCATCCTAGGTGAGACAAGGCAGTCCTGATGACATTTACAATCAAAAGCATAATTTCAGTAACTATTTGTCATAAAATGCCCAGTCACAGTATCCAGGTTGGGTTTTAGTGTGAGTTCTCATAGCTTTAGTGTTGATAGCCAGTGTTCACAAAATGTCACCAGAATCAGATTTCTAGGTACATTATCTACAGGAAGATCAAGCCTTATGCAAGATGCTCACAGGCATTCCCAAAGGAAGCAGAGTAACATATGCATTGAGTAACAGAGGAAATGTTCATGTTTCTGTAAGGAGACTGGGAAGCACCTCTGCTTCCAGAACTCAGCACACAGTAACTCCACAGAGTAATTTGGGAAGCTTTGCATCAACAGGTATGGATCACAACACCTGTGTCCTATAACAGAGCTGGATACAGCTGCAACAGGAGTGTGGTGGCAGGAAAAAGTCAGGCACCTACTATCCCTATGAAAAGTCTGGTACAAAACATGCACACATGGCAGGAGGGGACTTTTGATTCTTCCCTCAAATTTGTCTTCTCCACTTAAAATCTTGAATTTATTTCTCATTGCCTTTCATGGTATGTCAGCAAGGTCAGTGTGAACTTGGAGTAGTAAAGAGCTGTGGGGGGATGCAAAACTGAAGCCTCCTGATATTATACTGCAGGACCCAGTGGACACAGCCACAGGTTTAAACTGTCTGCAACTCATGGAATCAGCCACCCTAAAGCTCCTGCTTTAAATTTCATCTACTCTGTCCTTAAATTGCTGCAGTTTTGGTGCCTCAGGCTAACTCAGGAATCCACCCTGTGGTTCAGCTGTTTGCACCGTCAGATGAAAACTACAGGCAGTTGCTGGGGCTGAGAGCTTAATGGTTCAAGAGGTCAGAAACAACTCTCACCACACAACATTCATTTAAGGTATTAAATGGCATTTCTAAGCTGCCAGGGCTGCCATTCCCATTAGCTGATGGCACTTTAATCAATGACTTCTTGACACTCCATGGATGAGACTGTAAATGTTTCCAAAGAAGTTTCTACCAAAGACCAAATTTGTTCAGTGTAACTTTCCATCAGATCCTGAATTCACACTTTAAAGGTCATTCACAAATGTGTTCCTTGGACTTTCATACTCTATTAAATTCAGAAATCACAGCCATAACTCAAGTGTTTTGAGAGAGTGCAATGAATTCTGGAATCATTAGGCCAAAAGCAGTAGATCATTGCAGATAAACAAGGTGGTGGTAAGAGCAAGGTCAGGGAAAAAGGCTTACAGAAGAACAAGTAAAGGACAAAAAGGAGTACGTATGATTAATGCAAAGCTCAGCCCATAAAGAATCACACCTCAGAATCCAACATCAATTATGAGATTGTAGCAAAAGAGATAAAAGAAAGAAGCCCTAACCAGCATCTCTTTACCATTTGAAAAAAACCTGCAGCACACTCCTTGAAAGAGATTTGGTCTAGAAGAGAAAGGTGGCTAGGAAATTACTCCAGAAAGTTCATGTTTATGCTTACTTAGAAAAAGTTAGAAGCACCCAGTTGCTTAAGTGAGGGGAGGTAGAGTTACCTTCAGTTATAGGAAATCAGGAAACAGACACATGCTTCATGGGTTGGACATGAAGACAAAGAAACAAAAAACAAAACAAAACAAAACAACAACAAAAGACCAAGAGCAGAAGGATAATCAAAGCTGGAAAGCACAAGAAGACAGATGACCTCTGTCCCTTTGGCAGGGTCTCGGTTCAGGAGACCTCTAGACACACTTCCATGCAGGGCATATAATTTCTTCACTTGCTTGTGGTAGCCACATTAGTATTTTGGTAAACTCAGGAGCAAAACACTTTGCTTTTTGTTGGAAGACCATACACCTGCACCTTCCCCTTTCCAGAATGCCTTGAGCAGGGAAGAAGCATTGACATTTGACGTGAACTGTTTGCAAAAAAAGTCTGGTGGATTTGCAATGCATCTCTGCTGTCCCAAGGCAGACCACTATGGAGAAGAATGCCAGACAAGTCCTTTACAATGCAAAATAAAGTGGAATGTCAGCTGACTGAGGCTACAGACATACCCACATTTGCCATTTCTTCCTGCAATTTAAAGCCCTGCTGAAGACAGTAATGGAGTAACTTCTCTCCAACCCTTGTAGTGATCGAGCTAACACATCAAAAGTGCACAATGTGATTACAGTTCCCTTCAGAGCTTTCTGACAACATGCAAGAGAGCAGTACCACAATCATACCACAGTGTCTGCACTGGTCATGCTCTCAAAACAGCTCACTACTAAAGTAAGGAAACTTCTTTTCACATATGTTCTACCTCCAAAAGTAAGATTTCTCCACCCCTGAATTACCCTGAAAGTTCAGATTACATAAAACATCATGGGATGAAGTGACTGTTAAAGGCTGATCTATGCAATTGGGATTCTCTTGTGCCTGGAGAGTAAAAAAGTCAGAGATTTGATAAAAGACATGACGACCTACAAACTTCCACAAGGTGGCAGCCCATACCAAAGAGCACTAAAAGTTTAAGACAAATTTCATATTTCTTCTCTCCGCTGATTCTCAATTTTTGTGCTTTCTTCTCTGTTTTTTTTTTTCTCTGCCATTCTACTGCATAGCAGTAGTGATGATGCTAAAATTTATGCTTTAAACTTCAGGTCCCATGACAAATGCTTTTTTCACTCATGCTTCTTTAAAAAATCCCATATAATTCCACTGACATGGGACTTAATTGCATACAACCATACCAACCAAAGCTGGCTAGGGTTCTAGCAATAAAATACCTTTCACTGACACTTTATTCTATACCAGTCTCATTTTTTATGCCGTGTGAACACTACAAAAATGCTCTGACATCTATTTATTCTCACAGGATCCACCTCTTTCTGTTAGGAACAACTGAATCCTGGAGTGTGAAAGCAGCAAGAATATATCAAGTCATCTTATTAATTCCTTTTCCACCATGTAATTAAATAATATATGCTGCTTGGTATTTAATTGTGTGAGAGTGATGGCACTGATATTCCTTCCCCAGAGAAATGGTTCAACAGAGTAATAAATTTCACTGGATTTTTCTTCTCTAAAAATGTTAGCTCGTTTCTTTCTCATGATTAGAAATCATCATCCTCTAGGCAACTATCAAATCTCTCTTTCCCCTGGTGTTTATGTCACTGCAGAACACCATCATAATGTCAGTCGCTTTTACTTATAGGGCAATTTATCCAAGCTATGGTACACATATTTTGAGCTAAAAAGCAAAAGGAACACCAGTGTTCCTCACAGGTTCTCCCACACTTTGAATTCTCTTCAGTACCCTAATGTCTGTCTGTCTTCATCACTGTGCCCAGAAAACATAAAGCATTCTAGGAAACATAAGGGTCTCAAATGCTTTGAGGGAAATTAGAACTCCAAAAAAACTCAAACCAAGCCTTTCCCTGGCAAATGCTATCACTGGAATAGGAATGGGGCTCACTTATTCTAGTCTGCATTTTTGAGCATTGTGTGAACTGATACAATACAAACTTTCACAACAGAGCATTTTACCCAGGTTTAGCTGCCTTAACTGTAAAAAGATACAGGAAGAGTTTACAAGACCCAGGAAAGGACAACACAGATGGTCAGAGTTATGCCAAGACTGACATATTGTACAGAAGGAGATTATGCATAGGATTATCTAGCCTGGGAGGAATTATTAGACAGGATGTGAATGAAATATTCACAACTCTAGAGGTCAGTAAGAAAACCAAACAGCCTTGTCTCAGTCCTTTCCAGTAACAGGAGCAAGGGGAATAACAGCAAGCATTTGTAGTACATTTTGCTTCACACAACTGAGAAGCAAATTGATGAATTATGCCACAGGATATGGCATGTGTTACATAGAATCAAGCATTGTCCCCACTGTTGTCAGTGAGGGCTAGATAATTTTTGATATTGGTAAAAGCATTTGTGGTTTCTTAGCATTTACACAAATAATGACATTTCATGCTTCTCAGAGTAAGAGAAAGTGTGCAGAATCCAGCAAAACTACCAAGTAGCAACAAGCTGGGGTAAAGAAGGGGTAGGAAATGCCATTCTGGTAATGTTTATTAACTGAATAATATTGATAGACTTCCCCTTTAAGTCATTGAACAGCATCAGAAAAAGCAATCTGATAAGGTAGGCACTACCAAGAGGAAAAGGGATGAGGCTGTATTCTTGTTGACTTCTGCGGTTATTCCATCCCATGCAAAGAATGCCTGATGGAAAAGCTGCACACATGGGTGTGTGTGAAAGAGTTTGTTCTTGACATCAGACTTTCTGGTGCTGCTTAAACACCAGGAGAGCTCTTAACAGACTCAGAATAAAACAGAGACATTTAGAAACCAAATAATGAGAGACAACCACAAGGGACAAAAAGAAGCAAGTGTCTCAGTTTGTACTCCACCTCGAATAACATGCCCTGGGCCATCTGTGGCCCAGTTACAGAGAACAGAAAACTCCCCACCTTCCTCTGTGCTGTGTTAGAACAGGAGATCTTACCTGAAGCAAAAATGATACAATGAAAAATACACGGTACAGCTTAAATATGGCCCCATAAAATGGCAAAAAGCACAGGAGGTTTGTTACAAGGAAATACTGACAGCATGACTAAAAAAAAAATGTCACTGCTGGGAAATTATTTCAGGACAACTGCAGTGACAAAAAGACACTCTGCATTCAGTTTTGACAGACTTCTGTTGAAACAAAGTCAACAGGAAGATGACCTGCACCAAAAGGACAAGCATGAAGAAGCCACGAGGACAAGCAGAATGCACCACCAAAGCCTAGCACAGAAAGGTTTTTCAGTGTCTAGGTGGCTCTTAAAACCCTCCCCTTTGTTGGGGTCCACATTACTTTGGAAAAGCTGGCAATAATATTATCCCTCTGATTGGTAAATTCCACAAGATAAAGGTGGCCTTTCTCAGGTCTTCTTTTCAAGACAGATTTTCCACCATTTCTCCAACTGGCTCTCAGACCAATCAGTGTGCAGATGAGATAAGGAAGACAATGATCCTTGTGAAGCAGCAAAGTCTCCTCACTCTGACCCTGGGGTTTGGGGGGGGGTGGGGGTGTTTTGGTGGTTTTTTTTATATTTTCCCCTCTCCTTCATTTATGGTATCTTAATCTCTTACAGATCAGAATAACTGTTCTGGGAGGAGGCAGGGATGAGAACTACATGGTTTCCACCACTTCCAAACACACTCCAGAACAGAGATAGGCTTTATGCAAATTAAGTTTTTGGATGCCAATCACCAATTCTGGATTTGGGTGGTTAATCCATCTCTGGAAAGGAGTGGTGCTTAAAGGCAATTTTCAGGTAAGATTAGGTACATTTTCCTGCACTGTCTAGATAATCCAGAGGATTAATCAAAACTGTGACTTAACAGCTGACAATCTCAGAGGTCTCTTGCAAAGCATCATCTTCTAAATATGATCTAAAAATACAGCAAGGACACCAAAACCTGAGAAGTTCTTCAGCCATATACTAAAAAATGAGAATAGAGTATGGAAGTAGGTGAACATATTCAAATAAAACCTACTTAATGCTACTGTCATAACAATGTGGTGGATTTAAACTCCTCTACAGCATTCCTATGAACAGAGCACTGATGGAAGACAAGGAAATCATGCTGATGTCTTCTTTGAGTCTAGTTCTGTAACAGCTGTACTGACAGCCTATGTGTAATAGAAGGTACAGAACTGGATTTTGTGCAAATGCTGAGTTTCCTTAATTCATCTGCCAGAGAAGCATTTATCATCTTCCTAGAGTCATTCCCCCAAGCAGTACTCCTGGGATGGTCCTGACAAACTCAAGTGAAGCATCAGACTGTGATCTTCTGTGGAGCAAGCGGAGGGAGAGCTATCCTGAGGAGTATTAAATTCTGACACTTATCAGTCTGTGTTTTTGATATGGGTAAATATGCATCCAGATGTCTTAAGCTTTGGCTTGGATGCTCTTCCCTGGCCACTCTGGAGTCTTCAATAAAGGACATGTTCTGTAAAAGGAAGTTTTAAGACCTGGGTTTGCTCGGTTTGTCAAGGACAGCTTAAACTTCTCTTTAGTTGAAGGGCAGCTCGGGTACTTCAGGTTGCACTTTAGGAGAAACTTTCACTGAGAAATTAGTACAGCGCTGGAAGAAGCTACCAAGAAGGTGTCAAAATCTCCAGTCACAGAGGTTTTCAGTGCTTTGCTACAGGCAGTCATGGTTGACCTGAGCTAGCACTAGCAGCAGCACCACTTGGTACGACTTGCAGAGATTGCTGTCAAGCAACATTTCTTCGATTTTATAATTTCCTCAGCTACCATGTTCTTCCTAATTTGTGAAAAATACAGCAACCATGTCATTTCTAATGAACACATGAAATCTCATTTCCTGTGGATGCCCAATGGGGAGAGCTCTCTTGCCATGCTGGGGAAATCAGCCCACTTGTGCATGTCTCTAGTGCTGTACATTTTATTGCAGGGAGTTGCCATTTTGTTTACATTTAACAAATGCCACCGCTCTGTGATTAACTGAAAACAGTTATAAAATGGACAAACATTCTTTAGTAAGAGCTAATGAAACAAATAAATCAACTGTAAACATAAACAACAGTAAAAGGCTGTTTTGTTGTCCCCCACTTTATAAGGCTGCAGAACAAGCCCTGACATGTCTGAAGAGAGGGAAGATTTCAAGAAGGTGGGAGGGGAGTAAGAGGATGATGGACACGGATATGCTGGGATGTGCCCAAGGGTTACAGATCCCACCTACTGGGACAACGCTGTTTAACCTCACCATTAATGACCTGGATGATGGGACAGAATGTTCCCTCAGCAAGTTTGTAGATAAATTCCACACAGCAGATGGCAGAGCTGCCCCTCATAGAGACCTAGGCTGGATGAAGAATCAGGCAGAGAGAACATCTTAGGAAGTTCCACAAGGTGGAATCCAGAGTCCTACACCTGGAGAAGAATCACCTTGTGTACCAGGACACACCATGGGCTGAGAAGCTGGGAAGCAACTCTCCATACGAGGGCCTGCAATCCTGGTGGACAACAAGCTGATCAGAAGCCAGCAATGCAACCTCAAAGCAAAGAAGGCCTACAGCACCCAGGGCTGCACTAGGAAGAATGTGTCTGGCAATCTTGAGTGCTATCCTTTCCCCCACTCAACACCAGTGAATCCAGCACAGCTGGAATGCCGTGTCCAGTTCTGGGCTCCCCAACACAAGACAAACATTGGTAAATACCAGTAGGGGAAAGGAGCCTCTTAAGAGGCTGAGAGGGCTGGCACTGTTTGTCCCCAGAAGAGGCTCAGGGGGTTCTTATTGATCTGCATAAATGCCCAGTAAAAGGCACTGTAGCACAAGGAGCTGCTCTCCTCTTAGGAGTGCTCAGTGACAGGACAAGGTGACCACAAAGTAAGACACAAAATTCGATGCAAGACCTGTGAGGGGGACCAAACACTGAAGCAATGTTTCCAGAGAGGCTGAGGAGCTTCCACCTGTGAAGATAACTCCAACCCTGACTAGACACTCTACAGTCTGTCTGTAGACTAGAGAGTCTGTACACTTTCTGTTTGTCTGGCTCTGCTCAAGCAAGGGACAGCAGATGATATGATCTCAACATGTCCCTTCCTACCTCTTCCATTATTCTGGTAGGAGATAAGCTCTCAGATATCAATTAATAGTTATATTCCAGGTGTATTCTCCACTATGCACACATACCCACCCTTTCCTCCCACGCCCACAGTACCCAGTGTCCACCTGAACAGGTAAGGAATAAACTCACTCAATTATTCATAGCTTGTGTCCAAGACAAGCACAGCCCTGATTTTCTAATGACTGTCACTAATAATTTGGGGATAAATGCCGCGTTCATGAAATTTCTAGGTGATAAACTGTCAGTATTTAAAACTAAGTGTGGAGAAATGTAACAGCAGAAAGGAAACAAAGGATTAATTTAAAGGAACATAGCCTGTAGAATGAGATTCCCAAATACAGGCTTCCTGCAAAATGATTTGGGAAAAGCTGATGCAAAAAAGCAAAGTGTCAAAACAAATGAGGCACTACTTTGGACTGCAGTAGTTCTTCTTCCAAAACTTCATGGCTATTTTTGACTGGCGTGCACAAAGGCAACAAAGCAAAACCCAACAAAATTGTCTCTGCCTGAAGCTGTGAAAGGTCAGATTTAGTTGTGCCACTGTCAACATTATTATTCTTTTGTGTATAAGACAACTACACAACACCCAAAGTGTAATAGGTAAAAAAGACTGAACATCTGAAGGGGATTCAAAGGTGATGTATGAAGAAGGATTAAAATGTATACAACACAGTTAAGTGATAGTTAAACTCAGAGGGCAAGAAGAAGAATGGAGACAGAACTTCAAAACTAGTATTAGAAAAAAAAAATTAACATTATACATCAAATATCAAAACACCTGAAATCAGAAGGACTGGCAGGGCCCTAACCACTCACTTGCTGGATGGAAAAATATCAAAGACAAAAGAGAGTTCAAAAAGACAAAGCCAAAATATGTAAAATCCGAAGAGTAACTAATATAGAAGAAGGAATTATGCAGTCACTCCACAGAGGAGACCTGATTGGAAGGCTATATAACATAAAATTCATACAGGCTGTATAATTTTTAAAGGCTATATAATTCATAAAGCCCATAGAGGACTTGTGGTTCTGACAGAAACACTACCCTTATGCATATATTAGAATGTGCAGTTATGCTGTCCTTGATAACAGACTGACAATAATAGCTCATTTAAAATATAGTAACAAAGCATTATACATAATCTTCACATTAAACCGTTTTCTCATTAGTAAGCATGGGGATAAGAGCTGAAAAATTCTCTAAGCAATTCATCATAATGAATGAGAATCCATCAGCCTAACAAAGCACTTCTGAGCATTAAGCCCTATTTCCTAAACACACATAACTGAAAAGATATCTTTCTGAAATGCAAAGTTGGGGGATTAAATGCGGTCTCTCTTTAATTCCTGCAAATGACCCTATCTACAGACTTCAAACTGAAAACAGGCAGAAAATTACAATGCTGTCTCTTAATGCACCCATTTTTGAAGCAGCTTGTCAGGAAATGTAAGTTTAGGGCTTCTCCCTATGTAATAACATTAATTACAAAATGGAAATCTGCAATGATTTTTAAATTACTTTTTTTTTTCCTATTTATTTCCATATAGTTAATTTCACTTGAAGTAAAAATCCAATCTGAAAACAAGCTGGACAGAGGGATCTCCTGAATTCATTGCTCCACAGAAACACTTTGAGTTTGAGTGCAAAAACAAATGTGTGTTGCTATTTCATCCCATTAGACCCGCAGAACAGAAAGAAAGCTGAATTTTGCTCTCCCAGTTCTTAGAAAAATTTGAAGAATATGTAACTGCAATTACTAATCCCTCAATAAGGATAACAAAGTACAAGACTTTTACATGTTAGCAACCATGATTTGTCTAATAAATTTGCTTTGCCTCATTATTAAAACCTCTTTCCAAACCATTTGATTCACCAACACTCAAGGTTTTGAAAACTAGAAGGAAACTTCTCAACAATTTTCATAAATGTCAACAGAAAGAGGCAGTTTTACCAAGCTAGTTTTCAGCGTAACAAACAGTCCAAATTCCAGTATACAAAAGCCCCAAGGGAAATGTATCAGAGAAGATGGGAAATCATATTTTATTCCTTAGAGAGTAGAGAGAAAAACAAATGTAATCATGATCAGTTGAGTTCCCTCAGTGCTCTAGTTTTTGAGCATTAAAGCCTTCTTAAAACACAACTGTGTGGCTGTTTAAAACTGTATGCTAAATTCATTTGTTCTATATTTGCACAAACTGCAGGGGCATGCACCTGCAGTATTTTCTTCTAAGATGGAAGCCCCTACTACTTATTCATGGACACTTTCTCCCCAGCAAGGAGCACGGGCAGATTCTGGTCAATCCATCAAATATACATTTGCAATGCTTAGCACCCACTGGCATAACTCTCTGGAATCTAGGCACCTCTGCTGGTCACATGTTGTTAATCTGTCTCCTTTTTCCTGAGCCAATTCTCCTGAAGCCGCTTTATCCGCTTTGTTTATTTTAACCACAGCTGCCTAATTCTACTATATCTCTTAATACCAAATGAAAGCAGCAGGAAAAAAAAAACAAAACAAAACAAAACAAAATCAGAAGTTTGAAGGACTTTTGGTGAGGCAACAGTCAGCAATCCTCATCCAAATTTATGTAAAAGGACTGAGGACCTACCCAGCCCCAATGCTGGGACTTAAGATACTCTCTTGAAGATGTACTACAGGCGACAACCAAGAACAGTGTGCATCAGAAACACCTCATTCTCCATCTGCTCAAAAAGGGCTTACACTACATTCTGAAAAGATGTAGTGTAAGGATACACTCCACTTGTATCCTTCTCTTTCAGCTATTGGAGGCACTTCCAAGAAAAGATGCAAGGAATCAGTGTGAAGAAACTATCTGCAAAAGTGATTTGTAAACCAGTTCACTGTGTATGTGTGAAGTAAGCCTGATACTTTTTGGACTGTAAGCATTTTACTCTTGGTCAATTTGCATCTTAAAACAGCACATAACTCTGGGGGATTCACTCCCCTCTTTAATTCACAACATCAGGCACCACTAAGGAGTAAAACTGACTTCCAATTTTACTTACTTCACATCAGATTGTAGCATGGCTTCCAGTTCCTAAGAACCTTGCTTAAGCTGTCAGTAGAACAAGCACTGCAATACTCAAATAAAACAGATAACAGGAGTGAAGGCAGGCAAGTAAGTTCTTTGCCTTCTGCAGTGTCTTCTCTTCTTGAAAGTGAAGTGCAATTTTGTAATAGCAATGATAATAAATAACAATAATAAATAAATAGGGAAATAGCAATGATAATAAAGGATGAACAGTTTTGCTCAGCACTCATTAGGGAAAAAAAAATCAGTAAGTCTATTAGATCAACCAGAGAAAAGTTGTATTCAAACTAATTCAGTGCAGATTTACTATTTATTTAGTAATATTTAAAGTTGTCCTATCTCTTCCTGTTAATAGGTTCTATTTTGGAGCTATTACCAAGAAAATAACATCTCCCAGTGGACTGGGAATGTTTCCTACTTATTGCTAAATACTCTGTCAAGAGGTCTTCAATTAAAAGTATTTTATGTGTTATCCATCCATTGCCTGAATCATCTCTATCTAGTTACTTTCCAAGATGTAAAAATCCTCAGGCAAGTGAATTTTTTCACCTGCAGGTTGCTGGAAATACTACAAGGCTGAGCCTAATTCTCTTCAGAGAGCCTAACAAGGGTTGACATAATAAAGGGGCCAGATCAGACAAATAAAAAGGGGTAGGAGAGCAGCCATGTGCTACAGTGAGAAGAGTTAGAAGTGTCACAGTAGGCAGATGACTCGTCAGTTAACTGAATCTCACTTTTCCCTCCCATCCAGAGAGCTGTCTTAGGGAAATGAAGAACAGGCAGTCACACTGGCTCAAGAAGAAACATGAATATTGAGCAAGAAAATTCAGCCAGCTACAGATTTAACAAATGCCTTGGCTATCCCAAAACAAACATGGGACAGTGGCATTAGACCACTTAGAAAATACAGATGCATGCTTCAAACTGTCTTTGAGTCGTGCATCACTTCCAAGGAAACACATTTTAAAAGCTTTTGCTGACTTGTCTGAAAGAAGAATGAGGAACACTTACTGTGGAAGCAAGGGAAAAAAAAAAAAGAAATGTGCCAGTTCATATCTAGAATATTTTAACAACATGTTCATGCCAAACTCACTACAAGAAGCAGAGAAACAGATGCCAGAATGGTTTAGTAAAAGGAATACTGAGGTCAGGTGCTCTGTGTTAATTAATCTGCATGGTCCAGCTACTAGCAGGGTGAGAAAGGCATGGGGCTGTTTCATCACTAGTATGGTTTTTTGGTTTTTTTTCATATACCATGATGAAACAATCTTTGTATCAGAACAGTTAGGAAAGAAGCTGCTGTTTCCAGATGAGAGCTGTGATGTTATTTTGGTATCTGAAACACTGGAAAATTAGTCTGGGACAAAATGATGTCTAGCAACCATCTGTAAATATCTCTGTAAACAGTTCTGGCAATTACTGTACCAAAAAAATGAGTATTCATGATGTTTATTTATTTAGTCTTCTGACAGGCACTGCGAATAAAACAGACAGCAGAGTCTGTGATGCAGTGATTTCAAAAGAATTAGAAGGAGGTAAACCTAAACATCCTATAAAAGGTGAGTGAAAGCGACTAGAACAAACAAGGAGGACAAACAAGGCCATATGCAAAATGGAAGATAAGCTGTATCTCCTCTTTCCACTGAGGAGGAAGCCAGACTGAGGAGGAATTAGGTTAGCAAAGAAAAATCCAAGGCTCTAAGGATTCACAACTAGCAAAATAACTTCATACACTACCATGAGGGGGTTCTGCAAGCAGTACAAATGACAAGGACATCTGATGTCCCTGATGCCTAGGGAAGAGTGCAAGGAGAGGCAGGCTTATCTGCACTTTAGGTTGTCTTTTCCCTACCACATGTTCAGTCTGCTAACATGACCAGTGGATGAAATATTTCAGGTGGTATTTTCTGTGCCTTTAACAGTCTAACTGAATATGATGTGAAGCAGAGAAAATTGTTTCCCACTGGAGTCCAGTTGCACTTTGCACTTTTATCTTCTCAAAGACAAAAGCAATCGATATAAATGTACAGGAAAATACTGGACCCTAGCAGAAATTTACGTTTTAAAAAATACTGGAAAAGTATCTCAAATAAAATTAACTTTACAATCTGTAAAGTTACAGGTCTTGATTTCCACTGTAACACATAAAACCATTTGGTTTCTGTAGGTTCTCTACAGACCATATGTTCTCATTTTGGGGGCTGGATAAGTTCACAAAAAATACTACCAGAAGTAAGGAAGACTAAGTGAGAGTGGTGCTGGCTCACCCTTCCCTCTCTTTCAGTGAGCCAACACTGATTTTCTGACAGCATTCCATGTGAACATGCTGACAAGACTGCAGTGGTCACAGCTGGGAGGAACTGGAATTACAGAAGACAGTTCCATCCCGCTGTTCGTGCACTGACAGATCCGTTCGTATCCACTTCCACACAGAACAGGCACAGAGTTTTTACACCAACCAAAGAGGAGTAAATGCATTTTATTTTGCAAGTCAAATGAAATTCAGCAATCAAAGAGCAGGTGATTGCCAGATCAGTGGCATAGCATGTAACAATTTCCCCTAACTTCTGTGTTGATAAGAGTTACAAAGTGTACTGAATGTTTTCTTGCTACCAGAAACAGCAGCAAGTAAATTAACAAGTGTTAACTATGTTGAGGGAAATAGATCCTCAATACCTCATGCTCATTTGACTACTGCTTTGCACTCAAAATTTTGTTTTACTTTGTGCTTTTTACCTAAAAATATAGCTGACTGCAGTTTAAAATACCCTTTCAGCAATCAATGAAGATAACGAAAGGCACACTTCATTACAAAATGTTTCAGGATAAGATTAAAAAAGCTTTAGCCATAACATCACGTAGGACATCTCCCAGGCTCTTATCTCTGCTCTGCCGCTTTCAATATGGGAAAGCCAAAATAAATGGACCAAACAGCAGAAACAAATGGTAAAAGCCCAGTGTCATGATCACATTTTACTCAAGTACTGCTAACAACACAGATACTAGCAGCAGCATCACTATTTGAGAAAATGATTATCTAACTGCATCATATGCCCACAGAAGAAAAGCACTACTCAAATTCTGTAAGGAACAAAAATCTGTGCCCACAAGCTTCATCTGGGTACGAAGCAGTGAGATTACTCTTAAGGGCTCAAGTATTTCATGTCAACACTGAATCAATGTAATACTTCCTATGTGTGATTCTTTCCACATGCAGAAGAAAACTCCAGCAGTTCCTCAGACTGATTTATCCATTTTAGTTTACAGGAGAGAAATATGTCCTCAACAACTCATACTCCCTTGACTGTGGCCTATAAAAAGCAAATGACTTTGCCACAGAAGAGGTAATGAAATGTGGATTCCCTCAGATTTGTGACTTACGATTGGAATCTCGGCTTTCTGATCCATTGTGAACTGACCTCCATTAATGCTTGCCCTCTTAGAGGGCATGTAGAACAATTTGCTCATCTGTGGAACCACTGGCATCTAGTAAAGCTGGAGTTTATTCTGCAGGCTTCCTCTAAGGATCTGTATCCCCTACCCAATCACATCTTCAGTTTTATTTCTGTCCCTGCAGAATTCATTAAAATGTAAATTACGTTCTACTGAAAGAAACATAAGACTGTTAATGGAATTTCATCCATTGCATTATGCAGATATCCAAAATAGACAACCACTTTGAGCTAGTGATGATATACAGTGAAAGTTATCCCCAAAGGTCATCTCTAGAAGTAAGTGCACTAGGTTTGATTTTTTTCTTATCCAAGGTGTATTTGTTTGTGGTTTGGGCACATGCTTGACTAAAAAACTTAACAGATGGAACGAATTAAATCCTTCAAATATGGCCTAAAAATACCTCCTGTTTCCCTACCTCTAATTCTTTACTCACAAGTTAACAGCCCCTAAGCACTTTTTCCTTCCATCTCTGCAGGTCACCTGTAAGTAATTTACCAAGAAAAAAAATTTAGTTAGACTAGGCTGTTCTTTTAGTAACCCCAGGCCATACTCCCCAGTAATTTCTGACTTGTCTGTTTCTAAGGCCAAGCTACCAGACACACTTATTCCGTTGTCAGAAATATTTAATGGTTAACCACTGAGAAGAAAACCAAGAAAATGCAGTCATAGACAATGACTTATGAACCCCCTATTTAAATGTATTTATTCCAAACAAAGGATTCAGTGCCCTTGCTTGCCATCCAACTTTCTTATGAAAAAAATATTAACTGGTAAGAACCTAACACAAGACTACATTTAGCTACTCTTGACATCTACAAGCACAACTGCATTGTTACATTTACTTCAGTTTTCATCGAAGTCAACTACCTTAGTTGGCAAGCTATGGATAAATTCTGTAGCGATGGGATTGTCTAGATTCACACCTGCTAATGACAAATGTGTCTTCATATATTCAAACTCTAATAATGAAACTGAAATGAAACTATCTGGTTACAAAAAATTTATCCATGATGAAGAGAAATACACATGTTTTTAGGTTATTCCTCAGTAAAAGCCTAATTTCCCTGAAGATCAGCTTCTCCATTTAGGGTAGTATTGCCTTTGAGTGGAAGGTAAAAGGTACCTGTTTATACCTTTGAGTGGAACTCAAAGGTATAAACAAACTTCTGTAAGAAGTCTCACTCCACTGCATGGAAAGCTTCAGCAGCTTACACAGGAGACCTCAAGTCAAGTCCCTACTGTTGGCAAAACAGTTAGAATTTCTCCATGCTATAATTTCATGTATTTCCTAAGGCACTTAAAGTCTCATCATCCTGGGCTGTCTGTGTAAATATGCACACTTTCAGAAAAAGACTCATGCCAGCTAGAAGTAGTGTTCATTGTGGATATGCACCATGTGGGTAACAGCATCCTACGCAGCCCATAAGCAGAGACAGAGGTCATTCACACATACAAGTTTTGTTGTCTTTAAACTTGTGGCATAAAACTGCAAAGCTGTATTGCCAAACATGGATCAGGTGGAACTAGAATTGGAACATACCCCACTTCAGAATGCAGGACCATTTTGAGCACTGAAAGTATCTGTATTCCACCTTTACAAGTAACACGACTCATGCAGATAGAAATAAAACATAGTTCAGTTCTAATGGGATGAGACTTTGTGTAAAAAAGTTTAAACTGCATTTGGAGTCTCATACCCATCTTTTCATTTTTTCCATCAGTCTGGATACCATATATAAATTAGCCATTAATAAGAACAAAGACATTATTGCATGTAAGTACTGTGACTTAAATGAGTCAAAAGCCTTCTATTACTTCTGAAATACAACATTCCCCATCTGGAAGATTAGAAAATAACACTGCTAGACCCTACAGAGATATCTTGTTTCTCTAATTAAAACATCCTTATGAGGAAAAGCAAACAATCGAAGCACCAGAATAAATCAGGGAAAAGCTTGGGAATAAAAAGACAATACACAAAATATGAAATAAAAACAACATTTCCATCTTATTGCCCACATATTGTGCTTTTTTGTGATTTTTTTTCCTATTTGTATGGTATTTTTGTAGTGTCCTCAGACTTTGAGCACAGAATCTGTCAAGAGGTAAGCCATACTTAGTTTTAGTTATGCCAGTTACCTTCATGAGCTTGGGAATCAAAGGACCATTCCTCACTAAGAATAATTTCTGAGTGGCAGTCCTTCACTCCCTGGATTTTCTTGATGCTCCCCTTCTCAGTGACATTTTGTGTTTCTGTATTTTGGCCCATGGTTTCCATGGCTAAACTGATGTTCAACCCTAGCTATTGGAAGCTATACTAGCAAGCTAACTCTTCAATACTAATGATGGTTTTGCTGGCTTTATAAGGACAGATACACGCAAGCCATGTGGATAGCTGAGGCCTGTGGAGCCATAAAAAGTCTTAAGAAGTCTACAATAGAGTAAAATATAACTACAAGCTCCAAAATTCATATATGGATATCTCTGTGAGTTTAAAGCACAAAGAACAGAAGACTCTTCATCAAAATGAGGTTTTTCATTTTTGAGAAAAACCCAAACCATTTCAGACTAAACTCATTCCAAGCCCGAACCCACCACCATTTTCATTTTCCCTCTGATTTGTATTTTTTCTCAGAATGATGTTTCTTCTTTATGAAGCCAGTGGGAATGCATGGCTGTACACAGTCTCCAAAAACAGCTAGTCTTTTACCAAAACACAGCTGAGTTTACTGCTGTGAAGGAGGTATGCCTATGTGTCTTTACTGGCTGCCACAGGATACCTCAGTGTCCATGTAACAGGACTAGTGGATTCTCTGGAAGGTGACAATTCGTAACACCCACTATGTGGAAATGTGTTTGTTTATACAGCTCTGCATGACAACAGATGATGGAGCTGTCAACATCAGTTTGAATACCTGATGTCCTATGGTAGATAACCTTCTATGCTTTTAGTGTTCGACTTGCATAGCACCAATTCAGCCATCCAGAAATGGCAACTTCCAAAGTCAGAGGTCTGTTGATCTTCAACTTCTCACAATTTTGTCTCTGGTCTTCCTTTCAAGCCTGGTATACCTGGAATGTCCTTTGCTACAGGGGTTTGCCAAGTCATCAGTCTTTATGCATTAAAGCCCATCTGGAGGGACCTTGAGTTGTGCTGAGACTGCTCATTTACTATATTTAGACCTGAGAATTATCTGCGATTATGCGCAGACAACATACTCAAAATGGCACAAAGATGAATCACAGAATCACAGATCAGCTGAGGTTGGAAGGGACCTCTGAAGGTCATGTGGACAAACCCTACTGCTCAAACAGGGCCACCTACAATCAGCTGCCCAGGACCATGTCCAGGTGGCTACTGAATACCTTCAATGACAGAGAATCCACAACTTCTTTGGGCAACTTGTTGGCCCTCACCGTAAAATAAGTGTGTCCTGATGCTTGGTTTCTTTCCACTGCCACTGGTACTGTCACAGGTCACCACTGAAAAAAACCTTGGCTTGGTTTTCTTTACACCCTCCTGTCAAGTATTTGCATACATTAGTTAGATCCCTGTCTTCTCCAGGCTAAACAGTCCTGGCTCAGTCAGCCTTCCCTCACAGGAGAGATACTTCATCATCTTAGTGGCCCTTTGACTCATTCCATTATGTCCATATCTATCTAGTACTGGAAAGCCCAGAACTCCAGGCGTGGCCTCACCATCACTGAATAAAGGAGAAGGGTCACCTTTTCTTGACCTGCTTGGAACACTTCTAATGCAGCCCAGGATACTGTTTGCCTTCTTTGCAGCAAGGACACATTGCTGGCTCCTGTTCAACCTGCTATACACCAGAATTCCCAAGTCCTTTTCTGCTAAGCTGCTTTCCAGCTAGGTGGCCCCAGAACATAGTGATGCATGGGGTTGTTCCTCCCCACTTTGCATCTTACCTTGTTGAACATCATGAATTTCCTGTCAGCCCATGAAAATAATCTCCAAATCATGTTTATATTTTGGTTAAAGCAGAAGGAACTCACCTGAAGCTAAACTGGGCCCCTCTGTAGCCAAAAACCATGGGATGATATATTTTGAGCTAAACAGTAAGAGCTACCAAAAAGGCCCTGAACAACTGGTTCTTCCTGCAAGGGCACACCGAGATAGGTCTGTCACTCATATGCCACTACTTTAATAGATTATGCAGGCCATGAAGAGCTCACAATCTGAAAAGCATAGGAAGGTAGAAGATGGAAAAAAAAGTTGCCAGGAGCCACATGTGAAAGCATAAGCAACACAAACAAAATCTCCAAATCTCTAAGAGTGGCAGCATTTAAACAAACAGAAAAAAAGCAGTTCTACTTATATCAGTTCTGCTTATATCTTATATCATTTGATATAATGATATAAGATATACTTATTATATCAAATGTGTCATTAAACACATTTGCTGTGACTGGTTACCTTCTTACAGAATCAAGATATCCTGTAATCGCATGTGAATCTTGAGTTTCCTTTACCAGGTCTGTAGTATCCATAATTAAGCTCCAGTTGCTGACTGTAAATCTGTGCAGTGTAATCTGCCTGCATTGTGATGCTTGTCATGATAAAATCATTCTGGGGTAATTTCCTTATATGATATCTCAGTAGTGACTTCCCTCTCAGAAGGTATCTGACTGGCAAATATAGGAAATCCTAAACTGCAGGATCTACGTGCTATAGATTTCAATACAAACATGGGTTACATGAACACATTGACTAAAATAATCTCCCAGCAGAGAGACAGCCATGGGATTTTGACCTTTCCAGTCTCTATCCAAAAAGCTTTCAAAAAATACTTCCCATTCCACAAGTTGAAATAGCTTTTGCTTCAGCTGGAATAGTCAAAACCACAGTCCTTGCTCACCTACCTTCCTATATGCCTCCATCTCTTTTACCACATACATCAAAGAGAAGCTAAAATGGCCTTCTGTTATTGCTGCCATTGTGAAATCCATCCAGCAAGACCTTCATCAGGAAAGACCAAATCTAACTCCCAATGTCTTCATATGTGCTGGCATGTTTCCCCAATTATCCTCTGACATCAGACACACTGCAGGAATACAGAACTCTGTGCAGCAATTGCTTTGCTGTTCCCAATGCACGCCTGACTGAGGCTTGAGCCCTGTGCCTTGCCCTCATGAGCTCCTAGCTCATGCTTTTCTATAGAAATCAGATTACACTTGAACACACCTCTTAGCTACAAAATGGAAGGCAACAAAACAAAAACATTTTTTTTTAAAAAATGGTGCTAGATTGTGAATAGCCCTCTACTCCTGTGTAGAGTCAGAACATTTTTTCTCAAACCACCTGTTATTTAAGTCTACTGTTTGCATTTGCAGGGTTCAAGGAAAAAAAGTGAACCCTCTAGCAGCAACTAACATCATCTCTCATGGATTAGCATGCTCTTGTATGGCTTAGTAGCACCTGGCTTCACATTTGCCTTGCACTTCCAAGGCAGGTCAGCCACCTGCAAGAGGCACCACTCTTGTCTGTCCATCTGCTTTAGGAGAGAGGTGAATGAGGAACTGCTCAACAGTTTGAAAGAGCCTGTAAACTGAGCATCTAATGAAAACGAGAGCACAGGACTATGTATGTCAAAAAGACTCACAGATCTGCACTCCAGACACAAAATCTAGCTTTGTCTACCCTGACCATAAGACTATGAACAGCCATGCACTGCAACAATGACAGCTGGAGAAAGTGCTTACCATTCTCCCCAGATGTGGAAAAAGAAACATTTTGCTACTTCTATCAGGAACCTTTGGAAGTGCCCTCTGGTCTCAAAAATGCTTTTCTAACAGGCCAGGGTAAATGCAGATTGATTCAAGTCACAGATATTTAAAACATCAGCTTCCATCATCATTTAAACTGAAAGAAACTTTGAATTAGTCATGCATTTTAACCTGCATTGCTTTTGTACCCTTAAATCAGCTTCTTTCTATAGATAATTAATACACCTTTTTGTCAGGCCAGAAGAGAATCTGTTTCTATCCACTAAGTCATCTTTTGTTGCTAACTGAATTTTGGTAGAAATTGGCACTCAATCAAAAGCCACAAAACAACATTTCAAAACTATACACTGTTAGTTACACAGTACTATGGTTAGTGTGCTATATGAATAAAGAAAAGGGGATGGCTTCTTATCAAGAAATCATCATAGTTTTCATTTTAAATGGATTTATTTAACAGTGGCAGTGTTACCTGTAGTTAAAGAACTGAATATTTATCATGACCAAACTCTGTAAAAATGTAGAAACTGTCACTCTCATATGCTAATACCTCATTCTCTATATGCTCAAAAATAGCAGGCAAGTCTGCCTGCTTTTTCAGCTGCCAGTTTTTCAATACTAAATAAAATAGGTGTTGAGAAGAACCAAAGGAATCATCTGAAATGAAAGCTACTGATGGTTTAGGCTTTCAAAAACTGGTTTTGTTTTTCAGTCAAGCTTTGCTTCCAGCTGCTAAGTCTTCCACAAGTTTTTCCCTTGCCTTCTTTGCAGAAATTGACAGCAAGTATCCACTCCTTGTACGTTTTTATTTAACTTGCATTTTCAGCGATTATAGTAATGAAATGCATTGTGAAGATTTGGAATGGGGTTAGTTTTTCAAAAGAAGTTAAATAGAGTTGAATTAAAGGGTATCTTTTTTTTGTCCTCTAGCTTAGAATGCTAATTAACAAGTAGCAAGAATCAGAGAGGACTCTCTTGGGAGAGCATGAAGGAATTCTAGTAATTCTTTATGTTGCACTTATTCAAGTCCTTTGCCTTTTCAAAAATAAAAACTATTTTCACTTTCCTCTTTGTTTTAAGAAAGGCCCATCTCCAGTAGGAGTTGTGCTGGAAGGGCACAAAGATAACAGAGCAGATGCTACAAGGATTCACACTGCAGTAGCAATGGAACAATATCTCTTCATGCCATGGTCAAAATAGCAGCATGAAATGACTATCACATGCAAATTCATCCTGTTGTAACAAACAAGGAAAAATATTTCCATAAAAAGCAGCAACCTAGGAGTAACAGTAAAGACATTAGTCCATTCTGGTTCTTTAGACACTGTGATCTGTTAGGCTGATCTCTCACTGCCAGAACAGCAGTTTCAGTTTGCTCAGATATTTTTGTCCCAGGCGTAACTGTGATGATTTTGCAGTCCTACCTCACAAGTTCCTGTCTGTCCTTAGTAACAGGGACTGCTGAGGTGAGGTTACATATGGGACAGTAAAGCTTGCACCGCCTAGTGAGAACAAAAGTAATGAAATAAATAATTTTTTGCCTAAAACATCAATCTTTAATCATTGTTTTATGTGTAATTTTACAAGTTAAGGGATCTCACTTAATTTGCATGTCTGACACTAAAGGACTATCTGTGGCTGTAAGGAGCAGTTTAAAAGCTGGGATTACAGGTATGGTGAGGAACAGAAGGAGAAGAGGGAAAACTCCAACTGATTGTTCCATTATGCCATTATTAAACAAGAGGTAGGCTGTAATCACTCAGCATATGTGAGAAGAAAAAGGGGACACATAGATGAAAGACTCTGTGGGTTTTTTTAAGTAAAGAAAAATAAGCAAAGTTGCATAAACAAAATATCCATACCTAGCATAGCGAAGTAGCAGTACTTAATAGAAAATTAAATTTACTTGTTTCACAACATCAATGGAAGATGTGAAACAAAACTTCCTACAGTTTGTCAATATGAAGTAATAAATTTACTTCACAATTTTTTGTGGAATGTTTCCTGAATGCACACATTATTTGATCCTGAGATGCACTGCTTCTTCCCTCTCCCCAAAAAATGTGATCAGAATCACTCTGGCATGTGTCCAGTAAATTTTAGACACTAAATTATACCTCTGTGATGACCTCTAACTCTTTTCTTCCCCTAGTCTATTTCTCTAAAAGTAGGTAGGGTAAAGCTTGCACCATCCTTAGCACTGAGAGAATGAGAGCAATTTCCCTTTACACAGTTTAAAATAGAAATACAAACCTTGCCAGAATGATTTGAAAGCACTGGCAGATGGATAAAATATTTCTGAATCTGCATCGTGTAACATTTGGCAGCTAGCATGAGTACTGAACAGCTGACTTTTATGCAATGACATTATTAATTATATCTTCCTTGCCAAACAAGCACCGTAACTGAGCCTTTGCAGCACTGTGTCATTAGGCAGCTCATGCATGTCTGCTGAGCTGCTCATACGGTAGGAGACAGAGCTGCCCTGTCCCAGACCTACTAAAAACATCAGCCAAGCTCCCATCTGATTGCAAGAGCTACTATATATGGGCCAAAGACAGTGCAGCCAGCAGAAGGGGGTATGTTCCGCCCGTGTCGTCAGACATGGGACAACAGCCATTCCCAAAATTATTCCTGGCTTGCCAAGACCACCGACAGTGCAAGACAGTCATTCATGCCTACTGACTAATCTGCATAAAACTTGCTTGCAGGCTGAAATATCTTCATTTTGGACATTTTCCATTCAAGGGTTGTTGTTTTTTGTTGGATTTTTTTTTTTTTTAAACTGGAATCTGCAGAAGCATCTCAAAAGCCCATGTATGCCTACAGGCATATATTAACTGAGCTCAGATTTGCAGAGTGCAAAACTAACTCAATGAAAAGCCAGCTCTTGTTTCAGGAAACAGAAGAGCTGACAGAAGCCATCATGTCTCTAATCCTAACTGCCTTAAGCCTCAATTTTGTGCAAAAACCATGATCCTTCTCACTTCAAGCCAATATAAGAAACATTGGATAGATGTATTAGATAGATGCAACACTTGTAATTCAAACAAAATACTCACATATTCTCTGTCTCAAATCCCAACAGTCACTCACATACAGCAGCCATGTAAATCTATCCCTCTGACTTCCCTGTTTCACAAATCCAAGCTCTCAGCAGTTCTGCTGACTCCT
Organism: Aegithalos caudatus; assembly: GCA_013389925.1. Classification (NCBI taxonomy): domain Eukaryota; kingdom Metazoa; phylum Chordata; class Aves; order Passeriformes; family Aegithalidae; genus Aegithalos; species Aegithalos caudatus. The sequence goes on along the minus strand of WEIU01001721.1, from coordinate 346,837 downwards.
GGAACCTGGTTCCTAGTGTTTCACACTGCTTCACACAGAAATTCCTAGGGGAATTTTATCTTGAATCTGATGATCTCCCTTCACTTCTACGCAAATTCCCTCATAGGTAGTCAAAAAACAGGTGAGAGGCAGCACAGATTTGACTCCTTCTCAGGCAGTGTAAGTTCCTAGCCAGCTATTTGCTTCAAGATCCTTTGGATCATACATAACCATGGTGTGGTGTTTGTTGTCCTACAATGACAAGACCTGGCACATTCAATTATATTTCAAACTTTTTGATCAGCTCCATAATTTCATAAACTTGACTAATTCTGACAGCAACTTACTGAAACAGGCAAATTACTAAATTGGATTAACGCAATCTTCACAGAGTCCTGAAGTAATCAAAAAGTCACTGGTAAGTTCAGTTTGCTTTTGAGCAGACCATAAGCATGCATATTTAGATGAATGATAAATGTATTGGTACAAAGAATGCCACAAACAATCATTGTTATCATCACTGTCACCATTTCTATACTTAAACATGGAAAATGTGCAGTTCTCACTTTCCAAAGCTACAGATGGAGTCTGTTTTGAATATACAGCAAAGTATTGACTGCCACCATGGGGTACATATTTTCCTCTTGATCTAAAAATTTATCCTGCTTTATCAATGGGTTTCTTTGTATGTTTACACATTATTGTATACATTTGTATGTATACAATTATATTCAAGTATATGACAGTGTGTGTGAGTTCAGGAGCTCTCTGTTCTGTGTGTTTCATAGGTCATTCCCAGCACTGCATGGTAGCTTTAGTTCTGTCATAATAATGTTTAAAAAATCAAGTTGTAGTAGGAACCAACATAAAACAGAAAATTAGAGCAGCATCTTGCAGGAGGGCAGAGGACACAGAGACTTCTGCCACTCATGAGCCAGTTGTTACTGCTCTTGTATCTTCACAATGAGAAACTGCATACACACCACAAAGAAGAGCTTACCTTGTATTTCCAGAGGAGAAGAGGGAACAGTGAGAAGCAGAAATACCATGGCAGGAAGCAGAGAATGCCAGTTGTTTGCCCAAACACTGGCATTGACCAAAACAGCGAGAGGCGACCATCCACTGTATGTGCCACCCCACAGAGATGAGATTTACATGCACCCCTGAATAAAAAGCTAAACTGGCTCTAGACCTTCCACACAGCAGAAAGCACCAGAAAAAAAGGTGGAAAGAATGCATCATGACATCAGTGACTTCTTACCTGTTGGGTTTTTTTTATGTCAAAGGTGGACAAGTGGAAATTCTGCAGTACCCCAAAGTGAAAATCCTGGCCCAAGGGAATGGGCAGGGGAGCTAAAGGAGCACTTGCTTTAGTTTCTCCAACAGACCCTTAGGTCTGAAATTTCCCTACAGATCCGTTGAAGGCATGAATAATGGATCATATGAAAGCTGTTAAACCACTCATGTCTAGGAAAGTGTCTCTGTTGAATGGATAACACCCTTGAAGGAGCTCAGCTGACAGAACGTGAATTAAGGCAGTACAGTGATGGCTAATTATGTCCCTTCACACCACTCCAAACTAAGAGGGATCTTGACTTCCTATGTTCAAAGGATTTGCCTGGGAAAGTTAGTTACGTGGCCCTAGCCATAGGAATTGTATACTTTATTATCATGATTAAACTTTATAATCATGACTCCTCGTTGGGAACGGGGCTGACAAGAACTAGACCAGTCTCTGATAATGGCTTTGCTGTGTTATAATTATGTTCTTAATTTGCTATTTGGAAATTACATTCACCTGCTGTTATAGTTTGGAAAAAAGCTGAAAAAAGAAAGCAGCAGTGCAGTTCTAAACAGAGCTCTTATTGCTTGGGTTCTTGCAAATATGTGACTTCAGTTCTGGAACTACTAAGCCTCAGTTTTAGTTTAGAAAATGATGGAATGAATGAATGAATGAATGAATGAATGAATGAATGAATGAATGAAATATATTGCTGTTAAACCTCCCCAGTTGCAAAGAAGCAGCTATTTAGTCCTAGCTAAAGCAGTTCCCTGTTTTGTCTTAGTCTGGGAATATTTTAGAAACCGAACCTAAAAAAAAAGAACTCTGATTCCAGCTGGATGGGGAAAAAGCGGAGGCAGACAATATTTAATGCTGACAATGTTGTAGCATTTTTATACAACACAAAATAGTCCTAAAATAGGAAAGCTGAACCAGACTCACACAACTCTTATGAAGTGGGGAGGTGGGGGGGAAGCATTAATACTTAATTTGTATTAATGATTCAAGTATAATAAAGAAGTCCCTGCTTTCAAATTTCAGGGGGGAAAATGGTTACTAAGCAAGGCCTTGAACACATCTTAATGACCACTTTGGCAGACTCTCTTCATTACTCAAATGAAGATTTAAGAGTCACAAATAAGGATAGCATTCCCCATGCTGCAGCTCCTTTCCTTGCTGATACAAAGATGTGAAAATGACAAGACTGTGTGGCTTCTTGTGGAAAACAAACAAAAAAAATCTGTTAGCACAGCCTGCTGGTTTTCAAAACAACAGATAAAAACCACTTGATTTTTCCTGAAATATTTTTCCTTCTCCCCTTCTGCTGCCTCCCGACAGAAGCTGTAGACTATGATGAGGTCACCCCTCAGCCTTCTCTACTCCAAGGTGAACAAACCAACTGACATCGGCTGCATCTCCTAAGTCTTGCCCTTGAGACCTTTCACCACCTTGGCTGTCCTCCTCTGGACACACCCTAAATAGTCTGAAGTCTAAAATAAAGGCATCTAAAACAGCCCCCAGCACTCGAGGTGAGGCTGTCCCAGAGCGGAGCAGGACAATTCCCTCCCTTGCCCTGCTGGCGATGCTGTGCCTGATGCACCCCAGGACACGCTTGGCTCTCCTGGCTGCCAGGGCACTGCTGACTCATGTTCCACTTGCCATCCACTCGGGCCCCAGGTCTCTCTTAGTCATGTTGCCATTCTTGCTCTGCCCAGTTCTGAGCAGCACAAAAAGAGCAGCGTAATTGCTGTGAAGAAATGCAACCCAAATGTCATGGCAGAGGCTATATAGCAATTACGTCAGGCACGCGGCACTCGTACCCTCAACTTGTCATTTGTCTCCTGACATGTCATATGACCTCAGATAGTTACTTCTCAACCTCAGCTGGATTCTTTGACCTGTAAAACTAGATGATCTTTGAACTAGCAAAGCATCTTCCTTATCACTCCATAAGCATGCTGACTGCCTCAAACATTTAATCTACTCCCTCAGAGCTGTACAAAACCAAACTACAGATGTGGATAGGCACAGACGTGGTGACCATTCTGTCAAGTACTGGCACCTTCTGTTTTTTCCCCACCACTCACTCTATGCTGAATAAAGTCCAAGACGCTTTTCTTGGTGCATTGGTTGTACAATGTTAGCACAACCTAGGAAAGTTGCCCCTGGAACTGGGTATATGGGGCTGAAAGGAGGTAGATGTAAAGCTAAACTGGCTCTAGACATGGGCTGGGAAGGCTTCGTAAGCAGACTTAGCAGCACCAACCAACACCTTGAAAGGTCTTCCATTCAACTTATTGACCAGCACAGCTTACCTGGGTTGGAAAATCCTTAAGAAAGACAACTTGCTGAACAAAAAGTCACATTTTTGTGCAGTAATAATGTTTCTTCTGCCTTGCCCCTCTGAATGAAACATTTTCTATATTGTTTTCCAAAGCCACTGTAAAGATTTCTTCATCCATTCTTAGCCCATGCAGTAGTTCTTTGTGCACATGCCAGTGGGTGTAGAGTCAAGGTTAAACTGGCCCACCAGAAACAGCTCTCTCACTTTTCTGTAACCTCTGAAAAATGGCAGAAAACTGAAAATGGCCACTAAGACTTCAAATTGAACAGCTGACACCACATAAAACATTGAAGGAACCCAGAGGTCAGAAATGAAACAAGGTTAGCAATCATAAATTAAATGTGCTGAGATTCTTTGTTTATGCATCACTTGCTTTGTGCTTCACAAGAATTAGATCTGTCCAAGTACATTTATAAGGAGGCAGCTCAGGATTAATTTCTGGCTAAATGAATCCTTTCTTGGTGACAAGCAGTACATAGTGATTTCTATACCACAGCAAAATTTTTCAAAAAATACTTCCTTCATGCATTCCAGAAAAGTTTCTAGGGGAGGATGGTTTCTTAGTTAATTTTCTAACAGCCTTTTTAAGAAGGTGAAATCATAAAATCACTGAATGGGTTGTGTTGGAAGGGACCTTTTAAGATTATCTAGTCCAACACCCATTAAGCTTCAAGAAGCTTAAATATTTCTTTAATAAAAGTAGCAATGGCTCCCATTTAACATTATTGCAGTCATTTCACTGATTCTGTTGGCAAAAAGTCATAAGGAACAATTTTGTTAGAAAAAGATTAGTGTCCTTACTGAATACAGTTTTAAAATCACTTTCCAAACAGTGTTAGGTTCAACTTTCAGGTTAAATTAAGGCTTGTCTGACACCAGAGATCAGATGTGCTTTGTGCAGGGGAAAGCTGGCAGAAGTTAATTTTAGGAAGTACATTCAAATCCACTTTTACTGAACTTATTTCTGAACTAGTCTTTGATCTCATTGTCATACATATACATGCATGTGTGTGAAAGTCTGTCATATGTATCTGAAATGTCGAAGCCTAGAAAATAATCTACACACATGACTTCAAAGACTTCAAAACATTTCATTCATATCTATCTCAATTTCCTCATAAAGAAAAATAGACTGGCACATTGTTTCCTGAAACAATGCAGCAACAAACTACAGGTAAAGCAATTAGACGTGACTATAATGGGAAAATTAAGTGGTAAAAAGAGTCTAAGCATAAACAGTTTTCTTAAATAGAAAAGATAAAACTATGGCTACAAGGAAATCAAAGTTATAGCTTCTGCTGACTTTACAGAATCACAGAAAGGAGGGATGAAAGTCACACTTCCCTATCCTCTTCATTATAAATGTCTCATAGTAAAGATAGATAACAAAAAATCAGAGCAGAAGGAAGAGGTAGTAAGAGGGACAAGGACCCCACCCTACCACTGGCAGCAGGATCCAAGCCATGCCACTGCCCCACTTCTGGAACACACAGTTGGTTCCCACCCTTAGTTGAACAGCTGTTTTTCAAGAAAAAGATTTACTCCTGCTCACTGCTTTTAGGAAAACATTTTTGAGGAGCCATTAAAAAAAAATCACTTTTATGCACCCAGCTTCATAAAATGTAGTTATCTATTTTCTTCAAGTTTTGGCGAGTGGAATGACCTTGGCCCTTGGCAGATTTTTGGCAAGAAAGCCCAAAATAGAAATGCAGTAATGTGCTCCAAGATCTTGACCTAATCTCTACTTAGCACGTTTCTGACACCTATCAAAAGGGAAAAGTCACATATTACCTTTTTAGTGCAACAATTAACAGCAAGACAAAAGCAAAAGCAGCTAACCCTAACCCAAACGTTTCAAATACAGAGACAGCAAACTGAGTACAGAAATGTTGATCTACATAGCCTGGGTTTGCTGTGATATGGGTGCTTAACTGCACTTGGAGAATTTCAAGCACTTTTGAAATATGAAGCGTAGCCAAGTATTAGCTCAGAGGTGTTAAATACATTGTCAGGTGACTATTCTCTGGTTAAATATAATAGAAAGTGACCGCACATTTCCTACAGTTTGGAGCTTTGCAGCAAGAATGCAGAATGAATGAACTTTACACTATGCAACTGACAGAGAAGGACACCAACTGTTCCACTTAGAAAGTGTAACTGGAAGAACAGAACCTAATATCTGATCCCCTTGGGCCCTGTAACAGCATTAAAAGCTACTGTAAGTAATGTAGAAACATATTCTGCTACACAAGAACAATTCTCTAAACTGCTTAGCCTATGTTTTAGTTTATATCTTCACCCCAGCCTGTCATTTTCACTTGTGTAACCGCTCCCTCTCAGGGCAGCTGATACCCTTCCATTCCCAATGTGGCTGTTTAGAATATTCAGGGAATCAAATTAAAATAGATACTCACATCAATAGTTTGGATTTTCTGGCCCTAAATGCTAGCCCCTGCCTAGAGGTGCTAAGATTGGTACAAGATTTGAGAGGACCTTATTTGCAGTTTCCTAATTTTAGATCTTCCCAGTGGGCTGTACAAACAGCCAAGACACAAGTAGAAGGTCTTTGACCATGCCCTAGGTGACCATGCCCAAAACTATGGCTCTTTCTATGGGCCAAGATGTGCAAAACAGCCCCAGAAAAATCTTAGAAATACATTCTCTTTCTTTTTTTCTGCCAGCAAGATAGAAGAATGAAGATATTCTACACAGCTATTCACAAAATCTTCCCAATTTTTTTCTAGTCCCAGCTGAATTTCTAGTAACAACCTGACATCTACATGAAGAATCAATCAATGAAGGGAAACCAGAAAGAGCAAGTCTCTCGTTCCCTTACGAGCATTAGAGATCGCTTTCAGACAAATTACATTAACTTTTTTCTCACTTAGTGAATGACTTAAAAGTACAACAAGAAGACAGAGAGAATATACCAGCTGAGCTTTTCATGTTATTAGCACCTATAAATCTCAAGTTATGCACAATGCTAGTACTGTATCTATTAAAATATTCAATTTCGCAATATAGATTTGATGAGAACTATCACCTCGCTTCTGGACAAGGGATCAGGAATCTTCACCGCTTCACACAAGGCCTTTCTACCCCTTACAATGAGAATTACAGCACATGCATATAAATCCCATCCATCTGTGGTATGAATACTTTCCATATTCAATCATTTACGGGAAAAAAAAACCCAAAGCTTTTAAAGGGAACACAGCCTTCCATGTCAAAGTACTGGTAGCTTTGAGCATTCAGAACTTTGTATGAAATCAAAACAAACTGAAGGCAATCAGGTCCTTGGTAAATCAGTCCTGATGTGTTACTGGATGCAGGAACAAGGGAACAGTGTGACCTTCAAGACCTAGATTCTCTCCTCAGTGTGATGTTGGTCTGCTGGAGGGCCTGCAAGGAGTGATTTCATTGCCTGCAATTTGGTTTCTCCATTAATAAAATTGATCTAAGAGCATTTATCTTTTTTTGAAAACACTTTTTTGATCTGCTGATGAAAACCACTAGAAAAATCAGTCTAGCTAATTTCCTGATTCTGTATTTGTACAGTAAGGACCTACCTAGAATTCAATGGTTCTACACCAATGAAAATCAAAGTAAGTATGATGATAGTAAATCACTAGGAAAAGATTTGATCAGGATGGCCATTGCTACCTGATTGTCAAAAACCAAACCCCAACCATGTGAAATCTAATAGTCCCTTCATAGGTTTATCTTATGTTGCAGTATTAAAAAATGAAACAGAACCAATTCATTCACTTCTAATCAGCAGCAAAGTTCTTCAAGATGATCTGTGATCCACACAGCCACTAGGTGCAATTTTGCTTAGCTCCATACAATGAAAGTGAAATTTTCCATATCCTGTTTTTTTACTGGGAATTGGGCTGACCCTTCACCAAGTTTATACACAGAGGAAGATATAAATTAGATGGCAACAGATTTGTTGCTAACAACCTGAGTTAGATTTAAATCTACGACCTGCTCCACTATGACCTGCTGAGATGTTTTACATCTCAGATGAGCAGTTCCCTTTTTCCTGTGTCTCAAGTGTGAAAGAAAGTATAATTGGTGGCATTTCTTCACCAAAATATTCTTTTCTTAAATTGTACGTCATGACTAAGACATATATTGCCCTTTACTACCAAACCCTCAGCCAGATGTCTGTCCCTATAAAAATACTCTGGAAACACCATCTAGCCAAGATATATATTGATAATGATCAACTTGTGTGTGCACAATCAGATTGTATTAAAAAATTAAAAAAAAAAAAAAAAAAAAGAAACCCACCACCCTGCACACCTCTAAGTAGTACATGGATATTTTTAAGTCTCCAAGGCCTAGTAAAGGACCAACAAGCCACTGTTGGCTTATTACTGGTCATCATTTTGCATTAGTGGATGAAAAGCCCTTATGATGATTGAAGTGTACACACCTGCTATCTTTTCCATAAAATTTTAATCTGCAGAAATGCCTGCAGATTAAAACTGAAACATTATTACAACAGGATAGTCCAAACACAGGTCAAGGAAACCCAACCAGCTGGCGTCCTTTCTCTGCCTCCTCTTTCACCCCTCTGTCCACACACTGCCTTATACATACGTAATGAGTAAGCCATATGCTCTGTCAAGAAAGAAAAACAACAAAAAATTAATCTATCCCTGCATCTGTTTCATACATGCACAAGCAATGTGTGTGCACATAATTAAAAACTGAGATTACACTTTCCATTTCAGTAGATTCATACGGATGACAGGAGATTGCCATTTCAAAGGTCAACGAAATTCTTAACCATAGGGCTAAGAACATTTCAATGTCTAACCATTAACTCCCTTTGTTAACATCTGCTTAACTAATTCATTGCAAATGTACTGAGGATGTGCCCTTTTCTAACAGCTCCACATTTTCTCCTCAGCCAAGGAGAAAGTCAGAAGATTCCAGCATCTTCAAAGTCAATCAACAGTAGCAACATTAGAGTCATTAGAGTCTTAGTTTGTAAAAAGCTCATTTCTTGTTAAAAGTTGTCATGGCATTTGGTTATAAGAAGGAAAAGTAATCCTGATTTTTCACCCTCTGCTTGTATAAGAAAGAATGGGAGACAAGAGCAAAAAAGATTTTTATCAACTTTGCCAGTCTCCCTGAATTCTTGCAGCTAAAGCTGCTTTTACAATAGTCCATTTTTACACTAACTGATTAAAAGTAAGTTATGTGATGGAAGTGATGCACCTCAGCTTTTGAAAAGCCTACAAAACTGAAGGCTCCAGTACAAGAATACTAGGGATTTTTTTTCCTAGTTACTTTTCTGAAATGATGAATTGCTGGCTCTTCTGTGAAGATACAATTCTTGCAATCCCATATGAGCTCACCATGGTTTCAGTATCCGCACGTACAGCTCACTTGACAACTTTCTAGAACATCTTTAGTTCTGTCTCTCAAACATCTAGTTTACACTAATTCTGCCACTAAAATTAAAGCTCCTCACTCACCTCTGCTTGTGGAGCAACCCATTGTTACTGTATTATACAGAGAAAACCCAAAAGAAATGAAGAGCAAGAACAAAAATGATCATTAAGCCTGTACAGTTTGCATTTCAAGAGGGAGAAGAGCAAGAAAGACCCTCAAAATGTTCAGTATTCTTCTCCACTAAACTTTAGTAGTAAAACCTCTGGGCCATGCTTTCTNATCTCTCTTAATTAGTGTTATTTTAAAATTTACACCCAAGACCATTTTTATAAATTCAAGAGGACATCACGAGGGAAGTGCATGATACAGTGAAAGCATTGTTTCATAGCCAGCATGAGAATTCTGCTAGGAATGTCACCTTCATTTCTCCCTGGTTAAAGAACAGTGGTGCTGTAGGCTGACAGGACCTCGGTCAGCCATGGCATCTTCCTGTGTTAGGTAACTCTGTGTCACAGAAGCTGCACCACCACTGCTCATAAGAAGGTTCAAAGTTGGTCTGCTTTGCCCCTAACAGCAATTACTGGTGCCCAAGAAAACAAGAGGCTTTCCCTTATTACTGTCAGCAGCACAGCACTCAGCCAAGGTCGGTGACTGAAGTAGTCTGACACTACCCCACAGAGGATGGGCAAATCCAAATAGCATCAGAAGCTACCAGGCCATGGAAATGAGGCCATATGACAGTGTGAAAGCATGGGATAAATTGCCAATCATATCTCTTATTTCAAGTTCAGCACCAAAATTTCTCAGATTCTCTTACAGGAGAACTGCTGCACTAGATCGAAAGTTAAGTGCCCACCACGTCAGTAGCTTTCCTTTGACATGTGAAAACCAGACATATTCAGAGGAAGGCCAACAAGCAAAACACACCCATGAAAGTCAATTTAAGAATGTCAGCTGATACCCTAGAGACAAAGGTCAGATTAAATCACAGCAAGTGAGATTTTTTTATGGCTTTGATATTTGCTAGTGGGTAGTCTTTTCAGAGAAACCCAGAATATCTTTGAATCCTTCGTTGTTGATATCATCCTATAGCAGGTAATTCCACAACCAAAGTACCATGGAAATTTCAGCATTTGGGAATTTTTTGGGCTTCAAGTGACTTGCATATTGATTCTCTACATTTTACAGACCAAGATGAAGAGACACTGCAGATTCCTTTCTCTACCAACTTTTATTATTTTGCATTCTGTTACAATGCTGTTTATTCAATCACGTCACTTAGTTATTCAACTTATTTTTATGACAAACTTAGTTTTCTAAGCAGTCTTCTCTGACTCCTCATACTTCCTGTACCTCTTTGAAGCGAAAAACAGCAAAGCAAGTTTTTCCCTTCAAAGCCAGAAGTCCAGGAAGTGAGAGTCTTTTGCCCATCCTGTCCCCAGTACAGATGAAGCTCGAGCAAGAGACAGCACAGCACAAAGCCCAGCACATCACCTCACTATGACACATTCCCAGTCAACCATGAGCAATTACAACTGCAATGCAAATAACCTCTGCAATTCACCACTCCAAAAAAACTCAGAGAAAGACAACACATTTGCTTTGAGCATGGACAAGCGGTCTCTAGCAGTTTTGAAAGTCCAACAGCTTAAGAAACCCCAAGCAATTATGAGGCTAATCCACACCAAAACGGTATCACAGATTGTATTCTGCTCTTTTCATGAAGTAAAGCTGCTTGGCTTCCTTTGCTGACATCCACTGAAATACTGAGAACTTTTTCAAGGAATTGGACAGTTTTATATCAAGGTCATGTGACTGCCTCCCTGCTGAAGCCCATATATCAAAGCAGGCAGCTGCTAGCCTGAAAGCACAGCACAGCATCTATTTTCACACAGGAATTACTGTGTCGCTTGGCAGAATTCTGTTCTATATTCAGGGGGTGACATAAACCCACAGCAATGAACCCTGGATGCTGAATCTCTCTCTCTCTCCCCCCTGCACTGCGCTCAGAGGTGAAATACCAGCAAAACGAAACCTGGCCTGTGCCAGGGAACTGTATGCTGATCAAGCATTCTCTCAGTCCTTCTTGGTCCTTTACTCCAATAAGGAAAGGCTGGGCTCAGCTTCATTAATAATTCAAACTAGATATCCATAAATTATGTTCATGGAAATTATGGAGAGGTTAAGCTGAACAAATTGAGAAATAATCCTCTAGCAATATATATTTCAAAATGCCATACTCAAAAATACTATTCTGTGCTAACACACCGTATGTTACTGTTTAATGAATCTATCTGGGCTACAAACTTTTAAAAGGATTAAAACAAATTTATTTCTGAATTCTAAATTGTCACAAGTCATAGAGATAAGGAAAAAAAATCAGGTTTTTTTAAAAGAAAAAAGAGGTTTTGGTTTGTCTCATCATTTATTTTAAAAATTACACCCATCTCATAAAAATGTACCTTTAAAATTGGGATATTGCCTAGGAGCTTAGGCTTAACATTCAATCTAGTAATAAAACTGACAGATTGAAGGAGAGGACAGAAATGAATTAAAGTGAATGACAATAAAGACAAATGGGAAGCAATTCACAGTGATTTTGCCTTTTTAATGCACAAAAACAGATGAAGGGTTAACTGGCTTGGCAGATGTTCCACCCAGACAGATCTTATTGGCCAGACTGGGACTAAATTGAATACTGAATTGAACGCTGAGATGATAATCATCCCAAAATGGAAAATGGCAGTGTGGCACAGCAATCTCGGCTGATGACACATGTACAGAGTTTATTCATTTATTCAAATGTAAATCAATGTATCAGGCTAGAATATTTTTTAAAGTTTAAGGGAAATGCGTGACCAATTGTTTTTAATTTCCTCTTTAGCAACCAAAAGGTAGAGAGGGCTTCTTGTTGTGACAGCCTGTTTACTAGCCAAAATAAGCTGTGGCTGCAGGCTGATAGCTCAGCTTCCCAAATCCTGGAGCTGAAGTGCCTCCCTAGGCATTCATGCCTGGAAATCTCAGTAAATATTTTACTTAAAAATCCATAGATGTGAAAATCAATTCAGCAGTGCAACTAAGCTTACACTTATTTATTGTATGAGTCTCTGTATATTGCTTTTGCCCTGACCTTTCATAACTAATTTATGTATTATTCACTTTCTAGTCTTTATGCTTTGCCTTTCTTAATGAAATGTGGCAAAAGACCTGCATTTAGAAAATCATACTTTCATCTCTTTTACCTTAAGCAAGTCTTTCTTTCTTTAAATTTACTCCATGCTGAGTAATGCCAGTGAATGTAGGGCTACAATAACACAACTAATTTAGAAAGGAGAGATGATATATGCAAGCTGAGAGGTCTGTTCAGAACATGGAAGGCTTACTAAAAAAGAGAAAGGAAAATCTCATTTACTCATTAGTCAATAGAAACAGAATTAGGAATCCAGTTTGATCAGGCTGCAGCAGAGAAGTTAAATTTAAGCTTTATTTTGTCCTACAGAGGTGAAGAAAAAGGAAATAATAGCAATTTCTAGCAAATAAGTGGTAGACAATGAGTGCTAGAAAACTTCTGAGCCATGATGACCTTGGTGATCTGAAAGAATTCTGTCATTCTGCAAAATATGGGGGCAATTGAGTATCAGTGGTTAATAGCTGAGTTCAAATGTTGGGCACATTCTGAGACATCTGTTTTTCCTTAGTGGTATTTTTTGACAGACAAAAAAAATCCCAAGCAACCAAACCCTAAGCTAGGAATCCAGGATGCAAAAAAAAAAATCCAAAGTGTTTGAAGAACTGGGAGTGTGTGGTCTTTTGTTCATATCCTTAGATATCCTGTTCTATACAACACACAGTTAACTTTTAGCCAAAATTCAACTGTTCACCCAAAACATTTTTCCAAGCAAGCAGCCAAGCTTTTAACTAATTCCATTGCCTGCTCTGGTAACCAGGGAGAAGAATGAGGAAGGAAGACACAATGACAGAGGACTCTGTACCAGACTGTCTCCTATCTCCTCACCCCATGGATGTCTCATCTCAGCATGGTACACACTGTTCACTAAAGGAGGGGTGCAGGACAAAAGAAAAAAGCATCTTCCAACCTTTCTGTCAGCTGCCTGTACAAGCCTATTCACTTCAGCTTTGCCCAGGATTGTCTTTCACTTCCCAAAGCCCATTTCTGATGGTCTTGAGGTCAGTGCTGATGGTTCACTCAACTTGTGGCTGCAGTGTCACATGTAAAAAGCCACCAGCTGACTCTAAACAGTTCAGCTTCTCTGTCTTCACTCTTGGAACAAGGTCACCTGCACAGTTGCCCAACCTTACAGTGCCAGCAGAAAACACGCTACTGAAGCACTCCTTCACCTAAGTCTTCTGCCTTTCCAGAGTTATATTCAGACAGACACCATACTCCATGTTTTGCTGGGACTCTGTTGACCCCCAAGCAGTGTAGGTACATACAGGAATGACTTCAGTTAAACCTTTTCAGCAGCTGTAGAGGACACACTGTTATCGTGCACTTTGTAAAAACTCAGTCCAATTTCTTTCTTTGCACACCAGCCAACAGTTGCCTTCAGACAGAAGCTTCACAAGTTCTTCACTGTAGAGTTTAAATTACATATGAATTATTCCCAATGAGCAGCGATGACAAGAAAAGAAACAAGTCCCTTGCAGACTCTTTTTCTTCCATTAAGAGAGTCAAAGGGACACGCTTTAATAAAGAGAGCTTTCCTAGTTAAATTCCTGTGAATTATTTATTCTCATCTCAGATGTTTAGGTACACACCCAGCCCTTCAATTACAAATGTGCATTATCAACAAGAAATGGAGAATCATTCCTGTAGGGAACTGGAATTATAGCAGAGTCTAGTCAAGAAGAAAATGTAGAGCCAGACAACTACTGCTCTCCCCGCCCGGAGTGTTCCCATTTGGAATTTGCCTGCAATACAGAATACAGTTTGTCCATAAACCTGAATTTATGCACACAATTGTCATCATAATTCTACACCTAAAGTCATACTAGACATATGAACACAGACTCTCTGGGCACAATGCCCTCTCTTTCACATAAATGACCCTGCTTTCCTATAAAAACATGAGGAGTTCTACATTTGATTTTCTCCCCATTTTTCCATTCATCTTGAATAAGGAGGTACTAATGAGGGGCTAAGCAATAAATTTATGTGCCCTTTGAAAGAGAAGTAATTCTAGGTATATTGTCTTCTACTGTATTTCTCTCTGTGCATCTGACTTGGACTAAGGCAGAAGTGCTGTCTTCCTCTAGATAGACATCAATATCACTGGCACAGCAAGTATAGAGTTCAGCAATTATACCAAAATACCACATCTTTTGTATCAAACAGTACCACTGAACACTGCTGATGGGACTGTGAAAGGAAACAACGTGTGCAGAGAGTTACTAATTGAAGAAGGAAAGAGGGAGAGAGCAGCTGAAGGAAACACTGGGAATAAGCGAAACTCTCTCAGGCTGCAGTGGGCTTGACACAAGGAAAGAGCAACCAAGTCTGGCCCCTTCATGCCAGTAAGCATCCTGAGCTGTGAACAGATCAGTCAGCCACAGATGACAGCACACAGATACGGGTACAGAGCAACAGATCACTGAAAACACACGGCTTGTATGAGTACCTGAGCCAACTGAGAGAATTGTGAAGGAGTCTGGGGGCTTGAAGCAGAGCTGTGAGACACCCAAACTGTGAAGCCAACATGAGTCACAACCCAGCAATCACTCATCCATCCCTTCCCAGCTTTTCAGTGCAAAAGCCAATGACAGGCTGAAATGAGAAGTCATTGTATTTAAACCATCAAAGCAATGATCAAGTACTGAGGATGCTGTGTGCACCAATAGTTCATAGCAGGGGTTTCTCTCCTATTAAGCTTTATGAGGATGGAAAAAAGAGATGTGTTTGATGTTTCCAGTAACAGTAAGAATCTGTAACCTAAAGGACTGTCAGCCTCTCTGACTGAATTCTTTTCTGGAGGAGCAGCCTCAAGAAAACAATGGGAAAAGGATCAACTTAACCCCTTCACTTCCCCTTCCATCTTCTCAGCTCCTTCCTAACCCTCTTTTCCTCCTCTTATTTTCCCTCCTCTTTTCTTTAAACCACCCAAACCTGCTACTGCAGTCCTCCTACTACCTTACTATGTTTTTTTACTGCTCTGTGGCACTCAAGTTTTTCCATTTCCCTTCCTGAATACTTCACTACAAGCATGTTGCCTCACTGCTGTGTCCTCTCCACACACACCATGTGACTGCTTTGCATAAGAGAGAATGAAACTGTCTCTCTTATTACTGAGATATCGAGCAAGTACACAGGTACATGGGGGGTTAACATTAATTCTCAGAGAGGGCAGAGGAGATCCCAAGTGCCAAGTCAAGGAGAGGGAAGGGAATTGCCATTAGTGAGCTGACAACTCTACCCTGGACAGAAAGGTTCCCTCGTGTCCCTCTTCACAGAGCTGGAGTTCCTTCTGAGGAATGAGAGCTACCGAACACATCCGTGCTCTTCCCATAGTTACAGTGAGTGTTCTTCAGCTGCTTTTATTCACTGGAGTTAGGAAAACGTGTTGCAACAGCTGCACTGGTAGAATAACCAGAACATAAATACTGTCAGTGTTTAGCAAGGCTGAAATGAAACCACCTCGGACTAACAGAGCTGAAGCAGAGTTCTACACGCACACTGAATCATGAGAACTATTTAATTCTGAAGTGTGACATACCACAGAGGGATTATTTTCTCTGCACCCACAAAGAAATAGTCTGAAACCTTATCTCTAAGAACAGTCTTTTACATGCAGATGATGTTAAATGAGACCTTCCCATACTGGTAGAAGGAAAGGGGCAAAACACCTGGAAAGCTGCTGCATACTGTCATGAATCACTTAAAAAAATATCTGCCACAAATACAGAACGTAAAATACTTATTTTATAATGCTAATGTATTTTATATATATCTCTCTCCTCAGTCTTTTCTATCAGCACTCTATGGCACCAAAAGCTAAAAAAGAAACAAAAAAAAAAACCAAAAACCAAACCTGGAAAAAAAGCCCAATACAACAACCAAGAGAGAGCAATTAAAAAGGAGTAAGAGGTTCATATGGAACTTTTAATTTTAATAGCTAATTATTTTCTCAGTTTTCAAATTCCAACATGCATAGAACACATTTACAGTTCATAAACATGATTAAAGAGATTTTCTCAAAATTCATAGCTGCCACAGATGGCAACAGTTATACCTTTCAGCCAGACTGCAACAGCTGGCTGTGTGAACTACAAACAGCTGGATGGAATCCGCTTTCAAGGCAAGCAGTAAAAACTATGGACAACCATACTACTGGTTTCTGACCATCAAAAAGAATGAGGAGGAAAACATAAATCAGAACAAAGCATAACTGAACTATTTCAAAATCTACCTTCTGAAGAGATTTATCATCTCAAAAAGCTGCCATAAAATAGTATTTATAGAGTAGACAGAAACCCACTTGTGCAGGAGACATACAGCACTAGTGCATTCAGTTATGTATCTGGAAGGAAGATCACTCAGAACAAACTGCATCTGGGTCCCTCACACCAAGCAAGAGTTATGGACCTCTACAAGAGTTAATCTTATTATAAGGAGGAATATTTGCTATAATTAATGCTGTTATTTTAATGTATTTGACTTCTGTCCTAATGTCAGCAAATTAGATGTCAAGATAAAGTAAGTTGAGTACTAATATTTCTTTAGTCATTAGAGATAATAACTCATTATACCAGACAACAGAAACATGCTCATCGGGTTATTAAAAAATCAATTTGTCATAAATCTCATATGACCACATCTTATGTAAGTACAGTACTACAATCACAAGGTAAGAAGAGAGATGAAATGAAATTCATTAAGTGCTCTACTTTATGCTGGTGCAGTTTTGGGTGCCTCAATACATGAAAGATACAAAATGTCTGAAGGAAAGCCATCCTCAGATGGAGAGGGGTCTGGAGGTGAAGCCACATGAGGAATGGTTGAGGTCACTTGGTCTGTTCAGCCTGGAGGAGACTGAGGGGAGTCTGCAGTCTGCAACTTCATTGAGAGGGGAAGAGGAGGGACAGGCACTGATATCTGCTCTGTGGTGACAGTGACAGGACCTGGGGAAATGCCTGAATCTGAGTCAGGGGAGGTTTGGGTTGGATATTAGAAGAAGATTCTTCACCCAGAGGGTGCCTGGACACTGGAACAGGCTCCCCAGGGCAGTGGTCATGGTACTAATCCTGACAGAGTTGAAAAAGCATTTGAACCACACTCTTGGGTACAGGGTGTGGCTCTTGGGGTGTCCTGTGCAGGGCCAGAACTTGGACTTGATTATTCTTGTGGATCCCTTCCAACTTAGGATACTCTAAGTAACATCTCTGACACTCATCCAGTCTTCATTATTCCCTAAACATTGCATTTAAATAAAAAAATAAATAACTACTGAAAATGGAATGTGCACTGGAGTTTCATACACTGGAGTAAGGGTGCATTTCTTACACTCCTCTGCTTCCATTATAGGCAGGATTTGTCTAAGCTATCAGATAATTATTCCAGCCAGAAAATTCGACTGCCTCTGGCAATGGCCAATCATATCTAGTTGAATATGAGCATATCCCTTACTGTGCAAAATTATCCCCAGCTGAAAAGTAGTTAGAAAAACATGCATTTGACAAGAAAACTCCACACTTCTTTATCTTTGAAGGATGTTCATTAATAAATTCCAGAAGATTTCTCTTATCAAAGAAAGATAGTGTATGACATATCAGCACAAAAGAAGGAATCTTATCCTGTACAGCCTTAATTAGAATAATGAAGCCTTTGGGTTCTATGGGACCACCTCTGGCAATAAAGACTCCTCGGGCAAAATGCAGGAATACGTCCCACTCTCAGAAGTCAAGTGTTTTGTTACATAACTCATACTGGTGAACTTCACAGGAAGGTCATAAAAAATCCTCAGTAACTCTACAGATAGCTGAATTTCCAGAATGCCAGGGCCAGACCAGCTATTAACTCAGGACAGCATTACTGCAATGCCAACTGTTAAGTGAATGCCTGCTTCCTGTAAAAAAGAGACAGTATTCTACTTTGTCTCCCTTCCAATGCAGAATGCTTTCAGAACAGTTAGAACCCCAGAAATCTTTATCCAAAAAAGTATTTCTAGGGTACAAGCCCATCCTCATATGTTGAACCACTGTAGAATAGACTGCATTGTAACTAATTGCTTGGTGCAATTAGTTATAACAGTGGTGCAATTAGAAGCACCATTGCTTGGTGCTTCCTACTCAACAGGAACAAGGGACATTTACAGTGATAGGATGTGTGGGAATGGTTCAAAGCTGCCTCAAGGGAAGCTCAGAATTGACATTAAGAAGCATTTCTTCAGTGAGAGGGTGGTCAGACAGTGAACAGCCTTTCTGCAGAAGGTGGCCAATGCCTCAAGCCTGTCAGTGTTAAAAGAGGCAATTTGGGCAGTGCCCTCAACAACCTGCTCTAACTCCAGGTCAGTCCTGAAGTAGTCAAGCAGTTGGACCAGCCTGCTGTAGCTCCTTTCCAACTCGAACACGGGCTGGAGTCCTATGCCTGCTTTTTTCCCATTTACACCAACCAGTTGTGCCCCATTTCTCATCCCAGAATCACCTCTGACAAGCAGAAGAAGTAATAAACTTGAAAGGTGTGGTGGAAGATGCAATGCACCTCCAAAGGGCTGCCAGCAGCCCTGTTGTCCCTGCTCCAGGCCACTGTGCACTTTGTTTCAGACTCACACAGCTCTGTGTTTCCTGAGTGCACTTGAATGTGCAATAACCTGAAATGTGACAAGTCTCCAGATACAGAAGAGCTCTTAGAGGACTCATAACTCCAAAATGATTCAAGACCCATGGACCTTTATAGTGTTACTTTGTGTTTCATAACAGACTTTAACTGCACATTTTACAGATTTCTCCAGAATGGGATTAAAACTCCCTTTTCCCAGATGATCTGTCTGAACAGTAAAGCCAGGCTACATACTAAATATGTAAGTTAGAGTAATGTATGTTATGAAAGCTGAGAAATGAATTTGCCATTCCAAATAGATAATTACAGGTACAACATGTAAGATAGCCTGCATACTGAATAACACAAGTCTGACTGAGCACAAATAATGCCACGCTGTTCTTATCCAAATCGGGAGCACTACAATTTAAGCCATTTATTGTCAGCCCATTAGCTTGAATTTAACTGATATGGGCATGCTCATCATTTTACAAGTGACTATTTTACATTGATTATGCAATCAACGAAAGTTTTCTTGTGATTCAGAGGAATAAAAACCCCGTAACCTACAGTCTATACACTGAAGAAAAACCAGAAACTCAGAGGAGATCAATGCCCAGATAAAAGGATTACATTTAGCTGATTACATTATTACATCTACCTATACCTCAGTGTACATGACACACAAAAATACTAATCATGCTCAGGTCTGATGAACAGAAATACTGAAACTGATTGTATGTGCAGAAGTAACAAGCAGGTCTTGAAGTGCACAGATGCTTACTATGGCTCTCTGAAAGACTAGTCAATAAAAGGGTAGTTACTAAAGTACCCAAGGAATATTTGCATGTCATTACAATTACTGTATCTTAGGAAGGATATTGCTACGGAAGCAAGTAGTTGAGATTTACTTCATTTTGTGAATCTGTGTTGAGAAAGTTGAGTATTCGGATGTGGCATTTATAGGTCTGACAAACAAAAAGCAGCAAAACATTGGAGATGAAACAGACTGAGTAGAACATAACAGATTGACATCAATAATCAATTTCATATGGCATCTAGTTTAATCTTAAGTTGAAATACAGACAATATTTCTGAACTCCACACCTTAAACAAGGTGAGTAAATTCACTTGCTTTTGACCATGACCCTTTCTCTTCTCTACCACCAGAAAATATTTCCTTTTTAATAAAGTAGCATTTTTTAAAACTAAATTACCTTCTCATCCTCTGCAGTGCAAAGCAGGATAGAAGCAAGACAGAAGAAATGAAGAGCAAATGATGGACTTGTAAGCATGGACATGTTGTCAGCACTGGCAAAAGAGGAACAGATGGGTCTTTCAAGCCACTGGTGACAGATGAAAGTAACCAAGAACAACAGAGAGGCCTGATGGCATCTTTCAAACAGAGTAAACTAAAAAGTTTCTGATTAGTTTCCTANGTATGCTTACATATTTCACACAAATGTAAGTCAGGTTTTTTTGGTTTTTTTTGTTTTTTTTTTTGTTTTTTTTTTTTACTTTCTTAATAATAAAAACTGAAAACTGGGAATCCTTTTACTGATTTACTGTTCTTTCAATCATTCCTTCAAAGCTGTCTGAAGTATAGCAGGACAGGATGAAGCCATATTCCATTCAGAACACCTGCATTCACAGAGAATGTAGTCACACAATTCTCATCTTGCTTCAGGGTTTTTTTTAATGTCCCTGCACAACCTGCCAATTTTAAGTGTGTTTACTGTTTGTCACTTTTTATTCTCAGTTCAAAATTTTTGCTGGGGCAATGTTTCAGTTGATAATTACTCACTAAAACAAAATCCCTGGGCCAACAGCATGCCACTATTTACACAGAAAGATGCACATTTCCCTAGAAAGGATTATAATTTTCCATAGCAAATCAACCTCCCCTTCCTCTCATACCCATCAAGTGTCACTGACTTATCTCTAAACACGTTAATTCTATTAACCAAGAAAATCCTTCCTTACTTTCCTCTCCCTCCTCTGAACTAACACAGGGGCACAAAAATGGGGATTGCATCTTTGAAAGGAAAAGCAGTCATTATTGACTGCCACGCTTTGCATTCTGCTCTGTGTTTTCCCTGCACATTATTAGAGATGGGAAGCTGGCAGGCCAAGTGGAATGGTTCTCTAGGCGAGATCCAGCCCTGAAAGCTGAAATAAAAC
Organism: Aegithalos caudatus; assembly: GCA_013389925.1. Taxonomy (NCBI): domain Eukaryota; kingdom Metazoa; phylum Chordata; class Aves; order Passeriformes; family Aegithalidae; genus Aegithalos; species Aegithalos caudatus. The sequence goes on along the minus strand of WEIU01001721.1, from coordinate 325,870 downwards.
TGGACGCTAGATAAAGAGATTGCACACCAACTGTGAAGATCATGTTCGAATTTCCAGTTTATTTGGGGAATGAGAGGCAACTCATTTCACGGCAGAAGCTGCACACTTAGCAAGTAATTTAATATTATTTTTTATCTCTACATTTGGGACACTATTCAAAACCTTCCAAACTTCACAGCTTCTATAAAACGTGATGTCCTGGGGGAAGGACAGATGTATCAGATGATGTTCTAGAAGCAAAAGCAGATGGAATAGCAAAGCAATAAATGTATTTTCATGGATATTGTTCACACAGTCAGAAGGGGGGAAACTGCATCTATATTGAGAATATAGAACCAGTTAATGGGTAGCATTTTCTCTAAACAGGATATTTTCCAAAATTTTCCCAAGAAACAGGTATCCTCACTGAGAGTCACTGAGCAGGCTGTCACTGCAACCATGTCACTAACAAGCATGTAAAACATAAAAAGAAAATGCCATAATTTATAGCCTAAGAGCCATATTGCTACTGCTGATCTGGGATGGAATGCCTGCTTCCTATAACCTTCAGTACCATTGTATCCAGCTTCATCCTTAGAGAGATAAAGTAGCAATGGGTGTAGGACAGATTTAGCACTTTAAAAAAATCTTATTCTTTCAATTTTACAGTCCCATTTGCCTGGCAGAATGCCACCAGAGTATGCAATTTAATACAGTCATTGCTGTCACAAGACGTATGAGATTGCTCTATCCATGGACTGTCTTCTATATATAACTGATAAGAGCTTGCATAATTAAGGTTGCATTTAGAAGTCTCAACTATGTAACTAACAGCTCTTTGCAGTGTGCTTTCATTATACATGAAACTCAAGCTTCCCCCACAACAGTAGTTTATCTTCTCTAAGAATATTTTGTTGTTGTATTTACAATAATCTTCAATGTTAACAAGGGCTCTAGATTTAAAACCTTGTGCAATTTCTTTGAACTTTTACTATTAAACTGCAAATGTTTTCTTCATATAGAAGAGAAACAGAATTTTATATGAGTGTTGAACAAGGAAAAGTGTGGGTATTATTGTACAATCCTGTACATGATTGTGAAGCAACTGGAGACTCCTTTGCTTTAGACTCATCAAGGAGTCCATCTCACTTCCTACACGGCACAAAAAGAAGCTGTCAAAAAGAGGAATACCCAGAAAGCCACCAGTAAAAAGTAGATTTTGTGCACAGTTGTAGTACTTTTATTGCCAGAGGAAACCAAATGCATATAAATGTGACAGAAGACTTTCTCTTCCCAGGCAGTAAAAAAATACTCATAGGAACAAATTCTGAGATGACAAATGCAGGTGGTACAACTGTATCTTTTGCCTATAATTCAGAGGGCTTTCTCCATTAAAGGAACTATGGTTTGTCTGCTTCAGTTGTGCACTTGGGTAGTAATCCACAAAATGACACAAAGCTGTTTTGAATCATGAAAGCTAAACAGACTCAATTGACTTATAACCTCAGCTTTGGAACAGTCCAATTTTCTTCTTCCTTGGCACAAAACAATGAAAACAAGTTAGGTATTAAACACTCAGTACATCTTTTACAATCAGTGTTGTACAATCAGTTTCCAATCACAGTACCTTTGCAGGAGAAACAGGCCACTTATAAGGTGATTAAGTGATTCACTAAAGGTATCTGTTTAATTAGAAATAAGAGTTGCAGGACCTGAGGCATGCCACAGCTTTACCCAAGACTCTCTTAAGAGTTTCCATTCAGCAATATTTATTCTTCTGTTGTTTCTAAGAAGTTGGCATTAAGCACAAAAAATACCCTGAAAATGAGCACTGGGTCTTCTAGCAAACTTCTGCAGCTACTGGAACAGAAGTCAGCTCACTGGTTCTGCTTGACAGAGCATTAGAGTTATGCAAGGGCTTCACTTCCAGAGCCTTTCAGGACAAATTTTGGACAGGTTCTTCTCTGCATTTTTAAATAATGTTAGGAGTAGTCTATGAACCCCACACAAGTGTGGGCCATTTTGACACTATACATATTCAAAGCAGCTGGAATTCAAGTGAATTTAATTCTCCATTCTGCAACTCTATTTAAGAGTCAGTAAGACTGAGTTCTTATTTTGCTTCCTTCCCCTGTTCCCACGGGTAAATATGCAGTTTGAGTGTGCAGTAATAACCCCTGTAAGAAATTTGTGACTTTTGTCCAACCACTTTGCTTCCACTTCCTATGGCATAAATTCCTACCATCACAGAAACTAAAATACTCAATACTTAGAATAATATTAGAAGAGCACACAACACACTTACAGTACCTTACAGCTGACTTACCACTGACATGAGTGCATGCTGAGACTTAAAAAGATGTTTCAATGAGACATCTGTGGTGAGTACCCAGGCAACCTCATCTGTAGATAGCATAATTTGCATTTATTTATCAATCTAGATACTTATATGGCTCCCTCACTGTGTTACTTAGGCATTTCACAGGTAGCAATGAATTTTCCCATGAAACACCCTTACAAAAAAAGCACAATTATCTCCAGGTGGAAGATGAAGAACAGATATACCAAGGAACAGAGTGCACTGCTGAAGGTCAGTCTGAAAGTCTGAAACAACTGAAAGTCTATAGAACAACAATATCCAGACCAGAAGTCTCCCAAAATCACAGATTGGATGTGACTACTCTCATGCTTGTCCTTCCTCTCATGGTGTTTTGGCTGAGCCAAAGTCAAAAAGAAACAGTAACATGGCCTTTTGTGTCTCAAGCTTGGTACAAAATTATTCCCTCTGACTGAAATGAACCTTTATAAAATGTAAGGAGCCCTGAGATTTTCTGTGTCATGCAACTGCAAACTCCTTACTGTGCATTTATTCCCAATATTCACAGCAAAATGCTTATATGATAATTATCCCACCAATCCCTACTGCTGCTAGTGGTAGCTGTGAGATGAGTAACAGAGGCTATTTTCATCATGCAGAAATAATTCTGCAGCAGCTCATACTGAGTTTATAGCATTTAGGAGCAAGGACAACATCAGTCTACAATTCAGGACTTTGTTAAGAGTCCTTGCCCCGAATGATCAATTTTCATTGGCTTTAAATCCAGGCTGGGTGTATATCAAACCTAGCTGCCTCCCAGCAAAATCTATGCAGATGATTTGAAGAAACATAGGGATGAGAGTAATTAAAATCTAACAAAGCAGTTGTACATCTAAAATCATTCCCTTTTATCTTTTTTTCTTTTTTTTTTTTTTTTCTTTTTTTTAATAATTAGCAAAAAAAATAAAACTTGTTTTAATANTTTGAGGGTGGGGAATCAATTATAATAAAAGGAGTATGTTTTCCTACAAAGCATTACTTGCTTTTAACCTCTGACCTTCACAGTAGCATAATGTTAATCCTTCCTGATTTTCATCCTAGACCACTAGGTAAAAACCCAATGCTCGTATCAGTAATTCCCCCACCACAGCCCAAAAACCCTAGGAATGACATTGGTAAACAAGAATATTTATAGCTTGGTTTTGATGGGTGTCTCTTTGGGAACATAAAACACAGATTTCATGGGTTTGTAGTGCTCCTAGCACTCCAAAACTACCAGGAAGCTTAGAGGTGTGAATTGACTATAAAAGCAAAGCAGCCAGAAGCACAGATTTAGGCTCAAAAAGGAGCTTCCTCAAAGCAGGAGTTCTAGGACTTATGGGGG
>WEIU01001721.1:210831-321810 GCA_013389925.1 Aegithalos caudatus | reverse complement strand
ATCAGAAGAACGGCAGAAACAGCACAGATGTCCATGCATCTTGGAGGATGAAGAAAAAAGAATGTCATTTAATAATCTGTGAGCTGCGAGCAGCACTTCTCAGGTGCACTGCTTCCCTTGAAGGAGCTCATTAATGATCAGAGGCACACTTAATGAGTTTGAAGCAGCACAGGTTGGGGATGACATAGCTCAGGTTGTCCTGGGGAAGACACAGATTCAGGCAGTAGCATTTAGTCTCCTCCTTTCCCCCATCAGACAGAACATCTTGAAAAAAAATTCTAATTCATAATGGCAAAAAAATCATCAGGACACCTCCATTTCACACCAAAGAGAAATCAGCTAATGCAGAAGCTGCACCATGACACTGTCAGTGAGTGATCCTCTCACACCCTTGACAGTACTGTAATCAGCCATTAAGCCACCCAGCTAACCCTTTCTAATAGCTCATAAATCAGCACCACAATTCCAACATCTGTCATTGAGACAGCACATGAAACTAATGGGAGCACTGAGAGTAATACCTGGTACTTCTCTGGGTCTTTCCTGTGCCAGAGAAGGCATAAAAGGACATACATTAATGAATGAAAACTAGACAGGTCAAAAAAGGACTTTATCTTACAGAGATGACAAAAATAATTCAGCTTGAAAATATGGCAGCTGTAAGGAAAACCAACACATGATCCCAGCAATCTTCCCATCTGGATATTGTGCCTTACTGAAGTACAGCATATGTAACTATTTCTGAATGGGAACACAGAGCAGCATCTGCTGACTTCCAGCATAAAATCCTGTAGCAAACAGCCTCCCTTCAGGATCACCCAGTTGAGCTTCCACCATGCCTAACTCCAACACAGATGGCCAGACCAGCTCAGCCTAGCATGGTGTGATATGAGATTCCACAATCCAGTGTGACAAGAAGCTGATTTTCATTAAAATTCTATACATTTACTTCAGTATGTATTTTCCCACTTCCTCTAGCAACTCTTCACCCTCATCCTCCCCTCTGGTTAGCATCTAGAACAGATGCCAGACATGAAGGATCTTCTTTTCTCATCCTCTGACACTTCTCTACATGGTTAGGACAAGAGTTTTCACCCTCATTTATCAATTCAATGTCACCTTCAGCCCCTGTCCCTCCAACAGATGAACCACTTACTGCATCCCTCTGGAGAACTGAGCATCCTGGACCCATCCTTGATGCAGTAACGTCACGGAGAGATGCAACAGAGACGACAAAGTCGGAGCGAGAGGAGAAAAAGAGGAGTTTACTTTTTTGATTTCACCTTATATACATTTCACAGAAATGGACCACATTGGAAGACAGAGGTTCACACTCTTCAATTCCACTGGTCTGAAAAGGTGTTCATCAACTGTCTCTCCTAACTGGAGGAATGTCAACAATAACATTGTTTATAGAAAATTCATGAGAAACTGACTCCCAAATATGGAAACAATCAGAAGGCTAGAAAGAACAGCAAAAGAACAAGGTGACACATTCCTTTCTTTCCATCATCAGCTGTGGAGAAACATTCACCAGCAGTAAACATTTCAGGTTTTTTTAAATGTTCAGGAATTTACTACAAGAGTTATGGCACCAGGGAGAGACCCTGTCTTTGCATCCCTTTTTTTTTGCCTCTTTTCTCACATACATGAACTCACATAAAATATAAAAGTGCTTTCTTTCCCCTAAGTGCACCCTCTAATTAAGGAATATTCCTTTAATTTCTTATAGTACTCCACACATCCTTTTGATGCACTAGTGGATCACTGCTACCATTTTATTAGTACTCCCCAGCAAGCCTTAAAAGGCTGCAAAACAGAATGATGCCATACTTTTGATACAGATTTTGAATGTAACAGTCCTTTCCCTCCCTACAAAGGTGCCTGCCTGCATATACTACATGAACTTGTTTATATTCTTTATCTTTCTCTTCCACAATGACAGGCTCATTGCATTTCTTTATTAAAACCCTTTAGTCTTCCCAAGAGTAAAATATGTAAAATAGGATAATAAGACTTAAACTAAGTTAGCTTCAAGTCAATACTTTCACCCTCAGCTTCAGGCTTTAATTCTCAAGTCTACCACTAAGTGTCAACACTTGTACCCAGCTCTGGTGCTGATATTCAATGGCCAGCAACTTGACCCTGGCCACATCATTTCAATTATGCTTCCCATCTTTCTTACTTGTACAGTGCCAGTAATTCTCCGGCAGGGGAAGCCATTCATTCCAAATATTCTTACAGTAAATATGTCACAGTACCATGATGAAAGGTACTATGGAAGTGTAAAGTGATAGTAAAATGTTATTAATGTGTGTATGAAGATACCATCACCTGAACTTCCAAGCACATTTTCAGCCCCAGAGAAGACATCAGAACCAAGAAACAGTGCTGCAAGAAAACTAGCAAGGGTAGTTTTGGTACAATGAAATATACATTTGATATAATGAAGAGTACAATAATAATAACAAATTCTTTTCTAAGATTAAAGCAGAAACCTTTTATTTTTTTCCTCAAGCGCTAATGCAAAACATTACTGGCATTTTTACAGTTCTTGGCATTCATCAGTACTAAGAGTAGTAATCAAAGTGTTTTCCCCTTCAACTGAATGAGACCAAGGAGAGAAATAAATTCTCGCATTGAAAAAATATAGCAAAATACTGACATACTCACTTAGCTCTAAGTTTATGTTTGACAGTCATATTATTAAATTCCTATTCATCTAGAAAGAAAATTCCTTTATCTTTATAACAAAATAATTTAAGTTCTGTGCAACAGCAAAACTTGAATCTAACACTGAAGTCATAACACACATACACGCCTCTTGCAGCTATACAGTAACTTCTATCTTTTACATTTTTGCAAAGTGGAGGTGTGTAGAAACATAGCTGGGCAGATCAATTTTGTAATCAGGATGAACCTGAAAATAAATGCTTTGTGACAGCCATCACTATTTGTCTGCCATGCATCAGAGAACATCAGGCCATACTATGACTTCAGCTGAAGAACACACATACTTTTGTCTCAACTACTGGCTAGTTCAGTGCTCTCATGACAACTCTTGTGCACATTTCTCATACCTTTAATTAATATCCAGCAGGACATTACACATGAAATTCCACTTGATTCTTTCCTATCCTTCTCTCCCATACTCATAGGGTCTCAGCCTACTTTAAGCCTTGCCTGGTAAAATGCAACAGTGCAACACAGAAGCAATCTCCAGACCCCCAGCAGCCACTCCAGAGGCCTCCCAGTACTTCTGTGGATTTGCAGTTACCATTGTTTGTTAGTCTACCAAAAGAAAACCCACAAACACCTTTGGAAAAATTACACACAACTGCACATTCCCATTGTTTGTTCCATAAACTTTCTCCAATTTGCAAACTAGGCAAATAAAAAACCCTTTAGTCAAAAACTCACCATCAGACTGAGCAACTTGCTTTGCTAGCAGGCAATGTGCCAGTTGTAGGGAGAGCTTGGGAATATGTTGATGTACATATACCAAACACAACTGATCATAATTCTCCACAGTACATATTTACTAAAATGGCAAATTCAAGGAAGACAAATGTTAAAGTTAACACAGAACACGAAACATTGCATCCTAAGGATCTCAACATGACCAAAAATTTTGTTCTTTAAAACAAAAGAGGCAGCAGATCTTTGGAGACAGACATCTGAAGAACTGCATCTGGAGGATAGATAAACAGCATATGGGTCATAAGGAGAATGCTGTTTCAATATTGTAAATAGAGATAGCTCAGCCTGATGTTTTTCATCCCTTTTTCCACAGGAACAACTAAGAACTATACTGTAAAATTTTGTTGAAATTCGCTTGGAAATGGACATGGAATTTAGCTGCAATAGCTTGTGTTTGTGCCAAGTATTGCTGCTATAGCACATTTCTCTTGTTAATGTCTTTAAACTATGAGAATGCTGCAATTACTCTGCATTGATTTTAAATGCAGACTTAGCGCAGTAACGTCTCCAATTTGTAAGCAAAACATCAGCACTATAAATCAAACTGTTAAAGTCACTGCTTGAGCCAAACGTGAGCAAATTAATAGAGAACAAGTATGGAGACCTGTCTTTGGATTTCTAGGCATTAAATCTGTGGGCTTTGGCACCCATTGCTTTGTGCTTTATGTCATCCACACGGAGGAGGAAGAGAATTACTGAGTGACAGCAGCTTTTTTGCTGTGTCCCTCACTGTTAGTCCACACACACAGAGCTGAAGATGACTTGCAGGTTCTTCCTTCTTCAAGGGTAAGAAGTGCAGTCACAGGAAAGCCATTTGCTTCACATTACAAGCCCTCCACATACAGCCTTACAGTGGAAATGGTATCAGAATCTCTAAATACTGTGCCATGAAAGAATGCCAGAAGAGCAGAATGTTGAATGAACAAGTGATAATTACTTGATATAAGATTTGATTAGATCAGTATCTCTGTGTAATGTAACAAAACACTTCATAACAGCACAGATGAAGCCTCCAGTGCACTGTTAAGGCAATGAAACTAGAGAAATTCATTACATATAGAAGTTTCTTGCTCAGAAGACTAGAGATATTTTAAGGTTAAACTTGTGATGCATACAATAGCAGCACCTTAGAAACAGGCAATGAATGAAGTCAGAAAAAGATTCCAATTAAAATTAGGTTCTGACACCTTGTCATCCACTGAGCAGATGTGTCCAGCACAAAATGAAAGGCTTCTTTTTAAATCTGCCAGCTTCCAAAATAACACTATGGATCCAAGAGATATGCTAGCTTCCTGATTTTTGCCTTATCTGTAATAGAGGTGTCGAAAATTCTCTTGTCTGTGATGTATGCAGCTGAAGAGAACCCCAGCACTGCACTGGACCTGCCTGGACACTCCATAGACATTGGAACATCTCAAAGGTGCCTCTGGTGCTCTCAAATGTGTGGCTAAGACACAGCCATGGTGGGGGCAAATGCAGCCACTCAGACAAACCCCTGCTCACAGGGAAGAAAAAAAAAAATAAAAATGAAAGGGGGGTGGGGGGAACGCATTTTTCTGAGTGTCAGTACCAGAGAAAGAAGCTGTTGTTGCTGCACTCTAACCAGGCAATGACTGCAAGGCACTTAATTTTCCAATTAATTAGATCCTAACTCTAAATGTAGAAGTAATTGATGTGTCAACACAGACAAATGAAACAACTCAACATAAAAGCAAGGATGTTGCTCTACTCCTCAGTACTGGATGATGGATTCTATGATTTTTTGTAAAGAATTGTGTCAGTGAGAGGCAATGGCACTGCAGTTCAGCAGCCATGTAGTGGTGTGTTTATTATATAACGTGCCTCCACATCATTCCACACTCTTAGCAGGCAACACATCCCTACAAAACTTACCACCTCTTTTCTTCAATTGTAAAATCTCCTTTATCGTGTTTTCAACATGTGGTTCACCTAAGTATTCACTGACACCACTATCTTCCAAACACTATTTGCTTTCTTTTGTCAAACATGCTGCATGAATTCAATTCAACACTTAAAATTGCAAAGAAATCTTCTTTTAAAAGCTCTTTGAAAAATAGCAGCCAATTGCCCCCAGTTAGCTTGACTGTCACCAACCAAGACATAAAGCACTAAGAACTTAACACACATCAGTGAACCTGTAACTTTCCCTTAATTTCCCTTTAGCCTGGGCATCATCCACTGCCCTTTAATCAAATTTCTTAACTACAGTCTTTATGGGGTAAGGGATGTTTTCTTTGCCTTCATCCGTAATGACCACTAGAACAGGGAATTTTACTGGGTTCTACAAACCTTACTGAAGAAATAAAGCTGGCAGAAAGAGGCAGAGAGAAGCCAACACAGGAGTTAGCTGGGATGCTTACATAACATCAGAGCAATTCCTCCGTATCTTTATTTTTGTTCTGTAAACACACACCCACACATGTGCACACACAAACACAGAGTTAGCAAGCAGCATCAAGAATTGTTGTAAGCCTTTTTGTANTTTTTTTTTTTTTTAATCTAACTAAATTACTGACTCCAGGTAGGAAGCTTTTGACTAGCTTCTAAAATGCTTGATGGAAAGGTGCAAACTCACTGGCAACCGAGGCATTAAAAACAAAAATACGCCCAAACCCTTCACTAAGCCATTCAGCTGTTACAGGTCAATGTCAATGTGCTGTACAATACTTCAGTTCAGAATACCTGAGTTCCTACCATTCCACTACCTGGCTCATATGTCACTACTAATCTCCATTTGAAAGAAAAATGTATTAACAGGATACCAGAAATTCAGGAGTAACTTGGGAAGGCAAGTTTCATCTAAGTTTAAATGAGGATTTTAAGAAAGTCAATTAATAAATGCTTTTTTTGCTTTATCCATTTAGTGTGTGCTGGCATTAAAGCAAGGCATCATCCAGTCCTTCAGCATCTGAACTCTAAATGCTAGTGTGCAGGAATGGGAAGGAGCCAGATGGTTCCAGGGATGACAGGCTGGTCAAGGGATATCCCATCTTTTACCTTATCTAGGTCAACAGTTTGAAGCACACTGAAAAAATTCCCCATTGATAGGAAAGGACCTGTTGGCCCATCCCAGTCCCCATGTCGCTCATAGCAACTGGCAGCTTTTCTAACATCTGATCAGCAACATTAGAGGATGAACAAGGACAGAGATTACCTCAACCAGTTCTCTCTGGAACACCACCAGGATGAGATGCACAGGTGTAGAAAGCTTGCTTAACAGAACTTAAACAACTCTGTTCTGCAGCTAAAGGATACCTGCATACACTAAGGATAGCAGTTAACTTTTCACCATTTATGAAAGCTTCAGCACAGATGAAAAGAAAGGAATTTCCATTTCAGCGAGCTAAAAAAATTAGCTCAGCCCATTCCCCCGGCAACACTGTCTTACTCAAATGTTTTCTGAACTCTTAACACAGCTCCAGACAGATGAAAGGCTGATTCAAGTCAGTTCTTACTTCAGCTCTTTCTGGAATCAGTGTAAAAGCTCATCCTCCTCTCAATTGGTTAAATACCAGGAAACATTACTTTAGCTCTGTGAAATGCTGGCTGAGGGACCACCACACTTCCAACTTCCATGACTTTGATTCCTCTCTGTGCATCATGTACAGGAGGGGTTACACAGTGGTTATTACAAACCTCTGATTAGAAACCCCTTTACTGGGCATACATCACAGCAGGCCTAAATGAGTATGAATGAGAGCAAATTGTGCAAGAATCCATTTCTATAACACCTAGGGGAAAAGTTAATTCCTTATCTGCTTCACTACCAGCTTTGAAACACCCCTTGCTACAGAGTTGCCAGTCACATGTCACAACCCTACAAGCAGCAAAATTGTGATTTCTGACTTTATCAGAGCACTATGGACCAAGCAGAAAATAAGAGAACAACAGCATTCCAGAGCCCACTTCTCTAACACACAGTGGGTTTGGCTCTGCCTGTTTATGGACCTCCTAACTTCCAGACACCAGATTCAGCAGCACCCCAAATATGCTTGCTTGCTCCCTTCTGCAGGCAAGGACTAGATCAGCCAGCTTCTGGCTGCATGATTAAATCCAGGCACTGGCTGATCTCAAAGTATTTCAGAGCTATAGAGTAGCTGTCCTAAAGCATATGCTGTAGATACTGGGCAACTGAGCTCTTTCCTAATAATAGAAAGTCTTCCAGAGAGAGCAGTAACAGGCACATCTTATTTAGCAAAGTATACAGTGAACAGCTCTGGCTTGCAATAAATTTTATCTCCCTGTTAATTCAGATATAGTCAAAGGTGCACACAATTGGAGACAGCAGGAGCTTATGATATAGCTGAACATATTCAGGAATGTATTTAAAATTTAATCTCTGTTTAGATTACATCTCTCTGTTTTCACTTCAAGATGCTGCTAACGTGTACAACAGACAAGCACTACACTTGGCATTCTCCATTTTATACATCTCTAACCTCTATACATCTATCTCTACACATTATCCCCTCTATATATCTCTGGTATTCTCTGTACATCTCTATTCCCTGGCATTCTTCTAGTCAGCATGAAAGGTGCTGACTAAGCATTTGCTCCTTTTTTGAAACAGCTTTCAAAAGTAACACGGCACAGGTGATGGTCTGTTTAAAAATCAAACCCAGACTCTTGTAGGCCTCTGTAAGAAATTTTGCTGTGTGGTGAAAAGGAAAGAACAAGTTCTGCTTTAGTGGCATTGCTGTTTGTTTGCATGCAATGGCACCCATGATAAGCAAAGCACTTCTCTAATTCATCAGGAAGCAGATCTCTCCACATGAAACAGGATCTCATTTCACAGAACAACTAATAAAAATTAGGAACCATTTCAAGTGAGTGCTGCAGTTACTCGATAAAAATCTGCTTTGAAGTACATTGCCTTGCTCTCTCCTCCACAGCTAAAACTTACTCCTTGCCATTACAAGCAGGAACAATGTTATTGACCCCTAGGGTTCTTAATTCTCTTTTTTTTGTGTTAACTCCCTCACTCTGAATGCCCCTTTCAGCTCCCTCGATAAATGGATCGATTGGAATAGAAGACAGCCAAGTGCTGAGTCATCATTCATCTCCCACTGAGAATACAAGGAGCTGAGCATCATCAGTCAATGGAGGGACTTTTTCTTAGAAGTCTTCCAGTTGTTACTACAAGGGAAGTCTCTTTCACTTCCAACCTGTTATGAAAATGGCCCAACTACTTGCTTTCCAAATGACCACTTGGCCTTTTACTCTTTACACCTTTGTTTACAGTAAAAACTAACAGTCAGGTGCCTCTGAAACTCGTAATTAACAATGTAAAAACCAACCAAACACACTAGAAAAAGAAAATCCCAAACAAACAACCCCACAAGCAAAAAACCCACAATGATACTTTGTATTAACTTATATATTCTGTATTATTTTCCAGTCTTCAGTTCCACCCTGACATTTTTTTTTAACTCCTGTTTCAAGCTTTTCTGCCAGGGCTAATGCTCTGCCCTATCTTTTTGGTTTGCTTTCTTTTCAGGTAGTATTTTAATAATCACATTACTCCAGGATCAAGACCTTAAGGTAACTGGAGAATTAAGGTCACAATATTTGGCAATATTGAAATATTCCTATTTCTAAATCCTACAGTGATGTTTTATTGTTTGCTGGTAAAATCATCCCACTACTGGCTTTAAATGGAGCTTAAATCTAGTCAAGGAAGGTAACATCAAGAGATGTCTCTTATCTACCCATACCGTGCTAGCACACACTTAAAAAAAGAGGTACTACACAAAAAGAAGGAATTTATTTCAGACTGAGAAAGCAGAACACCAAAACATGTTGAAACAAACAGCACAAAATGACAATTCATTATTTAAGGGTTTAATAGAAATTGATTTCTTTCATAGCTTTGAGACACTCTCCATTGTTTAATTCAGTTAGAAGAATATGAGCAGGCTCAAACACCAACCAACCAAACTCGTTTGCTAATAAGGATTCATCTCTCCTCTTCTTTTTCCCTTCTCCACATCTCTGCTCACTGAGCATTGTAAGCATTACAACACAAGACATTCTTCTAAAAGTTTAAAACCTAGTATTTCCAGAACACAAAAAAGTGGAGAGTTGCTCTCTTGGGTGGTCATGTTCAGCTGCTCAGTAATGGGGTAAACTAAGGATTCAGAACTGAGGACATGATTCATTAAAAAAAAAAAAAAAACAACAACAACAACAACAACAAAAAACACTACAAAAACAAAATCAGAGCCTGGGTAGCTGAAGCAGTGAAAATGTGCTGGTTTGCCTCTTATCCAAAGGAAATAAACCCATCATCTGCTAGGATGGTTCGTATCGGCAAGAACATAGTTAAATAAAACATAAAACTTACTTCCACTCAGCAGTCAAAAAGCAAACGTAGACCTGTGCATTTTGTCAGCAGACTGGGTTTTGACAAGAAAAAAAGAGCACTAAGAAAATTGTGCTGAGGTCTCCTAATTCAGAACAAGTACTGCAATGAGTAAAGAATTTTTCTGTTCCTGAGGCTAGACTATTTGAAATGCCACTTGTACTCACATTAGGTATGGGGGACATGAGATGCCAGTGGGAAAGAGATCTCACACCTCCCTCACTGCTGGGCCATGTGCAGGCCAGTTTTGGTATTTTGCACAAAATGACAAAAACATTTTGCTTTTTATATTTTGTTGCTCAAAGACAAGCAACCATCAAGTCACGCAGGGAATGACTGAATGAAAAATCCACTTTTGCAGCCATAGTTTACATAAACTAGCATAGTAAAAAGTAACTATACCCTAGGACACTAACATAAACAGCAGATGTGTTTATGGCAAGTGTTCCCCAATATCACAAACAAATAGTGAGATCACCACAGTAGCTGGAAGAGAGCCATTTGAAAGCCAGATGGTTTAAAGAACAGTCCAGGGTCCTCTTCTCAGGACTTTTTCAATCAGATTATATTCTTCCAAACACTAATCCGAAGCTGGCAACCCTCTTTTCTTTGCTTTCAGATACAGAGGAAAAGCTGTCCCACATAAGCTGCCTAAAAAGCTTTGCACCACTCTCAGCAGAGCTGGGTAGCTGAACTGACCACAGCAACCACCAGTGACATAAGCACCATTCCACCCCATGGGCTCACATTGTCCAGAGGGAAACGAATGAAGAGGTCAAGATCAGGGACTACCTGTATTCCCCAAAGTATCTTAAACCCTCTAACTAAGTACTATTCCCCCTTCTGTAACCATAGTCACTGTCCCATGCTCACTCCAAGCCCTGCAGAACTGGGCACCAGGAACTCTGACCCAGAGACCAAGCAAAGAGTATGAATCCCAGTTTGTTCCACAGTAGACAAAGTGGTAGTGATGATCACAGAGAGTTTTGTCTGTTTCCATTGTTTCAGTCAGCACTCACTCAAACACCAGCTTGGCCAACCTGCCAATCTCAGCTTTGCTCTATCAGCTTCCCCATCTTCTTCGGCCTAGAAGCTCATGAGGTCCCACCTCTTCTACATCTATTTTGCCTTCCTACACCTCACAAATTAACTTGCCACCTCCAGAATGAATTCCATTCCTGTTTCACCAGCAAATGTCACCCCATCAATCATTCTGTTTGCATATTCTTATCCCTTTACCTGCCTCATCTTCCAGGTGTGTAAACTCCCAAAACAGACCCTGCCTTTAACTCTGCCGCTACATAAAACCATGAACAACCAGGCCCAAATCTCTAGGAGTCTCTAGACATTCTACTTACATTGAGGCTTCTTTTCTCTAGCTGTATTATTTGATCAGACAAAGGTATCCTCTCTTCCAACAAGCCTCAGCACAATAATAAGAGGACAGTAAATAATGGTGATAAAAGCAAGAGGCACAGCACTGTGTGAGACCCACGTTACCAGCACAAGTTACATCAGGGAAAATACCTGACTGTGACACCATGTTTGAGACATGGGATGAAGAACAGTCTGCCCACTCGGACACGATGTGGAATTTAAGAAGGCACAACATAATTACCCGAGCTGGTCTTGGCTAGGAGGCCAGGATTAGCACTCCAACACTTCTGAAAAGTGGCCAGGAAGGCTGTTTCACCTCTCATCCAAAGGAAATAAAACCATCACCTGCTAGATGGCCCCCAAACACTGTTTGAGGCCTTATTTTTAAACAGATTTGAGAAAAGTGTCTTTATTGATATACCTGAGTGATTTGCAGCATCAGTGTATCCCTCAGCAGTGCATTGGACCAGCATCAACCCAGAAGACCAAGTGCTCTTCCCTGTCTCATAAATAACATACCCTTAGCTATCTAAGATTTTCTGTAGATTTTTCAGCCAGTTACACAGAGACATTAAAGGAAATAGTGACCTAATTCTGACACTGTGGTTTCATAATGTAAAGATAACCTAATTCTTCAGTAGTCCCAAAACTCCTCTTCCTGATAAATGACCTTCTCCCTAGAGTATTTAATATTACTTTTGGCAATTAGAGGACTGAACAGAATATGCAAACTGGAAATTAAAAAGCCTTGCTCTTCCTTTAGATCACTTAGTATGATGTGCACAAACACAGAAAAACAGTGGGAATTTTATTGATGTGCTGCTCTGCATCCTAAGATATGGGCAATCAAATCTCTTGCTTCAGTGAGTACTGAGATCAGGGGTCATGAAAGAAAGTTGTTTTCCCCCACAGTACAACACAATTGCTTTGGTGCATAGAAGTTCCCTTCCATTTTCTTAAGCATCAACAGGTAAGGGCTCTAAGCAGATCAAGAAAGGTGTTGGTACAACAGTTCCACTTTCCACTAGCAAAGATCACAGCCAAAGACTTTCAGCAAACAGCAATATGACAAAATCCTACCATAGCATTAATCTGATCAAAAATAGTTAACATAATCAATTTAAAATACCTTAGCTTCCAATTCAACAGAAAAGTGCACTGAAAAGCAAAAAATAGACAAATCCACCAGGATACAGATCAGCTTAGCACAACTTACCCTTATGCATAGCTTGAAAAAGTGGAGGAGGATAAGACAGGGACTGACCATGAACTTTTCAGGGTACGGGTTAACTGAATGGGGCCGTTAACAAAAGTTAGTAAAGCAGAGAAGAGCTTCTCTGCAGCATCCTGCCAGGCATGGAGAATCAGTGCTCTCAGAGCAATGCCTCTACTTCAGTGAGGAAGTGCAACAGATGAAGCAAAGTTTTACCTTCCATCACTCCTGCATTACTATTGGTGCAAGAAAGAAAGGTCTAACTTCTCTCAGAACAACATTTTATAATGAGTACACCACTGCAGGCAGAATCTTTTACATAGACACACAACCTTGTTGCTATTTGCATACATCATTAAAATAATCCAATAATTTAATTTTATTTCTTAAAAACACTGATGATAATTCTAATAAATATTTTATTAAAATTATGGCAATCTGCCTTTTTGGATTGCTTTCCAGATGAAATGCTTGCTGAGCATTCACTCTTCACTTCTGCAGTCCTCATCCCCTTTGAAAGCCACATGTGTGCATGACAGCCTCATGTTACATCATCTGTGAAATTCACTGCACAAAACTCAGTGCATTTGCTTTGAGAATTTGTGGTTTCCCAAGACTTCCTTCCAATGACACCAATTGCATAAACACCCATGGAGCATAAAAGCAGAAAGCTAAGTCCTCCATCCTGGCCTAAGAACATCTAACAAAATGGTCACTGAAGTAAACAAAACTGCATGAACTAAACAAAGTGCCAGGCTTCAGCAAGAGGACTTGGATCAGCTTGGACAGCACCCATCATTGGGAAGAATGCAAAGGGAAATTTCCTTTCATAAGGACAGCTGAGTTATTAAGAGCAAGAGGATGAAACTTCCAAAGCCCCCCTGGCTAACATCTATTAATATTTTATCAGTGAGCAGCATCCTCAATGAAAGGTACACACTATGCCCTTTTTCTCTCCTTCACAAGTACTCTCCTCTAACAGATGGTCAGTTTACATGTGGTAATGATCCACTGTAATTAAAAACTCTATTCTCATTAGCAATCCTCCAAGAATACGACAGCTCTGGCTCACTTTTTCTGATGAGTATGTGTTTTGTTTAATGATAAACAGCAGCCAGGAGAATAAAAATACAGTAAATTTCTACACTGGGGCTGAGTGGAGGAATTGGATTACAGATTCCTAAAAGACAGTCAAAGACACCATTCACCAAGGTTGAGGATGCCAAGTTTGAGGGTCAAGACAGACCCTAGTAATCAGCACATGAAGTTCAGCTGTCTTCTGGAAGGATTCACAAAATGTAATTTATATTCCCTTCACCTTTCACAAGTGCTTTTCTCATTTCAAGTGAAATCAACATTTACAATCAACTGTTCTACCATAATTACAGAACATAATAATCACAAACTCTGGTTTTTCTATAGAGACACAGATTTACTGCTTCCCCTTCCTGCAATTCCACTCCTCCTCTCCAGTTGGAAAAGCCAGAGGGCTAACACAGACATGTATTTTTCAAGAGTCATTACCTTCCCACCGATGCTACAGATCATTTTGGATTCAGTGTCACCCAGAAAGGAGACCTTGTGGACTACTGACAGTGTCTGTAGAATTATTGACTCAAAAAATCTGTAACACATGAGAAAGACCATCATCATCTAGAGGTCCTAAGGGGAGGAAGAACAGCCTTGCAGACAGGACCTTTAATCAAACCTCTGCAGACACGGGTTCAATTCTTAGTTCTTCCATAAATCACTCTTTAACACTCACCATCTGTAAATATATATGGAGAAGCATTTCCCACTTCAGATCACAAACGCTCAGCTGCTGGGAGCACCTTCTACTGTTTCTTAATTTAGACTCTCATCAAGCAGAACCTCAGTTACTGAGTGGTGTCCCTGAGATGGTACTTCTGCATATAACAGCACAGGCAGAGCTCCACCATGCTCCACGCTAGGTTACCTGCAGGCTCCCAGGAGGAATAGCAGAGTCACAGAGACAGACAGAATAATACAAGTTAAAGCATCCTCCCAGGACTGATTTCTTGGCTGGCAGGTACATACTATGTACCAGGGTTTAAGATAGGGAGTTTTTTGTCTCTGCAGTGCCTTTATCAGTTTTTCACTTACTTCAAACTTCCCACGAGCCTAGCAAAAACCTGACTGCAAGTCAGTAAAAAGCAGGTGTTTTCTAGTGCCAGATCTGACTACTAGATAGAAAATTATAATTATCAAGACAAAATTATTTTACATGCCAATGATGACACACAATCCCTCTTACAGGGAGCTCTATTTTCCATTTCAAGCAAATAGATTTTCTGTCCTGAGCATCAAAAATTTAAACCACTCATACTCCCCAGTGTTTTGCATTGAGCATGGCTCGTTTCCAAAAGTCAATGTCAAAAAGCAGTAGGGAGGTCCAGTGTTACATTACATCTCAATTTTTTCTGCATCAGTCATGTTTGGTTTGCAGTTTTCAAACACAGTTTTATGTGGTGTATTTTCTGCTGACTCTGAATCCTGAAGTATCAGCCCTGGGTTTTAGAGACAAACTGAGCTCTTTTCTTCTGTCACACTTTCATTAACAGCAGTATTTTTGCAGGCAAGTTTTGCTCTACTGTGCAGGGTCTCATTGACTTAACAAAGCCACTGTTTCTGTGAAACCTGCAGATCTGTTTCTGGGCTGGAGAAGCACTAAAAGGACAAGAAGTTTAAAGATCTCCAACTTACCTCAGTCAATAAAATCAATACATGTGACTGCATGCATGACAGGTGGCCAACTTAGAACTTTTGTGCCACAAAGGGACCACAGGTAACACTCATGGGTCAGCCCAACCTACATTCCCAGGTTAGCCTCATGCAGCTTCTGAGTACAGGGACCTGTCAGGAGCTGTGGCCACCTCACTCTCCTGAATTACTCATAGAAATCCCCTTCTCCAGAGCTCTTCTAAACATGAGGTATGTAGCCTGTGGCATCCACTCCTGAGAAATTTAATGTATGTCTCATAGGGCTGGAAGAGCTGGACCCCTACAAGATACAAATGGCTTCATTAAGTGTCACTTTTATACAGCTCTTGGACCACATACAGCGTAGCTAATAAAATGTCATCTCATCTGCTTGCCACTTCAGAGGTCATTACAACTACGTGAAAAAATAAACAAGGGCAAAAAAGCAGAGAGATGATCTAGAGCAGACAAGGGGCCTGACTAGAAGACAAGTGCTGATCTCAGGTCTGACATATCCCCCTGCATGGCCCTGTTAATGCAGTCACACCCTCAGATGCCTTGTGATCCTTAATAAAAGTCTTTGAAATTTGAAGAAGAAAGGTGTCTTAATACCCCTTGTGCCTATCTTCATCTTGGATTTTTGTTAGTTTCCCTGTCAGGGGCACAGGGAAGTAATTAAGCTTCTCATTGTAGCAGGATTCTCTGCTTAGAGTGGCGGGAAACCACCTTGAACATTTTTATTTGCAAAGCTATCAGTGGTGAATGGAGAAAAGGATGCCACACTGGTTTTGGTGTTGAAGAATGCTGAAACCAGCTGGACTCATCAGCCCCAAAGTTAAACATTCTGAGGAAGAAAAAAGTACCTGATGAAGTACCTGATAAAGGACCCAAGAAGTGATATTACTTACAACTTAAATAAAGATGCTGAGCTGGTACAGCTGGCCTGGAGACATAGGGCTGACAGTCAACTACTTTATACTATAAAAATCCATTCCCACTTTTTAACTGTGGAGTGTTCTAACACGCTCCTTCTCCAAGCATGTGTGTGGAAATTCCTCCCTTGAGTGGGAACGCTTCTCAAGGTTACTCCTCAAGGCTGAGCAAAAGAGATTTCCCTACAGTCATCAGCACAGGTGAGTAACATCAATCTCTACTTAATAATTGATTTTGCTAGCTTTAATATAGCTGCTTGAATATTGCTCCAAAAATAGCATACTATACTAGTACTTATAGCTACCTATCCTGATTAAGGTCTTTTAGTCTGCTCATTATAATTATCATAGTAAGTTTAAATAAATAATTTATTTTATATCTATATAGATAGAGAGAGATATTTCAATGCATCCTTAATCCTGCAGGACGAAGTTCTAGCTAAACATTCAATTACACCTATATAATCCTTCAGAGATAAACTATTGGCAGAGTCTGGGGCCAAGACTGATTCCAGCTGCACTAAGACTCCTCTTTGAGGAGTTTAGAAAGCAGGAGGGTCCTTTCTGCACCTCGTGACTCAACAGGGGGGCTTATTTAATGCATGTTGTCTGAAGCTCCCATTCTGCCTGCAAAACTCATGAGTCTCCATTTGATATATTTATTGAGTTATGCTCATGAAAGCAGCAGTAAAAAGTGAAGTGCACATAGCCAAAAAGTAAACACGGTATCTGTCAGGTCCTGGGGTTCTGCTCACTTTTGCCCCCCCAATTTTTTCTTAGGCAAACAAAAAACTACAAGGTTTTTCATCTGCAGCAGAGATAAGACGCTTTCATGCTCTGCCCATGTATGCCAAACCTATTTGGAAAGCAGCATCACCAGGCATCTTTTTGTGAGCAAATCTATTAAAAGAAAGCTCTGTAAAGAAATTGCCTCAAGGCTCCAGTTCAGTGGTAGCTATGGCAGTGTTCCTGTGCTGTTGGCTTGCACTCACTGTGGAAAGTCCCCATGAAGTCATGAATAAACGGAGCTCTTTATGCTTTTGCCATGGGATCATATGGGCGTATCAGTCCAAAATGAGCAGGAATCTCTTTTACAAAACCCCACTATTATAAAGGTAGAAGAATAGGCTCATTTAAGCAGGTCTTCCTAATTCAGTAGCTTTGAATAAGAACTGTTAAATAAAAGCTCGTGTCATTTGTCAGCTGAAACGTATTTTCTATCTCCATTGCTATATTTGAGTGACTAAGCCTTGAAAACAGCTTTAAAAATCTCTTCCTAATTAAGACCTTAAACAGAGATAACATGGAGTCAGGTGATTCAACAGCAACTACATCAAGGTAACAGTTTTTGCTCAATGCCAAGGATATTTTAAATTAAGTCTCCCACTGCATGACAGCCAACTCTATTCACAGAAATGAGAAATAACAGACAAAAAAACACCCCTAAAACAGTAAAAAATGCTAAAACAATTCCATGTGCTCTATGAGTCTGCAAATGGAAAGATCATCATCCTTAATCAAGCACAGCAATGCTAAACTGAATATTCAAGCTGAGATCCATCACACTTTCCTTAAGCCATCTACAAAGTAACAATATCGAAGCTCTTACAAAATCATGTTTACCCGTCTGATCTGCAGCACTTCCCTCATGAGTTAAGCCATTATCTCTCACCTCCAAAGGGAGCTTTTGAGGAATCTCTCAGGTACAGCATCCATAGCACACACCTCCATAGCTTACATCTCTAAGCACAGACAGATAGATAACTAAGCAAGATGACTCCTGTTCATGGGGCTGGAAAGACAATGGAGTTATCCTGACACAAAGGATTCTGTCACAAGCTGTTGAGAGCAAGCTCAACAAATCCACAGGCAGTAGCATCTGGACAGTCACTGAACAGAGTACCAGGCACCTGAGCTTGAAAACTGGCCATCAACATTCTTCTTTCAGAGAGCTGACTTCATCAGCAGCAAAGCCCAGTCAGTGACAAAACCTTCCAAAAATCCTACTTTTGATTAGGATGTTCAAGTTCAGGACTTCACTTGAAATTGTTGGGTTTTTTGGTTGCCCATTTTGTTGTGTTTTTTTTTGTAACAGATGGCTCAGGTGTAATTTTCTAAAAATTGATTTCAGATAGGACTGTAGCTCAAGGCTTGATTTTCCAAGAGCTTGCAGAAGTGTTACAAAATGAAAACCTTACTGAAAACAATAGTCTATTAAAAAGGCATTTTAAATGGGCTCAACTATTGTCAAGATCTCAAAACCAATTCCAATTCATGAACAAGAGTACTCAGTCTTTCTCCAGTGCCCACTGTTACACCCTGGGGAACCCAAAGTATTTGTAACCTCCTCTTCCTCCTCCTTCCTGGAGTGCCAGTCAAAAGGCTGCCTCTTCTCCATCTCAAGAAGCTGAGCTGTGACTTATCATTAGAACAACCTCAGACTCAGTCCCATGTAATGTCATGCTCTCTATCGGGGTTTCTTAACCACTTCTAGATGAATAATCCTTCAGAGAAAAAATAATTTAGGGTCTATCCAGCACGGTGATGACACTTTCATGTCTCTGTGGCAAACTCTTGTGCTCCCAAGGTTTTTCCTTTCAAACATAAGCTCCTGAATCTTTACACTGCCTTTTGTTTCAGAAGGGCAGTGCTTATTTCAGCCCTAAGACAGATCTTAAATCTATACACAGTCTGTATAATCTTAGGCAGACATAATTCAATAAGCCTGTTTTTCCTTTTCATGCTATTGGGTTTGAACATTTTCTTTGCTAAACCTGCCCACAACACATCCTCTAACACAGAAAACCTTGAGCTGACTACCCATAAAATTTATTGCGTCAATGGCCAGACATAAATCTTCACTGATGCTGCAGCAAAAAGAACCACTGCTGAAATGAATGTCACATCAGGTTGCGGTCTCGGAAGAACAGACAGAAGCAGGAGACACTACAGGGCAGAAACAATAAAGGAAGGAGCCTCCCTCTCTCCCCCAAGCTGCTATGAAGCAAAAAATTAGGCCAGAGACTGTTACTAAAGCACTACTGTAATTACAGCTCCTAGAACCTTTTAGCAGTAAGTTGAGGACAGAAAGAAGTTTCTTTAGAAGGGGCTGAGCTTCTTTCAACAGAAAACAGAAAAACATCTCTCAATCATCCACTCAAAAATGTGAAGTCACGTCAGAGAACTGTGTGCATGCAGGCACAGTGCTATCAGATTTATAAAAGCGGTGCCTCACACAAGTGCAAATGAACCCTCTCAGCTTTCTCTGGTGGAGGCTGGGAAAGAAAGCAAGTAAGCCAGCAGCTGTTATTCCTCAGAAACCCGATCACAACCTCATCAGGATCTTTGCTTCCCCAGTCAGTTACTCAAATTCTGAACCACAAAAGAGCAGGTATGACATTAGTACCATCAAGGCTCAGCATGGAGAACAGATCAGTAGGTGTACAGCTGAACGTTGGGCAGAAACAAACTGTGTGCCGTGGATCCTAGCAAAAGAAAGAAAGAAGGAAAGAGACTGTGGGAATACAGGGGAAGAGATTAAGGATGCTTTTATCCTCCCATTTCCCCCCTCATACTTCTTTATGAAGCACACAGCAAAGCTTTAGAAGGCAAAAATACTTCTATGTCTATATTCCCAAAAGTAAGCATAAGTGTTGTTTCCCTCCTTTCACATTCATTTTATGTACATCTCTCTTGAATACGTTTGTTGGAGAACTCTTTGTAGATCCAGTCAGGATCTCCAAACTGCAGTAGTAAGAGTTCTTGAATAATAAGGAAACAGAAATCATCCAGACACAAACAGAAATTCTTCCTTCTTTCCACCACTCTGGCTCCACTCCCCTATCCTCCTGTAGTGCTGTCATGCTATCTGTTTCTGTGCTCCTGAGAGCTTCCCAAAATGCAGGAACTGGGAGACCCAATTCCTACAAAGAGTTATACACAGAACCACAGAATGAGGTGGGACACCACCATCCGAGATGCAGGGAGTAAGGACAGCCTTGAGGAAGAACAAATTTTATCCTACTTTTTGCATGTCACCTTCTGAGATTTTTTTTTTAAAAAGGTGGGGGGGAATGCTGCAAAGAAATAATGGTTTCATGAGAAATACATTTCATGGTGGAAAGCAGAGAGAAAAAAAAATCACTGGTTAAGAACCAGAAAAATTAGAAGGAATTAAGAATTTAAACATCAGTGACATTTCTGATAATGTGTCTAATGGCACAGCACAGAAGAAAATTAATCCTTAAGTTTCTAATTTGGATTTATGGGAGAAGTATATAATTCAGTGGATCTTCAGCATGTAACATACAGGGAGTATTTCAGCTTTCCAAAAGCATGTGCTGCTTCAATCAGGATATGTCATTGGAATAGGTTAGGGAGTACTCATTAAATCACTTGTTTATTATTCACACTACAGGAATGTGAGTTCTATTGGTAAAATGAATCAATCAGAGAGCAAAGAGCTATTCTCTGGAGTCTGCATTAATCAGCCCGACAAGCTGTCACTAAGGATTGGGTCAGGCTCATAGCACAGCATCCAACCAGTGGGGAAAAAAATCCCTGAGATGGCTGGAACAGGGAACAGTTCACCCATTTAAAGCTGTCCCCAGAGGCTTGTGTCAACCATTTATTACTGCTCACACACAGCTGCAGAAGCTTTTAAGTGAGAAACCTGCATTCTCGGACGTTCCAGAACTCTGTGGAAACATGCTTGATCCCAGCTAGTTCTGGGAGGACAAGCAAGATGAAGTATGCTGAAAGAAATACTGCTGGGCTTTAATACAGCCCTCTGAAGAAAATGCATTCAGGAACTTGGAAAAGGTCTAAAACTAGGACACATGTCAGAACAGATACACTGTTGGGAAACACTCAGAGCTTGTCATGCAGTCTGCACTTCAATAAGACGTTTTTAAAAGAACAACACTATTTTTACAGACTATTTTTCTTACAAGCATATTGCTTTCAAGGTTGAGCTGTTGCTCAGACACCCTCAATGTACGTCTAAAATATAAAGTACCATTTAAAAAAATGTCACTCATAAGAATGCACCAAAAAATAGCTGTTTGGTTTTTTAAAAAAACCCAAACAAAACAAAACCCCACAACCATTAACCTGCCCCGCTCCCTACCCTACTGGTAAAGACCATGAACTCCTAAAATCTCATTATTCTGAGATACACACTCTGTTAATGAGAATGAACATAACAGAGAATAGAAGCTCTAGCTGGGCTGCAGGAGTCCTAAACAGACCAGAAACGTGGAACAAGAAAAAAGCAGTCAGCAGTTCTGGTAATACAGTGAAGCCATGTAACACATAGAGCAACACGCAAAATCAATACACTGCACCAGAGAACACAATCACACACTGCGGCCACTTGGATGAAGGAGTGATAAGATCAATGTTTCTCTTCTTGTCAGCACTTGTGCCAACTGCACCTTCAAGCTGGATGGAGTTTAAAACAGAGCATGACCCACAGGGACAGAGCTGCAGGATGAGCTACAAAAATTGCTGAATAGCTCAGAGAAGAAGTGGTTTAGCTGAAGTGTACTTCAGGGGAGGCTGCCAGAAAAGGCAACCCAGAGGGAAAAAAATAAAAGGATGTGTGTCTAATTGCAGTGATGTAGTATCAGTGCAAATGTTCAGAAGTGAGGAAGAAAATCTTTCTGTCCTCACAACAGAGGTTCTCCATCTCAGGGAACTCTACACAGAGTGCTGTGCATGCTGCTGCTCTAAACTCGATGTTAAAAGCTATGCCACAGAACTACAGAAATATTAGTGTAAGCATTTAAATACAGCCTCAGGCAGCATTGGCAAGACTGCATCCTGCAGATCATGAGACGTGATTATTCCACTCTATTCAGCACTTGTCAGACCATACTTGGACTACTGTATCTAGGCTTGGTCATCCCAGCTCAAGAAACTGGACACCATCCAGGATTGTTCCACCAAGACAAATACTGAATGCAGGTTGTTTCACAGAAAATTTTGGCATGCCTCTAAGAAAAACTGAAAACAAACTGAACTAATTGAAAACAAACACTGGAATAGATTACCAAGAGAAATGGTGGCATTTCTCTTGCTATAAATACTCAGTGCTAAGCTTGACAGGGCCCTGGATAACACAAACTAAGGATTCCCCTTCAACAGAAGGTTGGACCAGATGTTCTCTAGAGGTTCCTACCAACCTAGAGGTTTTTCTATGATTCCATGATCTGAACATATGTTATGCTACATGCCCTGGTAAATACTACTTTTGCCGTAAACTCATTTTAAATTAGATTTTTTTCTGATTTTTCTTTCCATTCCAGTAATAAAGTAAAAATTTTAAAAATAGTAATGACAAGACAAATGCAGTATGGTTCACTGTTTTTCAGAATAACTGTAAGCATCTACTGAAATCAGCAAGCACAAGACATTAAAGGAAATGCCCTTTCACAGAATATTTAATTAAACAAGTAGACTTTTCTGCCAGAGAATTTTGGATAAATGGCTGAAAGGAGTTCCATGAATTCATTCAATTCCTTTAGTCTCTATTAAGCATTTTTTACCATATACTTTAAAAGACAAGATACACAAACTTTTGGTCTGATCCAGTACATCCAATTTTGCACTTGAGCCTCATGAATGGGAGATAAACCAATATACCAGAAGTCAAACATAATAGTATTAAATTTTAACTCCACTACCGTTTATTTGAATCATGAATTTAAATACTCAAAACAGAACCATGAAAATCCTACCACTAATAAGGTGGACCTTACCACTAGTACCTACTAAATCATGAAGCACAATTATTTATTTCAATTAAACTGCCAATGAACAGACTAAGAGACAAAACAGGAACAAAATCTAGGAACAGTATCACGTTCCACTTCTATCTAAAAGAAGAATGAGAAACCCAAATTCCCAAAGTAAAGGGGATTCCAACCTGCCAAAGTAACAGATAGCTCTATCACATCAAGATCACACATACTCCACAAGCATATTCTATTAAAAGAGTATTCAACACCTAAAAAAAAGCCTAAACAAACACAAAAATAACAAACCAGGAGGAAATCTAACTCCAGTGATCTGCATTTTAGACCACATGCTGTAAGACACAAAACCAGTATTGCACTGAGAGACATCCCAACATCCTCCCAGATGTTGAGAGCACAAAGAAAGATGCCACCTGAGACTCCTCTCCACATTCCACATGCTGAAAAATCTGTTAGCACAAACATTGCTCAGGCAGTAAAAGAACTAACATATGGCTTAAGAGGCTATGGAAAGTAGGAAGAAATCCGACTGCCAGCCATGCTACAACTCCACCTTCTGTAAGTGTTAAATCCAATGTCGGGTTATTTATTAGTTATGGAATATATAATTTATTTGCTGGTCTGGAGTCATAAAAAAATACTAAAATGAAATCAATAAAGAGATATCCCAAAGCCAAGTCTTCACCCTGACTGTCATCCATTGGATGACAATCTCAAGAAGAGACCCCCAGTTTACTCCTTGACACTTAGCAGGTGGTGGGGAGGTTTAGGGTTTATGGTGTGTCACGAGAAATCTTCTATTCCTCTAGGTAAGCCTGGATGTCAGTGGCATGATGACCAGACCTCTGGAGTACACAGGCAAATAAAAGGATGCTGTACCAGGCCTAAACCTGTTAGGAGTTTTGTGCCTGCAGACAATGCTGCACAAGCATGTGGAGCTCCGAGGGGCTTGGCTCTGAAGTCTCTCTCAAGGCACATGGCACGTAACAGATGGTTGGTTGCTTAAGACACTTACCAGGGACTTCAGGGATCCAAATTCAATTTCAGTTTAACTTTGCTCAAGTCTCTCAGAAGGACACATCTACACCATGGATACGGACAGATTGAAGCTGTCTCTGCCCAAGCTAATCTGGCAATGAAAGTGCAGGAGGACTGCTGCAGACACCCAAGCTCGAGGGAAGTGATCAGCAGGATTTCTGAGCTCGTGGGCACTGCCATGCAGATCTCAACACAAGCCTCTCCACGCTGAAGTCTGCTGCATGTGGACTTCTGTCCTGGTTTTGGCTGGGATAGAGTTAGTTTTCTTCCTAGTAGCTGAAACAGTACTGTGTTTTGGATTTGGCGTAAGGATAACATTGGTAACAGATAATCACAGAATGCTTTGGGTTGGAAAGGACCTTAAAGATCATCTAATTCCAATCAGACTGCCATGGGCGGGGAACCTTCCACTAGACCAGACTGCTCAGGTCCCCATCCAACCTGGCATTGAAAATCTCCAGAGATGGGGAACCCACAACTTCCTTGGACAATCTGTGCCAGTGCCTCTCACCTGTTGCTGAGCAGAGCTTATCTTGAGTCAAGGACTCTTCAGGGTCTCATGTTCTGCCAGCGAGGAGGTGCAGAAGATGCTGGGAGAGAGTGTGGGTAGGACTGGCCAAAGGGATACTCCATATGTCATGCTCAGTACATAAACTGCAGGGAGTCAACCTGGAACCATCAATCTCTGCTCAGGGATGGGCTGGGCATCAGTCAGTGGATGTAGTGTACACGGGGTTTGGGGATTTAATTTATATCTCTTTGTTATTTCCTTTTTAATTACAATTATCATTATGTAGTTATTTTTGTTATTATATTTTATTTCTATTACTAAACTGCTTTTACCTCAACCCACTTAGCTTTCTTGTGATTTTCCTCCCCATCCCACTGGGGCAGAAGGGGTGGGGAAATGAGCAAGCAGTGGTGTGGTGCTGAGTTGCTGTCTGGGGTTAAACCATGACAACTTGCTAGTTCTGGTCTCTAATGGCTCTCAGCCCTCTACCCTGTGCTCTAATGCAGACATTCTCTTTGTTTTGGTGTCTCAGCTTTTCATCTGTATCAGGAGGATAAAAGCACAGCCCATACTTACAGGGTGTCAAGAGGATAAATACTTTAAGTGGTCCTAAGGCACTCTGGGATTATGGCAACAGATGTAATATCAATTCCTTAAAGCAGTGAAAATGGAGAAGACGGGGCAATTGAAACTATAACAAAAGAGCAATTGAGAACATGAAGTTTATTTTTTTCTAGTTCAATTGTGCCTCTGCATCCAGAGGACACTGAAAAAGGGGAACTTTGGAACACAGCAATAACTTGAGGAAAGGTAAAAAGTGGGGGATGGGCACAGAAGTAAAGGATAATAAGATTCTTAACCATCATTTCAGTTTAAAACTACTATGAAATGAGACAAAAAAGGTGTTTACATTTCTGAATTACAATCTATTCATAGACACCTCTCTTACCTGCTTAAGAGCATAGCTAGTTGGAAACTCTCCAAGACTACAGAAGAAGAAAGGAGTCTTGTGAAGAATCCACACTTCTCTGCAGTGACACAGCTACTAACAAAACGTAAGTATTCAGCAGCACCACTTAAAACAAAGTGTGCTTAATACATCAATTAAAGGAGCCTAAAAGAACAAACCTCTGGTTCAGAAGAAGCTCTTCTAGTAAATTCCAATTCCCTAAGATTGCAAATTGAGGAAATTTGATTGGATAGTACCATGCAAAGTCTTTTCCCTCTGTTTCGTTTTTGCACATCATTTTAGCCTTAGTGATTGTACACTGCAGTATAGAGACACAACCATATATGACAGAATTACTCCCAGTTAACTTCTGCCACTGTTAACCATTCCATACATTATTTGCAGAGTAAACTTCATGGTTTAAGTTAACATGCTTTTGCAGCACATCCACAACACAGTAGAAATGTGCACAGAAGCAACTAATGCATCTCTCTTAAGGACTGGTAATTTGTTAAGCTGATGAACCCTACAGCTTATAGTCATCTGTTCATAATCTTATCTTCATCCATAGCCCATTATTGTCTTGCCTCAGTCTTTATCGTAAAAAAATCTAAAACATTAAACCCTGCTTATTATAGTAAAAAGAAAGTACTTACCAGTCACAACTCAACAGTGTTAGAAATTAATAATTCTGTAACAGATGATTAGCATACCAGTTTCTGCTGGTTTTTATTCCTTGCAGCAACTCTCAATACATGTCATACACTTTTAAGAATCAACTATAATGTGATCATTTTCTACTGCAGACCTATAATTTGTATCTACAGCAGTACAAATTGTACCAGAATGCACATAAAGCAGAAGTATGGGGAAATCCATCGGAGAAATAAAAAAGATACAAATCCAGTCTCTGATGCTTCATGACTTGCCAGTGTAACATGGGAAGAAAGACATGTAGAGACTAGTTCAATGT
Organism: Aegithalos caudatus; assembly: GCA_013389925.1. NCBI lineage: Eukaryota > Metazoa > Chordata > Aves > Passeriformes > Aegithalidae > Aegithalos > Aegithalos caudatus. The sequence continues at coordinate 295,476 of WEIU01001721.1, read as the reverse complement.
ATTTTCAAAACTATCCCTGCTGCATTGATTAGAAACAGTAAAAAGGAGTTTTCATTCAGGACTCAGAAGACAGGATTAGCAAAAGGAGCTTGAAATGAGGACCAAGTAGATTCAACAGAGTCCATGGGTATAGAGTTCTTTCCCTACTAAAACATGAAATATTTTTAAACATTGTTAATTCTTTTGATTCTGGAAAGTTAATTCTCATCCCTTACATTTAACAACAAAAGCATAGCAAATATATGGAAGCAAAGAAAGAAATAAAAGAAATAGCAAGCCAGTGTTCTTGCGCTTCAGCTTCTATCCCTTTCCAAGGGGTAGCCATCAGCTCTGTTCCCAGAGAGCACAGAGGCTCTGGGTGAGAGAGGAGACCCAGCACGTTAACTGCATAAGCAAACACTTAAAGATGGCTTTGGGTTGCTTACTAAGACTGTAGGGACTTGTCTGTGACTTGATTAAGGACAACAACAGTGACTGGATGTTCTGTAACCCTGTGGAGTTACAGAAGCCTGGCTGCCTTACCTGAGCAGTGATAAAGCTACTGGGCCAGGGTGCCAAATTTCGAGACACAGTATTGAAGATGAGCTGTAGATGACTTCTAAAATTCAAACTGGCAGCAAGTCCCATGAATATTCACAATCCTTGCTATAGTGGATGCAGTAGTTAAATGAAGAAGGTTTGGATAGCCATGAGAACTTCAGCCCAGTTCAGTAAAGGCAGCAGGAAAGAACAATCATTCCAGTCAAATTTCCAAACAACTGGAAGTTCAATTATCTCTGATTAATAAATTCAGCAATATAAGCTGCTCCTAAGCAGCAAGGGACCAAGCTAAATGGAGATCTGAGTTGATTTAAAGCTAATTTGTGTCAGAAAACTGAAATGGCTTTCAGTTCAGTGTCTGCAGTCATTTCTATAAACTGGTATTAAAACTATTAAGTTTCATGTGAGGAGTCCCCAATAGGTTCAGCAAACATTCATTGTCTAATAAGACACCTTCAGCCACATGAAGTCCCTTCCCTTTGTTTGGGAAGTGTGGTTTATTTATTTCTGCAAGATATTTAAAGCAAAGCCCAACACAAACAGCAGAAATATTCCTTTTGCTCACAGTCTTTATAAGTTACTGAAAGGCTGGGTAACCACATATTATAAACACAGAGGACCTACAGTATTCCATAATATCTGTGGTGACCTAGCTACCCATAAGGAAGATCCCAAATACGTGCAGAGCAAAACCCTAACAAACCACACTTTACTTTCCAGAAACCAGAATGCATCCTTGCATCTTTTCTGCCTGGGTCTCGTTCTATGTCAGCAGTGTTTAAATAAACAAATTAGATGCCTCCTTGGACAGCCAGATAATGGAGTTACAAGCTCATCCTCTACTCACATGAGAAAGATTATGCCCCTTTGGATAGGCCTCCTGCAGACCTACTTACCTGGGGGGATAGCAGGAACAGATGAAAAGGGACCCTGCTAACCAGAGCCCTACCAAGTGGCTTATTGAAATGAGTCTAGGAATGCAGAATTAAGTAGGAAATATCACAGTTATTACCCTTATTCAAAACTAACAATAAGTCATTGCTTTATGGAAATTTGATACATTCTTGTTTTTAAAGTTAGGGGAGTTGAGACTTAGAAGGCTGAAGAAATTTGTTTAATGTCATGCACAGATTTGTTTAATGTCATCCTCATGTCCTCAAAGGATATAAGGAACAGAACCTGAGTCATATATTTTAAAGAAAGATTTAATTCTGGGAGTACAAGGGTGCAGGGAGAACTGGAGGGGAGGAATTTGTTTTCCAACTGGAAATTCTTACTGCACTTCTCACCTTCAATGACCATAAACCTCCTCATGTACAAATGAACAAGCTGTCCAACAGGCCACATTACAACAGCTGTGTACAACAAGTCTGCTTGAGCGATGAATCAACTTGTTGTTTATCCAAACTAACAGACACAAATGGCTCTCACACCTACCTACAGCTAGAATTAAAATGCTTCCACACTGAAGGAAAACCAAAATAATTTTAAAACCCCCCACACCTAAAAAGAAACCCCAAAAGAACCTCAATAAAATACAGTGTTAGCAAAGAGTAGTTAGTGAGAGGAACACTGCAAAAAATGCCATATCTCGTGTCCTGCCTATCAAGTTCAAACAGCTTAGACCCTAAAACGAGGTATGAGGCCCTCACCACCCGGATTAACCAGTGTAACTCAGCCCTCAAGCAAACCTCAATATTTTAAATTAAAACTAGTCTCAGGCCTCCAATAATGTTTTAATATTATTCTGTAATGTCATCATGCCGGTTACAAATGGACTTCATTTACCTCACATTCATTAGGATGCCACACTGTTTGAACTCGGTGTTACCTTTCCTTCTCCTCCCAGCCAAAACATTGTCATGCTAAAACATTTATCTAAGAGTTCTCCCCCACCGTGGTGCATGTTTCCATAGGGACACCAACAGCACTATACCATTTGGAGAGGAAACTAAGACTAATAGCTGGGATCTTTTCACAGCTTCTCAAGTCCCCATCAGAAAAAAAAAAATTATTCTCCTGCTAATGTCACCGAAAACATTAGTTTTTCCAGAATTCACTGTCTTGCTGGTTTCTCTTGGGTTTTTGATGTGTTTTTTTGTTTGTTTGTTTGTTTGGGGGAGGGGTTGTTTGTTTGGGAATTTTCTGTTTGCTTTTGATTGGATGGTTGGTTTTGGATAGTCTTATTTTCAAGGGATTGTACCCAACTGTCACCACATGTTCGTCATTAGAGTGAAAATACAACAGAAGTAAATATCACTTTTATGTCAAGAGACAAGCATCCCAGGGTCACTCACTGTCTCTCCTCGTCATTATCCCCTGGGTAAGAAAATGGGGAATATCAGATAATGCAGCCAGCGGGAGGGCAAAAAAAGAGAGAGAAATTTAATGTGTGTCCTCTCCAAAGCTGTTTATCGTTAGCAATTTTGCTCTGATTTAAGAGACAGACTGTCCACCCCCTTTAAACCTCAGAGATTAATGTTCAGTTATTTGTAGGGACAAAGTCTCTTTCACATGATTTAACTGTCTGTCCAACAGGTTAGGCATTAAAACTTTGTACTTCTAACTAAACAGTGCACTGCATTATTTATTCCAGTTTTGCATAAATAAGTATGGATTACCTTATGGAAACCATTCTAAAGTCATTAACTGCTTTAGAGTACCAAGAGCTTTGACAACAGCCAGAGCCAGAGAATGGACATGCTCCCTCTCTTTTAGTATGATCTGAGACTTTAGTGAAAGTGACCTGCATGGCTGCTTTGTCTTTATGCTCATTGATAAACGCACAATATTGGTCTTAATATACAGGAAAAATATTAATTACTTCTGCTATAAGATTAAATTGCACAAATAATTAATGCAGAAAAATATTCTCCAGGAGCAACAGTCTTTATCCATTATTGTAATTACAGAGCATTAGGGAAAAGTTTGCTCTCTTTGACTTTCTGCTGCTCCTGCTGGACCAGCAAGTTTCCAGCCCATGTTTTTCTCTTCTAAACTTACATTTAAGTAAAAGGAAAATGCTAGTACAAAATTTACTTTGAAAGTAAATATTAAATAATTGAATTTGTATATTTGACTCCACTTAGACAAATTATAACTTCTGCTTATAACTTCTGCTTTTAATTACAATATTAATACACAGGTATTATGCCTATCAGATTTTTTAGTAGTTTAAAATTAAACACTTTTAACAAATAAACCCCATTAAGGATTTTCTTGACTATGCTTAGCTTTTCCTTAGCTCTTCTTGAAACACAGAAGATCAGACTTAATAATCTTCCCGTATAGCTCCTAGTAAAATACATTTTATATTAAAATTAAGCAATAATAAAAACTATCAAGATGTCTATTATGAATGTATGCAGACTGTATGCACTGTATGCAGACTCATTAACCTAAGTTAAATTAACAGAACAAGACAAAATGTAACCATGACCAGTGACTGCTTGCAAAGTTCCATAGTGAATTTTTGATAACTTATGCCATCATTTCAACATTTCCCTCTTAAGACCATATGAAATTCTCATTTCATTAGTGAATTTTTTTAAATTCATGTTTCATAGAATTTTTGTATAACTAGTAATATTTTCTGATATATTTTGTGAAAATTATTATTGTAATCCTTTTCTTTATTAACAATAGAGTGAAATCTCCCATAGAAAGACATATACCCTAACGTTTATATTTAGTGATTACCATCCTTGACAATTTAGCTGCTATCTGTAGAAGCAAAAATCAATACTTTATTTCTCCTGCAGAGCAACATCAGCTACTTTGCAATCTCGGCATGTTTGCACATAAATATTCTTGAAGGCAAAGTAAATCAATTAACATTTGTAGTTGTCCATCCAGTCCCTTTGCAAAACTTATTATGCACTTAGGATGAATTCAGTGTAAATCATCATCCTAGCCACACAATTAAATACTATAAGCTTCCTTAACCCTCAGCTCAGACTTTCCTAATCTCTGAAAGAAAGCAATGCCAGATGGCCATGAACAACTGTTAAGAATCAGAGGGACACAGAGAAATACCTGAAGCTCTCCGTAATTCAGTGGAGAAACACCTTCTGTTCCAACTTATTCCTAGGCCCCACTTAGACAAATTTGCTTTCTACAACTGGTAGGTGATCCTTCCAGGCTGAGAGACGTGCTAGTAATTTTCAAAAGCTGTATTTTCTTGCCATGAATTGAATTCACAGACACTGAATTTTTGCTACAACTCTTGGCTGCAGTTATCACCGTGACAGCATGTTGGCTACAAAGTGCAGAGAGAATCCACTGACTACTGCACTTCTCCATCACTTTAAAACATGCAATTGTGTGTAAGTATCTATAGATACACATTAAAATAAGTAAAATATAATGTATGTAAAATAATGTGTGCAATATATAATATTCACATATAATTAGTTGTCAAATCTGTGAAAGCATTGTAGAGTCCATTGGCCCATGAGGCACAGATTAGGCCCCATTTCTCTGCCTCAAGAAGAAATGATGGAAAAAGATTCCTCTTTTCCTACAGAAGAACACTGTCCTCTGAGCCAACACTAAGAATCATTCCAGACCATCGTGCCCTGCACGCTGGGATGCCAAAGGGCACCTCCTGTGTTCATTTTCAGAGGAAGCATCTCACAAGCAAGCACCATTTTATATGGTGGAAGTAGTCTCCTCATCTTGAAGACCAGGAGTCTCATTCTGCTCAAAATTACAGTTGAAGAAATTTCACATGTTTAAAAATGAAGTCTCTCTTTTTAAAAACAAATCACCTTGCATTAGGAAAGATGATAGTCACTGCTCAAGAGCAGGCCACAGCTTCACGTTTTTGGACTTGGGTTTCTTAACAGAAATTCAGAAACAAGCAGTGAGAACAGGCAAACCTGGGAAGGGAAAAAGCAGGTTAAGGAAAGATAGGACTGAAATAGCAGAGAGTGCTTCAGGGCAGGGCAGGAGCAGAGGGCCCTGGCAGAGCTGTGGGGGGAGTCCAGTGCTGGGCTCGCAGGAGAATTCAGGCTGGGAGTAAGAGATGCTGCAGATGCACAGCATCAGCAAGGAGCACATACAGAGCCAAAGATCCACAACCTCTCAGTCAGTCATGGTGGAACCAGGGTAGGTTCCAGGTACAAAGCCAGATGCAGCATTCTACAGAACAGGTGTAGTGTGTTTCAGTCTAGTTGCATTTCCATGAGCCAAAGGATGATGTTATTAATTTGAATGCCTCAAATAATAAAATAGCCTAGTAAAAAAAAAAAAAAAAAAAAAAAAAAATAAAGCAAAACTAGAGGAATGCATGGGAAGATCATTCTGGCTTGCAAAACTTGGTATAATACAGCTACAGTGAAGAAGGGGGGATTTCTGAGCAATTTAAACCAGGCTGAAGGATCACGTCTGTTGTAAACTACTTTGAAAAGTACCTGACATCTTGCATTTAGAATTTTTCAATAATCTCTCAGATTCACTAGGCCAGAGCATTATTTTTATTCAGAATAGTACATTTCACACCAAAAAAACAGGTATTTTTGGAATATTGGATAGAGATGTGGTGATAGTTTAGTAACAGAAAGAAAAGTGATATAAGCCTCACAACAAAAGACATGGTAAGGAGAATGTGAAGAGGATTAAGAGGTAAGAGTAAGAACTGAAGAAGCACAGGACACTAGAGAACTGTTCCAGATGGTAGGCTAGTTTAACCTAAGCAGGAATATGTTTGTATAGAAGTCCAGTGGGAGCTGAGCAGACAGAGATGAGCACACAGATGAAGTCTGAAATGTTCTTGCAAGTTCAAGGAATGGAAAAAAATGGACTCTGAAGGTCTGATGCAGAGTCAAGAAAATTGCTGCTTGGGAAGAAGAAAAAAATTTAAAAAAAGATGTTGCATCTGAGGAGGTGAGGAGTAAGAGACACCTACATAACGTGTATCACAGAGGACATAAATATTGAGACCAAATAAATGCTTTTCTGAAAATAGTCACCACATACAGACATGAAATTAAAAAAAAAAAAAAATTCAAGGTGTCAAAGTAATGTAGCATTGAGTCAAATAGCCAGTTTGGTATAAATATGGTGTATTTAAAATTATTTATTCCAAAAATACTTACTGCAACTTTCTAGCAGGGTATGTGTACAGGAAATAAAATTTAAATAATAAGGGAACTTTGATTAGATGTTCTTCAGTGATCAGTTCTATCTTTCTATTTCAGTAAGATGCCCACAAGTTCAGTAATTGTAGGATTTCAGTCTATTACTGATAAAAGCTCACTGTTGCGTGAGCGGTTCAACACTGTACCAAATCTCCCATTAACTCTTGCTCTTAGAGGTTATTTCAGTAAGTGGGTCAAGATAAACAGAGAACCTGCTAGTAAGGCTCCTAATTTAAACAATGATATCTGTACACCAGTGTATTTGAAATACACTGATAACATTCCCTTTTTCCAAAATAAATCCTGAGGTGGTGTTTTATTTATTTATGAAGCTTACTGTATGTTTCTGGATCACAACCATGAATGGGTTTGTTCACGTGCCCAAGCTCTGTATCCACCAGGAAAGCAGTGACCTTTGCTTTCAAGGTAAGCAAACTATTTCATACTGGGTTATATCATGAATACTCAGTACTTCAATTAGCCCACGACTTCCTTAAAAATACTGTACTGAAGGATGCTTAGCTGGCAGATGACATAACTTTTCCTCCCTCCCTTGTAGGTGACAATACTTTGCTCAAAGTAGCCATCATGCTTTTAACTTGCTGGCTGAAACACTCATTGTTACAACTCCTCATGCCTCTTGGCTGATGGAGGAAAATCAATTTTGATCCCTGAGAAGCAAGTGCAAACCTCCAACTTCACACACCAATGTGTACAATTGCAGCTGAAACTGAATCCAGATTAATTCACCACTCCCGGCATTTTACATTTATGCTGAGACTTTAAGAGGTTAGAACATACATGATTTACTGTTTTTAATTGGAGAAATGGGACAGAACTTCCTTCAAATGAAAAAGCAGTTTGTCAAATGCAGTTTACACAAAGCAAATGAGATTTATGGTGACAATGAAAATATACTTTAAAAATTAACCTTCAGCTGTTTGCAAAACAAGTATTACAACAGAATGCAACAATCCAGCCACTGCAGGATTTTAATGCTACAATAATTCTGATCTTCCTTAAAGGGCAACAATTCTGCCCTTTCTTAGATAACCCAGTTCAAAACACATTAGAATAGCAAGTCTGAGCAATTAGAAGCCAAACTACAGTAACCAGGTAGCAATAAAGATAGAGAAAGCATGTGCATTTCCCAACAGACACAAGTTTAACACTGAAAATATTCCAAGCAGGTATGAGAGAGAGGGAGGGGAGGAGAGAACTTACTGTACTGCTTCAAAGATGCACTACACACATAATGCAGCAGTACAGGATACACTAACAGACGAAGGCAACTGAAAAGGCAGTACTCACCCAAAATATTAAATTGAAAAGGAACATCATGTATTTCAAACAACACAGGCAGCCTCTTGCCATGTTGCACTTCTTAAATTCTAAAAGGAAAACAAAGGATAGATCCAGGTAAAAGACCACGTATTTGCTGCCTTTGGGTGCACTGTATTTTTCACTTTTTACGCCAGTTCCAGTCCCAGCGCCGGTCCCGGTTCCGACCCCAGTGTGGCTCTGTGTGCGTGATCCAGTTGTACCATAGAAAGCTCCTGCAGTAAAACCTCGACCAAATTGCCTCCCTGAGGTAGAAGGTTTAGCAAAATCTGAGTCTTTGCTATCCAAAGATGGACTCCGGTGAATTGAAGAATCCTCACTACTTGACTTCTCCATGATCTCTCTTTTCACAGTTGTCAGATTTAATGTATAGCATCTCTCAGCATTAAATGCAGTGCCTTGCAAATGCCACAGTGCGCTAAGAGCTGTCTGTGTTCTGCTTCTCTTTTTCTTCGTACATAAATCAGATAATCACTGCAGAATTTATTCACTGCATTGTTGCTGGGTTTATTTTTTATAGCAATGTAGGCAGTACTCTGTCTGAAGCATGGATTTGTACATTAATATCCCATGCAAGAGCACACTCATGATTTATCTTGATGAATCAGTTATGCAGAACTTTGATTTTTATTAAAAAGAGCCACGAGCTCTTTCTCTGCACTCCTAGTCTACAGTCCTCTAATCTATAGGCAGCAGATGGTCCTTGCATCCATTTCCAAAAAGCTTCTGCAGTACACCTGGGAGACTCTCCTCGAGCCGGAGCACTTTGCTTGCTCTCAGCTTCCCCTCTCTGTGTCTCTCTGACTCTCTCTCTCACACGCTGCCTTTTTTCTTTCCACCCATTTGCAGTGTCTCATTCAGTAACCAGCTACCGGAGCGCACTCCGTGTTTCACTGCCGTTGCCGTGAAATCATCAGCAACTGCAACCACCGGGCATTTCCCACAGAAATCCCTGACCTAACTATCGAGTAATAAATCCGCCCTCCTGCTCGCCCCTCCCCTCTGCTTTCCACCGGGCCAGTTAGCAGAAGCCTTCTCCTCCAGGACACGCCTCCATGACATAATATCTTTAATAGGATTAGAATTACTCTTGACTATACAAGTGCACAACAGAAAATCTCTTTAAATGTCAAGTACTGTTTAGCTGCTGATGCGCTGGAACCGTTCGGCAGTGATATTCCTTCGATGCAATGAAATAGGAAAAAGTATGGATCAGACAGACAGGTGCTAACCTCTCTCTGCTCATTAACAGTGACTTACATTTCTTTTCTGGCTTAAACAAGTCCCACGGGACGAGCAATAGGAATAGGCTGGCACCCAGCATACACTGCTCAGGCACACATCTCAGCTGTACATGCACATAACGCGACACCATCACCTGTGACATAATTAACCAGAACCGGAAAAGCAGAGCTCTTACGAGGTCATCCTTCAATTCTTAAAACTCCTGAAATGTAAGGGGATCTGAGCCTGCAGCTATTTACACGCTATTTCACAAGCACATCCCGAGATTCTTGTTGTGTACAGCAATAAGCCATCTTACATCACAGGTCGCCTGTGAGCTAGAAACACTGACCCAAATGCCACGTTTCTTTTCCACAGAGGAGTGCAACATGCCTGCTAGGACTCTGAAACTGGGAGGGCACCGTGCACGTGTGCCTGCGCATATGCATGCAAGTGCCTGGAGGGGGAGAAGAGAAACACTTCAGGTCACTACTGCCCGTACTCCCAAATTCATCAAATTTGTCATAAGCACGGGAACAGCGCACCAACGGTGCGAGGTGCTACAGCAGATTTAAAATGCAGCTTATTCTTTTCTTTCTGTAGAGACAGAAACCACATTAGGAGGCCACTGTGGAGGAAATACAGCTACCACGAAAAGCAAAATTCCACGCAATTTTCAATTGAGCCCTCCACCTGCTCATTAAAATGCACTGTTAATGGTTATATCAAGTGTCTTTGAAAAAAGACAATATAACATTTATTCAATCTTACATATCTATGGCTAAAAGCCTCTAAAAATTCCGTAGTTTTTATGAAACATCAGAATCAACACCCTAAACCAGTGCTGTACTTTTCTTGACAGGCTTTTTCTGCTGTAAGATCCCTCCACCGATAAAGTACATGAAATACCCAGTATTTGAATGTGTAATATCTGTCTCACCTTTTCTACTCTAAAATAAGATTTTAACAACAGGCAGGCTCAAGCCCGTGTCAACAATGTTCGTTCACTTTTCAAAAGTAATTTCAAAGCTCCCTGCATCAAATCTATCTGTCAGAAAGATGACTGCAGGATGACTGCTCAGCACTGTGTGTGACAGCAGAAAAAGTTACACACAAAACACCCCAGTAAAAAAAGATAAATTAGCACTGACCAAAGTAGAATGGACATTTCTATACATGTCTACGGTGCACATACAAACTTCACCAGAAGCAGTTATCAAGAAGCAACGTTCTCAGCAAAAAAAACATGGAAGCAACTTGCAGGTCAAGGCCAGGTACCTGCCTCAAATACTGGAGCCTGCAGGATAACTCACTTTGAAACACAAGGCAAATGTCTAGTATGTATTTAGAAAAAACTGAAAAAACTCTTCTGTTTGAAATTCACTTACTGGAAGTGTAAAGTTGTACCACTGCAAAGTAATGCTGCAGCTAGACATTTTCAGTGGAGTTTACTTGTCATACAAAACTGAGCTCTCAGCCAAAAGACAGTGAGAACACACAAGAACTTTAAAGCATTTTTAGTTTTTGTACCCCTTGGTTTGCAATAAAATTTACACCAGCTTAGACTAGCTACAGAAAAAAACCTGCTGTGCACTTGTGAAAATCAATACAATATATATATTTGCCTTCCCATTGAAAGTACACGACAAAAATAATTAATTTTCCCTCCTCAAGGTCAAAAAATTAAAAGAATATTCTGTAACAAGCAAAAAATTTTCACAAATACTCTCATAGTTTGTAAATAGTGGAAACTTTCTATTGGTGGTAAAAAAAAAAAAAAAAACAAAAAGAAAAAAACAAAACAAAACAAAAAACCAAAAAAACAAAAAAAAAACCAAAAAAACCACAAAACCTATACCTCTACCCTTTTTTTTTTAAAAAGTTTTCATTATTAGACCTTATTGAGGTTTTCCAGATTTTTATTTTTACCTCCAAATACTACAAAATACTGGTTTTCTGCACCATTACCTCTTATGTATCTTCTATTAAGAGACCTCCATGACGGGTCTACAGCACAGTTTGTATTTCAGAACAGTCCCAACCAAAGACACACATAAAGTCAACAGACAATTTAAAAATCCAGACTTGAGCAACAAGCAGTGGAGAAACAAGGTTCCAGATCAGCTTCTCCTCCTGCTGTGCAGCAAGAAAACATATGACTCTCTTATGGTTATGCTGTGGCCACCAGGGAGACTTTACAAGCCTCAGTAACCTTCAGCCACTTGAATTTGCAGATTAGAAGCCACTTCCTGCTGCTGCAACTCTAACTCAGTGCTCAGGTAGCTCGGTTAATAAACCACACAGGGCTGCTTACTGGCTGAAAAAATAAATGGTGAAAAAGCTGTAAGCAGTCTGTCCAGCTGTGTTTTGACCAGCCACTGCACTCAACTCTGCCTCTGACTGGGACTTGAGCAGGAGGTGTTGCTGCGTGGCAACAGCACCTTCCAGGGTCCCACTCAGCAGCGTAACCCCAGCACGAGGACAAACACATTTTGCTTCACTACAGATCTTACCTCTGTTTAGTAATCAGGGCATGAAAAACATTCAAAACCTCACTCTGTACTTCATCAATGTTTGATTACTGAATCACAGGATTTTGTTGCTGAGTGATGCCTTCACATCAAGAAAGTAATTTCAGTCCCACGTGTATATGCCTGGGACAAGGCAATAAATATCAATCCATTGCATTTAAATGGCTCTTCCAAATATTAGGGGTAAAAATTTAGGCCACTTTCAGATAGCGTGTATGAAAATCGATGTCACAATGCGTGTAGCCAAAAAATGGAAAGGAAGGGTATTAGTAATATGGTCAAAAAGCACAGGCAGGCTTTCCTACTGAATCTGATTTATTTGGTTTCCTCCTGGAAACAGTCCACCATAATCCCCAAAGCACACATCCCAGCATCTTCATTTCTTAGTGAATTTCACAAATTATTTAATCTTTTTTCCCATCCTGTAGTTTAATCCCACCAGAACTTCAGTGCCAATTACAGTGCTCCTGAACCCCTCTGTTTGTTTCTACCCTCCTCAGCTGTTTTTGCACAACTGGCTCATGGAATCGTGCTTCAAAACAGCAAAAGCTGACCAAGTTTATAAACGTATTTGTAAACACAGATTTTAAAATACATAAAATAAATCAGCAATAAAGAAAAAAAATAAACTTCTTTTCCCCCTTTTAGAAATTTCAAATCAATTTTACTTGACATTCCCCTTCAGTTAGCTTGCTGACCCAGTGAGAAGGAAAGGGGCTACAACAGGCAAGAACAGAAAAAAAATACTGAAGGCTGAGCAAAAATATCTTAAGCTTTTTTATGTCTCCCTTGATTCCTGAAAATGAAATATGAAACTCTAGGGATTTTTAAATAAGGAAAAATAAAAACTCCAGTCACCATGATACACAAGCTATTTTACATCTTATTATATATTTTATCTTGCAATTTCTGTTAGGTAGGATAATGCTACTGTCACTATGTTAAATATGGAGAACTCAAGGACCAAGATGTTTGCTGAGGATGAACAGGAAGCTTCTGGCAGAGAAGCAAACCAAATCTGTGCCTCACACGTCCTCAGCTAGTTCACTAACCACTGCACCATTCTCAAATTAATTATTTTTACAATCACGAGTTTTAGTAACCCTGCCACATGACTCCAGAACAATACTGAGCCCTGCAGAGAGATGCACAAATGCATATGCTACCAAGTGTTCAGAGGATATGGTTCTTAAATTCAGTCTTTTCTTTCGAATTATATTGACCAGGAAGTCAATTTTACAAGCCTTCCTCAGGGTACATTAGATAGGCAAAGAACAGAGATTGCTGAGTATAAACTCAGTGACTACATCTTTCCAGTCACTGCTCTGAATCCTGGAAGTCCATGAGGAGGTAAGGAACAAAAGTTGAAAATAATAGCTTACAACTGTATACAGGTGCATACAACTGAAAGCTCAGATTAGAAATACAAACAAAAAAAAAGGATGTCCAAGGAATAGAACTGAAATTAGGATCACATGAGAGACAAAACCATGGGATTCTCAGGTCTTTCATGCTCTTGGTTCTATGCCAAAACGTTTACAGACTCCAGCAGGTTAAAATGCCTGGAGTTCTCAAGTCTTCCAAGGCTGTAGAATTTATAACCAAAAACCTGGATGCTCTGACAGTTGTAATGCACATTCTGGGGCCTTCCAAGCTCCAACTTGGATGTTGTAAATCCAAAGTATACTGCTGATCATAGGATTGGACAAAAACAAGGTAGATTTCAAAGACAACTCTGTGCAGTAGACAGGTTTTGAAATCTGCCTGCGTTTTTCAGAACCAAATAGCCCAAGCCATATTTAACCTTTGATATACTTTCATTTCCCACGAAGTACTCCATTAGAAACAGACAGAACTACTGTAACTTCAGTACTGGAGTCTCCAATCACTGATCATAGCTTCACACATTATTTAGAACCCATATGAACAGCTTGTTTGATACAAATGTTAAGAAAAGAATGACTGCCAAGTGTTCAGAGAGGAGTGGAATGCACACTTAGTTTCCCTACTAGCAGGAAGAGCAGCCATTTCTCTTACTATCAGAAAACCACCATTTCCTTTTGCACTTAGTGGACAGACAGCTGATGGAGGGAGAGACTGGATTCATTAAAAACAGTCGTACTCACAGCTGGTGCCTGTCATCTGACTAGCAAACAATCCCAATATTTTGTGAGAGAAAAAACATTCTCTTCACCTTTTCTCTTCAACTTCCAGCACAACCAAAAGCATCCAAAAGGCATCACCTGAGCCTCAATTCCCCCTGCAGAAGAAAGCCATCTCCAGAGGCCAGGTAAAAGATCTAGGACAGGTAAATACACATACAGCATAAGCTGGAAAGAAAATCAGACTGCTCAACTGGATTTTTGGAGGCTGAACTCCATGTTCTGGGACTCCACCTAGCATTGGAATGGCTAAAGAAAAAGGAGGCCTTGTAGAGAGACAGGAGTGGGACAGCACTCCAGGATGCAGGAACTGTGTGAAGGAGCACCCCTGAGGAGGCACTGAGTTTGAGATCCGTGCATAAAGAATCTTTTCTTACAGATACAGGAACTGAGTGTCTAGGCACCTCAATCCAACACCCACCTCCATTAGTCCTGAATTCACCAAGAGAAATTATACTTCTTGACATTGTCACTGGAAAGGAAATGAATTAATCTGTTTCTATGACAAAAACAAGAGCTCAGCAGCTCGTGGTTGCCTCTGATGAGTAACACTCCTTGCCTCCCCAGGGTAAAGAGGTAAAAAAAGAGGTAAAACTTCTTTGAATTACCGAAATTAATGCTTACTAGTTTTTACTAACATATACCAGTGAGATGAGTTTATCCATCCAATATGGGGTCCTCACTGGATGGATGACCAAGAAAACAAGATCTTGTTGTAAGACTTTCCACTGTGCCAAACATGCTGTGTCATCTGGTCTCTGAGATTTCCACTAAAAATCATTAACTGCTAACAATGTGCATGTGGCTGAGAATTCTTATTTCACACCAGAGACAGAATGAGATTCTGTCTCCAAATTGTACAGAGGAATTAGCTGTAAATCACGTCAGGAACCTTAACCCACTGTGGTCAATTGCAGATGATGAGGTGATATGCTAATGCACAGGAGATTTGGGGCATGCAGATTAAAGTGCAATATGAGGTCCAAAAGCTAAGAAATTTTGATTATGTCACACCTTCACACCAGTTGTCCCTCAGACTGAGCACCAAGAATGTCTGAGTTCCCAGGGTGACAGAAAAACAGAACAGAAAATGGAAATCCTGCTACAAACATTTAAGCTTTTAAATCAAAACATTCGCACTATATACAGGGATCTTTTGGGGTTTGGTTTTCACTTCACAAACATCATGAAATATGCTAGATCTGAAAGAAGGACTGTAAGTATTATGTAGGAATACAATTCACCATTGTTAGTTTTACCTTTGAGAACTAAAATTAAGAGAGTCTATTTATTGTTTGTTTCTAAGGATCCTGGAAATCAGAGTCTTCTTGGGCTTGGCAATGTACATATGCAGAGGAGGTCAACACATACCACAGTCAGTCTAACATCCAAACAGAAAAACAGACATCAACAAGACATTAACAGCTGGCTCTTAAAAAAAAAAAAAAAAAAAAAAAAAAAAAGTGATTTTTTTTTTTCTGAAGTCCCAAAACTACCTTACCAATTCTCCCTCTAGCAGGTGAGAGAAAATAGGAACTATGAAGGCAAAGAGAACAGCATGTGCCCAAGCAGATTGACTTATCCTACCAGGCAGCAGAGCTTAACAGACACTTTGGAACAGCCTGTTTGTGACTTTTCACTTAAGAATCTGTATCCCTTTTAATTACAGAGTGTTTATCTCATCTTCCATAACAACAAATACATTTTTTCATCTCCACCGACAGCTAATCCATAAATTCTGCTGAGAACTTAGCCTTAATATTTTAGGGCAATGAGTTCCACAGATACTTATTATGTTAAAAAACCCCAGCATCTTCCTCTTATTCACTATCATTATTAAGCTTTCCAGCTCTATCCTCTGTCTGGATATTCATCCTCATCCCATAATTCATTAGTTTATAATCCTCTATTACATCCTATGTTACTGTCCTTCATTAAACTAAGCACGTTTCAGCATGTCCTGTTATTGAAAGCTCTCTGACTCTCTAACAATTTCAGTTAACCATCTTAGGGCTTCTTTCTTTGAGCTATATCTCTACCACAATCTTTCCCAATCTGCTGATGAAAAGATCTTCTTTTTAAAGGACATGAGTTAATGTTCAGATTCAAAATAAATTTAATCAATTCTTTTTATATCAACACCTTATCTTTCTAAAAGTGAAGTTACTCAGATTCAACAGACATTTTTCCATCATCCCCATTCTGCTTTTCTATTTCAGTTTCAAAAGTTGGCTCTGAAAAGGTTGAACTTTCAGAGATTAACAGGAAAACCCTTGTAGTTAAAATTTGTGTATCTTACCTGTAGGAGGAAAGGGAGTTTTCTCACTACTGTGACATGAGTCTGATACTGATTCCTTGTAAAGTCACCAGAAAGACCACCCTCAAGAGAGGGACTCCTTGTAAAGATGCTGACATAAGTCAAATCAACCCTTGCCCATCTACTAATGCATGGTACAAGCTGCTGTCTCCATCCAGTACACATATACACAAAAAAAAAAAGTGTATGCAGGGAAATGTTTTTTACTTCACACACAGAGAAAGTAAGATCAAGGGACCAGAAAGCTGCCAGCCAGAGGCAGGAAGGCAGCAGCATCACATTCCCAACACCACTGTGTGAGGAAACATCACAAATCAGATCTCCAAAACCATGCTTTAAAAATTAAAGACCAAAAAAAGAAAGCAGGGGCGAGAAAGTGAGAAGGGTTCTTCTTATTTCACACCTATTTTTGCGGAGGTAAAGTACACGATCTGAGTGCTTCTCTTCCACTCCCACTTTAAATGACAGTTTAGGTTTTTACATCTCCTATATTGACTACAGATTAAAGAAAGCCAGCAAACAGCCAAAAGTTTCTGCCTGTCATGAGAGATGATATCCCTTCTTCCTCTTGGATGGTGCAGCAGGATTTCATTAATACAATAACTCTTCTAAACTGCGTCCAACGTGTACAAGTCTCTTGAAGAAAATCAGGTGGATTTTCTCTAACATCTGTTCCAAAGAGGCTTTCACCAGCAGTCTGCTGTTTTGAATTAACTGACAGCTGGTGTCAATATTAGCAGAACTATTAAACTTAAAAAACAACAAATTGAAAAAACCCTCATACAAATGGCTCCATGTGAAGAAAGAACCAAGAGAATGATGTAAGCATTCGTTTTTGAAAGGCAGCACACATCTCTGAAACCTGCTCAGTTATGCCATGAAGGAACATTTCTAAGCACATTCCTTTCACAATTGAATGAATTCCTTCATTGCTAAAATATTCATTTTTTTGGCACTTAAACACAAACAGGTGTCATTCCATGAATGGAGACATTTAAAACCACTGTGTCAGGGCTGGCAGAAACCCAGATGTCTTCAATGGGCAGCTCCTCATCACCAGCTCCAGCCTCCAACCCAAGACTCACTGCAAGTGGCAAGAATGAATGCCTTACTGGAGCGTCATCACCTCAGATGTCTGGGAGTTATCAAAAGGCTGTTTCTCAGCAGCATTTCTAAGCAAAAACCTAACCCCAGGTCCCACCCTGAGGTCAAAGAGGCAGCGCTCTCAGAGAAGAGTCACACCACCAAATGAATTAATTACCTGCCCAGAGCCAGTGGCCTCACAAACGAAGCTGGCATCAGAGAGGGCTGACTTCAAGTCACAGTACCAGGTTCTCCTCTGCTGGGCCCCCAGGGTGACTCAGGAAAGAAACCTCTGGAAAAAAGGGTAGGGTCTAGTCTCTACAGCCATTCAGTCCTGTCTGCTCCTGGCCCTCCCTGACCACAGTCTCCCAACTGTGACACCAAACCACATTGCTTAACAATTTCCAGCACATACCTCCTTTTATCTTTGAAGGCAGATATTTATGAATTCATAAGAAACAGTTTTTGAGTAATTCAAGGTAACAGGAACATACCTTCACTGCATTAATAGCACTGCAGAACAGCCACATTGCATCCTGCTGATTTGGGCTGGATTCATTTCTATGGTTTTCAACCAGCTTCCAGAACACCTAGCCTGAACAAAGCCCATAAACTCCTTCCTCTCTTGAAGCTCTTTAAATTTATAAAAATAATCCTATTTGACCATCTGCAGCTGCCCTTGCAATAAAGGTTATTTATCTTCACAATGAAGTTTCTAGTATGCTGTGGTAACACTGTAGGATGTGGTCAACTTCAACATTTAAAATAGGATGTGCCTGTAACGTAGCAGTCATGCAATTAATGCTTTTTGCTTTGCCAACAACAGAGTCAGATTTAAATCCCAAGAGGAGGCAGATATTTTAGCCACCCTACTCATCTCACAAGAACGAGGCTAAATGGTTCTCATCTATTCTGCATGAGACCCAAGAAAGGGTGTAATAATGAAAACAAGGTAACCCTCTTACTATAATCCGACAGGTTTATGTAACGGTGCTGCTGTTCCTGAGCTTTGTGATTGGTGTCAGCTCTTGTTACAAGGGGGTGAGAGATTTAAAATGACAAAGGACCAAAGAAAAGGTCGGGGGGGGGGGAAACAGTTTGACGTGACCCTGCCTGTCAAGTCACAAAAAGCTATCCAGGAGTTCAATTCCCTGACTTACAGTAGGACCTACTTAACTTTTTACCATATATTCATTAACAAGCTTTGGAAAAGGCAGAAGTATAATGAGAAAACATAAGTTTTATGACCTTATCTGTATTATGGAGGACTCATTTACACTTGGAGAGAATGCTGTGTGCTAGCTGCAATACCAGGCATTCAGAGCCTAATATGGGGTGTAAAGAATGGATGCAAGCATGTTTGACTCTTTCCCAAAAGCCAAGCCCACATTCACATCATTTTGAAAAAGTTTAATTGACCATCAGTGCCTCTCGAGATGAGAAAACCAAGATAGATACCCTTGATCAGCAGTCAGAAATGAAGAACCAAAAATTCTTCATAGAGGCATCTGAAACCAAGGAAAAAAAAAACGGTGTCTTTTGTAGGGGAAAACTATTTGTGTCATTCAGCTTGCTCTGATCTACTTAGGTGTGTCACAAGTATGCAGTAGCTATTGTATGAAATATCAATTGGCTTTTAGAAGCTGCACTTCATAAATTCATCACAGGCAGATATTTTCCATTTACAAATTAATTGGGATGCTGGCATTTTATTTCAGAAGCAACCAACGCGATGTTTCACGCTCTGCTCTGCAGACTGGTTCAGAGGAATCTATCAAAAATACATGGTCATAAACGCTTAGCAAATGGTGTGCATCCAGATGGGGCTTTAAACCACATGAATGAAACTAAAGGCTTGCAAAATGCAGCATTGTGTAAGGGTACACAGCGATAGTTTGGGTCCAAATATGCCTTGCAGGAATCAAATTTGATGCCCATAGCAAGAATATGTATATGATCTTTCTCTCTTCTCTCCTAAATGTCCAAGTCCAGAGTCATTTTAAACCTAAACTAACTTACTGAAGAGGCTTTCCAGACTTCTTCCCTTCAGGAGAGCAAGCTAATAATAAATCTGCAATAATATAATCCATTGATAATGTTTTGTTTGCTTTTGGTTTTGTTTTAAATCTACAATACCCATGTCTATAAAACAGACACATGCAGGTGTGGATATCAGTGTCCCCCCAATGAAAGATTCTCTAGATTTTATCCAGCTGATGGGTTCTCCTCCTGTGCTGTTTTCGTCATATACTAATTTCTTATGTTGCACTTGACCCTTTTCAGCCAAACTTTTGCTCAGAAGTAACAGAAATTCTCTCAAGCCACCCAGACACTTTTCAGAAGAGTTTCATGAACTCATCATCTCATCCCATATCTGAAACACCACTTTTCTAAATTGACCATACCTCACTCCTCTCCTCCCCCACTTCTGTGCCAATAGTTTTATTACAGGCCTGTCTTGTATAATACTTAGTGTTTCTATTCCAGCAGCATGGAAACTGTTATATTAAACATTTATCTGTAATGGGGTTACTCCCTTCTACAAGCTGAAGCAAAGTAATTTGGCAGATACAATCATGAAAAGATTCTGCAGGTTTGTCACTTCCAGAAGAAACACAGTACCTGAAATACACAAGATTCCAACCAAACCTGACTGCATGAACTGCACTCTGAAATCCCACGTTTCTTGTATTTAAGGCTTGCTAAATTAAGTAATCTCAGTTCCCTAAGCTTCTTTGAAATCAGTTTGAATGCTTTCTGTCCCATACACTGAAAACTAAGTTTTGGAAACTGTAATACAGTAAGTTAAAAAAAAAGAACAGAAAAAAATTCTTCTCATTCCCTGAGAGGTGTACCACTGGAAACGAGGTTGATAGGAAACAAAAAGGAACAAAAACTTAATCAACAGAATCAGGACTTATGGATCTCTGAACATACAAAGGGAAGAGAGCTATTTAGCTGCAAGGTACGGTTTCTCTTTACAGGTAAGATTTTTCCAAACAGAATGATGCTTTGCACCTGTCCTGTAATTAGATGCTAGGCTTATGTACTATCCTGAAAGAAAAAAAAAAAAAAAAACCAAAAAAACCTAAGAAAGTGTCTTGATCATTTCAAAGTTCATTGCCTCCAAAAGAGCACCTATAGCTGTTCTATAGCACTTTAAGCTCAATTTATACAGGTATCTCACTCACCTACTCCATCTGCTGTGTTTGTCTCTATCAAATATCGATGAAATCTGAGTCTGAAAGACTACATCAATACCAAGCTGTAGGAGGAAGCGAGGAGCGGGGAATAATGAATTCATCCATAAAAATTGTTCCCTTACAAATTGTTCCCAGGCACCTTCAAAATGTCTATCACAGAACTATCTCTATGCATTTTAAGCATCCTTCATAATAAGGTTCCGGTTATTTTTATTTTGATATAAAGAACAAATGCTCAGAAGCCAAATAATCCAAAACAGATTTCTACAGTGTCCTGCATTCTCAAGCACTGAAATAAAACCCTCAGACTACTGAAGGTAGGCTGCTATAAAGTTCTGTCAACCAGATTCCCTCTCAGATTTCACTGGCTGGTCACCAGTAGCTCTTATGAATAATCTGTAAACCACATTTTTAAAGCAACCAGGGGCCCTTGGAAATGAAAAAACAGATACACATTTTTGATACACATCTCTCAATACTGGGAAAACTTAAGGCATTGACTTCTGTTATAGAAGAGAAAAGGTACGTGCTTAGGGACAGAATTCCAAATTAAGATACCCTCAAGAGATGCCATACACTGTTTTGAAATAAAACTTCCACCTCATAAAATGTTAATATTAGGGCTTTAGGCAGACATTAAGGTCAGGACAGATGTGCTGCCTTACATGTAAAAGAGTCTCACTTTCCAGATGGCCAATAAACGCCTTTCAGTAACTAAAAAGCAGTTACAGAAGATGGTGGTACTTTGTTCACAAGTATGCGGGTTGGCAAGTCAAGCAATAGAAAGAAGTTGCTCAGGGGAGGAGTTGACCTGGATATAAGTGAAAAAAAAATTCAGTGGGAGAACAATTAAACACTGGAACAGACTGCTTAGAAAGATGTTAGAATCTGCCTTACTGGAAATATTCAAGACTCAGCTTGACAGGGGCCTGCATAACTTGAACTGTGGTCCTGCTTTCAATAGAGGGTTGGACCACGTGCTCTCCAGCATCTCCTTTCATCCTAGACTTTGCTGAGATTCTAACATTTTGTTCTAAGATCCAAAACTCAGGCTGTGAAAGACTGACACTGAACTTCTTGAAGTAGCAGTGACTTGGACTACAGTTGCACGCACTGAAAAACTGGCAAATTGAAATTGCTATCTCACCAATGAGGAGTGGGAAAAAACGAGATGCTTCTTCTCAGTAGCTAGATTTGACAAATTAGGAACATCCTCATCCTATCAATTGAGTATCTGCAGATCATAAAGCCTGTCTGATCTGTGTGACTTAATTTGGTAGTTATCCTTTCTAATCTGTTAACTACTGTCTTCTTTTAACAGCAGAAATTTCTTCTTTAACACAAGAAACAACACAACAAATTCCAGTCTTTCCCATCACCATGCCCTGCTTTTTTTTTTTCCCTACTGGAGTGTGAATTCCATAGAAGAGTGCATTTGTCAGAATGAAGGACCTTCCCCAAGGAAAGGAACGTAATTCATTTGCAAAAAGCAGGGCTTAGTAATTATTTAAAGGCAATCCATCTGCCCTTAGAGATGTACCGGCTGCACAGACGATGGGCTGGTTTAATCTCTTCAAGAGTAAATTTCTGAAAGATCCCAAATTAAATTATTTACATGGGAGAAGAAAGCTTGATCCTTGAGCACATAGATGGTGGAGTTTCTTTTGGTGTTGCCACTATGTCATGACAGTGGAAAGCTATTTAAAGACACTGACCTGACAAGCTGGTACAGTTTTAGATGCATTCATCTAAACTGAAATCAAAAGGCAAAATGGTGCTACATCTGGCCATATATCCCAATAACTGCTTTATTGTTAGAGCTTCTAACAGTTGTGGATAGTCTTGTCCCCCTGGATGAGGGGCAGCTGAGCTCCCTTAGATGTTTCATTCTGCAGCAGACATAGATGGTGCATTATTTTCCTTGGGATTTTGAAGGATTATTAGTCATATTGTCTCTAGCCTTTTTGAAATGAACTGCTCTAATGGCAAACATGAGCATGTAGAAACATTGCCTTGCAGTATTTTGCTTCCTTTGCTGTGCTATATCACAAGGAGCATAATATATGAAGAAGACAAACAAATATGGTTTTGATCCTTGGGTGTTAATAATGCTAAAGAACTATTTTGATGGAACTGCTGAAAGAGCTAAAACATTTTTAACTTCTCCACTTCCAGTACTCTTGTGACTAAAAAACATAATTAATTTTGATGATGAAGTTAAAGAATCCTAGGCACATACTTCCATAGTGTTGTACATTCCTTTCATTCTTACAGAATCTGAAGGATTCATTCTTACAGAATCTGATATGATTTATCTTTTTAAGGCTCATCTGGGTAGCCATGCAGGTTGACAACAGGATTTCTTCCCATAGCAAGTGATCATATTCTATGTTAAAGTAGCATTGTCTGCTATAACTCCAAGAAAAAAAAAAAAAAAAAAAAAAAAAAAAAAAAAAACAAAAAAACAAAAAAAAAAACTTGCTACAGTCTGAAATACCCAGGATATCATTCTTATGGATTTAAAAAGTAATAAGCAATTCTACTGCTCCTAACAGGATCAGATGTCCTTGAGATTTTTGGAAGTGTTATTTCAGTATGTCTGTACAGTTAAATAGACACAAAAGGCTGCTACAAGAGTAAACGGATGAACATACAGAAAATTAGATTAATTTTCTTTTTAAGCTCCAGAAGAAATAGGGACACTGATAAAATTAAGTCATTTAGGGGTCAATTCTAGTTTACCCAGGTGGCCTCTCAGCCTCCACACTTAATAAAAGAAAAATTCTCCCTCTTAGCTATAAATGAAGTTGCAACATGGCAACAGTAACAGATCCTGGCAACTCTTCCTTCCCCCAAATCATGTAACTTATTCTCACTTTGGATTTCTAAGGAAGAGAGATTTATGCATCCAGACTGTCTTCAGTGAAACCCGAGGGAAGGGAGCAGGCAGGGTGCTCTGCAAGCCCTGGAAACCCAAGCCAATGCTCAGCAGCTTGTGCTGGGAGTATCAATAGCAGCAGGACAGACCAGTGTGCGAGGCTGAGCTGGAGCTTGCACGAAGAATGGGCACACAAACAGCTGGGTTCACATTCTGTGTCTGTGCACTGAGCTTTCCCTCTGCACACACAGCCCTGCACTATGGGCAGGGTGGAAGGTGAGCAAGGGAGAGGTCTGCAATGAGCTCAAACACCCCAAAGAAAATCAGAACTCATTCATTCTTCTCTTGGCGGAATTTTAAACAGTAACAGGACTGGAGCTGGGCAGTCACACCTTCAGCTCTAACAGTGTGGAGTAGCCTGAAGCACACATCACAACAGCAGCAGGAGGCGAATTTCTGCACAGAGCACTCTGCCCTTCAAGCCCCATGACCTGGGCAAGGGCTGTGAAGTGGCCCTACACAGAGGCAGGAGCAAGGCTGAGTGCCCTGCTTAAAAGGGGTTCTAGGACTATAGCTGCCATTTTCAGCACCACTCTTTTTCAATACTTATCTACCCACTTTGGTTTAGGATATATGCTCCAGATAGCACACATTCTCCTGATTTAACAGTTCTCCAACTTTAATCTCATTTTATTTTCTCTTTATGTGTCTAAACCCATCGCCCCCTTATTTTTCTGCTCTGAGGCTCACAAATTCCCAGTTTGTTTTCAAAGCTCATTAAGAGAATTTTCTCTCTCCCTCTGTCATATCATTAACAGCAATGTTACACAACTCCAGTCTAAGCCCCAACCTACATAACTATTGCACTACTGCTGATAATCAGCTCCTGTTTATCTTTCACCCAACTTTTTCTTCCTACCCAAGTGAATTTCAATTAATCTTCATGTTATAAAGTAAACATATACCTACTTCCCTCTTGATTCCCTAAAATCATTAATTTTGCAATTCTATCAAAAAAAGCAATTACATTGTGTGGCAAGATTTATTCTTTATGAACTCATGTTGTTATTGCTTACAATTCTGTCACCCTGCAGACTCTGAGTTTGCATCCTCTTTTAATATCAGGCCCATTATTTTAGCAGTGGTTATACTTTCAGGACAGTAATTGCTAAGAAAAACCTTGGCTTTCTTTTGAAGGTCAACATTATAGTTTCCAGTCCTCACTCATACTGACATTTCATTTTAGCTACCGTCTCACAAAAACAATCACACAAAAGTGGCACAGCAAGAAAGCTCACCAAACACAAACTACTTAAACTGAGGGGTAAGAAAGAGGGAAAAAATCATCCCTTTTTTTTGTCATATACTCCCTTTAACATTAAATGAAATTTTAACAGTCAGCTTTCTGCTACAATAAAATATTCAGGGATACTGTTTGGACTTGCAGAACGATGCAGGGTAAATGGGACCCCTTGAGATCACCTAGTCCAACCCCATGGTCAAAGCAGAGCAAGCTTCAAAGCTGTATCATGTTACTTAAGATCTTGTCCAGCAGAATTTGGAGAACTTCCAAGGTTGGTGATTCCACAGCTTCCTAGAGCAACCTCTTCCCACAGCAGCACCCACAGGAAAAGCTTTTTTCCTCACCTCCATTTGAGACTTACAGAGGACCACTGCCTCTTGTCTTCCTTGAGGATTTCTGTGAAGAACCTGACTGTCTTGTCTATCACACTCCCTAAATAAAGCAAGGCTATGAAAATCAGCCTGTTCTTCAGGCTAAATCAATCCAGCTACCTGCATCTTGTAAACAGTATGTGCTCCAGACCCTTTGGAATCTCCTTGTGGCCCTTCACTGCATTTGCTTGTCAGCATCAACGTGGTACTGGGAAGACCAGCCCTGGGTACAGCTCTGTTTCACCAGGAAACAGAGATAATCCCTTCCCCATTGCTATTGTAAAGCATCTGACTGCATTTTCTCAATCTCATCTTTCCAGGTTTTCTCATAGTGGTAACTTTTAATATTGACTGCCCTTGCAGTCTGTGCAGAGGATTTTTAATTGCACCGAAAATCCAGCCTTTGCATTGATGCATTCAGTGAAGCTGGTATTTAACAAACTAAATTACAGAATTTGCACTTAATCTCTACAAGCCTGTGTATGCTTTTAACCAGTTTTCTGCCATCCACCAAGCAGGCCAGGTAAAAGAAGATAGGAATTCAGACCTGGAATTTCCTAGAAATTCAAGCACCAGCAACAGGACAAAAACCAATAGTGTAAGTTGCAAACAGTGTTGTTATGCCTCAGGGAAAGCAGCACAAGAGGGAGAAAAGGGCAGGACAGACAGCAGCACACAGCTGCAGCAGTTCAGTCAGTTCAGAAGGTTCTTATTTTATTGTGTCAGAAAGTGCTAAAAACACACAAAACTGGAAGATCTTCTCATATATATCCTTAAAGCCCCGCAAGATCAAGCTTTACCTTGGCTGAACTTTTAAACATTTTCTGTGCTGCTGTTCATATTAGATTGGGAAAGAGATTTTTTAATACTGGCCATATCACAAGGACCATGGAAGGTAGAGAAGACGAATGAAGATGGTCTGTTTTGTCTGTTTTTTTAAGCTTTCACAAACAAGAAAAAATAAGGTTAATGCTCTCCTGGTACACAGCACAGACCAATGGCTCCAGTGACAACAAAAAATAATAAAAAAAGGGGCAGTGCTGGCCAGGAGACCATAAAGGGACATGCATTGTACTGATCTTTTGCTTTTCAATTTTAATTCAGGGATTTGTCTTAAGACGTATCTGTCAGCTTCTGCTTCCCATTCTGCTTTAATAGTGATATCCTGATGAACACAGAATAGTTCTACTATAGTTTAGGAGTAACATGGACTAATTTTACTACCAGGATATTTAGTGTATTCATCTAGTGGCTTAATAGAGAAGCTGAGAAAACAAACAATAAGAAAATAGGATAGCTTAAAACAATGTCTATTTGCAAACATCTAAGGGCTATTATGGAACAAAGGTTTATATGCTACACATATTACAAGTTAAAGAAGTTCCTCTCTTGAAATAGGCCAGATGGTTGGAGCAGTGTCTTGGGAAGCTGGGCCGAATGCTGGTTCTGGCTGCAGAAGGAACAGAGTCTGACAGCTGAGAGGGGAGCTCTTTGACACCAAGAAGCAAAGAAAGTGGCATCTAACCCTGTGACTATCTCATCAAAAAAAGTATAACCTAATGGAGTTTTGATTTTCTTCACTTCTGGTACTTTCAAAGTTCTTGGAAAAAGAAAAGTGCTCAAGCACTAAGGGACATCTGCAAATACTTCAAAAATATTTTCAGCATGGTTACACAATACAAGAAGTGCGCCTCTATGGTCAGCGACACACTGAGTTTTTATCTTGGAAAAACTGTGCAAGGAATATTTATTTCTGTGCCAAACTTCACACAGGGTGTCATCCATTGTTTTATATCCCAGCTTCACAGTTCAGGATCACCAGGTGAGTCACAGTGAGTGGATGACTCAAAATCCACTAGAAGCTATTTTCAGATAAATATGCTTTTATCACTTTTCAGCATTTGTAACCGCATTCTGCATGCTCAGCAGAACCAGCTGTGTACTTCTCTGCAGCCTGCATTCATAATTAGATTAGCCATGCCATTTTATTAGGATGGAGTTCAGGCATCCATCCTAGAGTTCAGGCATCCTATGTCCTGGAAAAGTTTAGTGGGGACAAGCCAAAGCTCTTACTCAACAGCAAGATGTCAGAGATGGAGAAAGGCCAATGAGAAGTGCCTAAAGAAGACCAAGACATGTAACTAGCAGCCTAGTCCCAGTTGCTAGCACTGGCAAACCTCTAAGAATATTGTGTTAATATTCATCTGTGTAAAAGATACCAAATTATTTGTGAAGTTCTTTGTTCTTAAATGTTCAACACAAAAAAACCCATACATGCCAAACAAACCCCATTTTCACCCTTCCTCCCATCAATAATATTTAAATTTCAGATTTCCAGCTATTCAGCTAGAAAGAATAACTAGAACTTGCTAAGAGCTGCCAAATCTGATAGCCCCATAAAGGCAAGGTAATACAGGTTCATGTCCCCACATGCAGCCAGTAGCAAGGCCATGTACATATTCCAAACCACACACATACTTACATAGAATATCACAGAATCACAGAATTGTTGAGGTTGAAAAAGACCCTGAAGATCATCAAGTCCAACCATTAACTTGCAACTGCCAAGTTCACCACTAAACCATGCCCC
Organism: Aegithalos caudatus; assembly: GCA_013389925.1. Classification (NCBI taxonomy): domain Eukaryota; kingdom Metazoa; phylum Chordata; class Aves; order Passeriformes; family Aegithalidae; genus Aegithalos; species Aegithalos caudatus. The sequence goes on along the minus strand of WEIU01001721.1, from coordinate 267,793 downwards.
TAATGCCACATCTACATATCCTTTAATTACCTTCAAGGATGGTGACTCAGCCACTTTCCTGGGCAGCCTGTTCCCATGCTTGACAACACTTTCAGTGAAGAAATTTTTCCTAAAATCCAATCTAAACCACACTAGGTGCAACTTCACATAGATGTAGGCTTGATCCCGTGCTGCTTGCTGGTTGATCAGAAAGAAAGCTCATCAGAATGAAATTAGTGCTACTTGTACACATACACAACCCAGATCCCTCCAATTGCTGACCTCAGGTGCTTGGTCTGTCCAGTATCAGGGCCCTGGTTTCCACTGTTGCTGACACAGGGGATAACCCATGAGGCCTGCAAAACCCCTCCTGTGATTTGTGCTATGATCCCTGGCCATGGCTCTACTTGCTGGCACTTAGACTCAATGCATCCACAGGGAAAAAGGAACACCTCACCCACAGAAACAGTCAGAAATTGAATAAGGATATGAGATGAACTGCAGTGATTAGACACAGAGCATGGCCAGGGGATGGGATGGGATGGGATGGGATGGNCCTTCAGGACTGACCAAAAGTTAATAAGGTCATGGTCCAAATGCCCCTTAAACTGAGAGGCTTAGGTTATCAACCCTCTCTCTAGGAAGCCTGTTCCAGTGTTCCAGTGTCTGACCACCCTCTTGGGGAAGAAATGCTTCCTGGTGTCAAGTCTAAACCTCCTCTAATGCAGCTGTGAAGCATTCCCTCTAGTACTATCACAGGATGCCAGGGAGAAGGGATCAGCACCTCCCTCTCCATTTCCCCTCCTCAGGGAGCCTCAGAGAGCAGCAAGGGTGTCACCCCTCAGCCTCTCCTTTCTCCAAACTGGACAAACCCAGAGCCCTCAGCCCCACCTCCCAGGACACACCTTCCAGCCCTCCCACCAGCCTTGTTTCCCTCCTCTGCACACATTCAAGGACTTTCCCATCCCTCTGAAGTGGCGGTGCCCAGCGCTGCTCCCGGCGCTCCGGGTGAGGCCGCAGCAGCGCTGAGCACAGCTCTGATCCCCGCTCTGCCCGGCTCTGCTGCCGTGTTTGTGCCCCCAGGACACGGATTGTGCCCTCTGGGCTGCCCGGGCACACCCTGCTGACTCTCACTGAGCTGCTGCCACCAGCACCTCCAGGGCCCTCCCTGCAGGGCATTCCCAGACACTCCTGTCAGGTTTGTATTTGTGCCTGCAGTTACTCCATCCCAGGTGCAGGATCTGGCACCTGCTATTGTTAAGTTTTGTGCCAGGGATGATTGCAAATGAACTGACTGTCCTCTCATGTTGATTCATCTTGACAGGTTTTACACCCATACCATAAACTGACCCCTCTCCTGTGACAGTCTGGGGAGAAGTCAGGTCTGTGGGTTGCAGTACCTTGGGTTGGTTGGGTTCTCTCACCTGCACTTTTATGTTTATGAGCCTTTTGTCACATAACCTAGAAGTATCCTCTGAAATTTGGCATGAATGAATCCAAGGCTGCACTGTGCTTAACCACTGCACTTACTTCTCCCACAGAATCAATCAAGGGAAACAGGGGCAGGACATTCAGATTATTATATCCTGCAACTTGATAAAAACAAACTAAGTCTTTTGTTAAACACAGACTTTAATATTTAGAACTTGCTTGTAAAAATTCATATCCCATCCTACACTGAAGTTATGGCGTGTGTATATATATACACACATATATTACAAATAAATGAATAACGATAGATATGAATGGAAGTATTTTGCTGTCTGCTGCCAGCAGGGACACTAAAGAAATAAATGTACAACCCCAGAGTTATTTTTTCTAGTGATTTGTTCCTTATGAGATATATTTTGGAACTATATACTCTTCAGTGAGGCACTGCCTTATCAACACAGTTTCCCATGCTTTTAGAAACACTTTATACAAAGTTTCAAAGACCAAGTCAAATCAAGTATTTTCAATTCCTCCCTTCCTATTGGGATTTTTTGTTTGGTGGTGGAGGTTCATATAATCACAAAAATGTTTGGGTTGGAAGGCACATTAAAGATCATCTAGTTTCATCCCCCTGTCATGGGCAGGGACACCTTTCACTAGACCAGGTTGCTCAAAGCCCCATCCAACCTGGCCTTGAACAATTTCAGGGATGGGGCATCCACAGCTTCTCTGGGCAACCTGTGCCCATGCCTCATCATTCTCACAGTAAGGAATATTTTCTTTATATCAAATCTAAACCTACCCTCCTGTATTACGTTGGAAAAGAAAGAGTGAGGGGGAAGTGACCTCCTACATATTAAGAACAACATGAAAGAGAATTGGGTTTGCCCTGCAAGAGAAAAGGCCCAAGGCAAAGGAAGATCCACTTTGGAGATCAGCGACAAACACTATGAACTGCAGCAGAGCAACTGGAGGAGACTTAGCACAGGGAGGTACATTCAAGAACAAAAAACACTGGGACTGAGTGAAGTACAGATTGTGGGTGGAGGATGAACATTTCTCAACTTAATCAGGGTAGACTGGAGAAAACTTTAGAATCTTATTTTAAGATATTACTCTGTATCAGCATTCAAGCAAAGAGGACCCACACACCAAGCCTGTGGAGAACAAGGTGTCTCTGTCCTGTCCATAGCTATTTATTCAACATCTTATGTCTGCAGCCTCTTTCTAGGTTGCAGTGTTTTGGCAACTTAAAGACATTGTAAATCTAAAGTCCTGACTTCCTCTGGTCTCCTCACTCCCTGCAGCATCCTACCCTTCCCAGGTGTTGATATTTGCATCTATTCAATGAGACCCTTCAAGAAACTGAGCTGACCACAAACTATCCCTGTGAAAAAAAAAAAAAGCCCCAGGGCAGTTCCAGAAGGTACTAGCCCACAGAGGAAAGCACACCCAGGGAAAAAGGGCTGGAACACAGCAATCCCAATTCGAGGTCAGTTTCAAAAGCTGTGCAACCACAACCTAAATGTGTCCATTCTGGAAGATGCACCTCCTGGATATTTTTGTGCAGCACAACACTGCCTATTATCCCACTCCCATTTCATGGGTAGCACAGATGTCAAGTGAATTTCCAGAGCTCTCACAGGAAACTTGGGCAGGAGCCGGAAGCTGAATTTAGGTTTGTCAAGATTCAAGTAGAGCTCAATCCAACAACTGGACCCTGTCACTTGAAGCTGTCCCTGCAGCAAAGAGCTGGAATGCTAAGAGACAAAGGAAGTGCTATTTTAAAGACTGGAAGCAGATACCCATATGAGAAAAGTGACTTTCCCAAAGTCATTTGTAGCTGTTGACAGAACCACGGGCAAAAATGAATTCAGAAATTTTTGTTTACAAGTCAGTCCTTGCCTAATATATAGAATCCTGAAACTGAGAGAAACCTTTTATCAAAAAAATTAACCTTTTAGGTTTCTTTATTTTTCTGATGAGGAAGAAAATAACAGTTCAACAGAAAATTGATGATTATTAGAACATATTCTGAGCAATATTTTAGTTTTGCTGCTCAGGCCTTGAGAAGACATCTTTTGGCAAAAACAGAAGCAGAGCTTGCTGAATAATTTCCTCTTAAGGGCACAGAGGAGAATAAAGCAACTATAACTGCTTGTGCATTAAGTCACTCTCATAAGGTATTTGGGGTTTTTCTATATCTGTATCTAATAATAAGAAGATTGGTACTGTTATTTAGTTTAAATAAAAATAATAATACAGTGAAGTTATCTCACAACCAACAGACGCTCTGAACTTCCACATTTTAGAACCCTGACAACTTTTCCATTCCCCCAGTCACCTTTCTCAGCTTCTGATGATTCCCGTGCTGCTCCATCTATGGTAGTGGAGACAGTGCTTCACCAGAGGCCTTAGATGCTAAAGGGTATAAGGAAGCAGGTTATGCAAAAAGTATCTATTTCCAGCACAGGAATGCGGCCTGTAACTATCCCATGACAGGGAGCTCAGCTCAAATAGAAAGTGTAAGCCCAAGCATATCAAAGCACCAGGAGCACTGCATCCTGAGATAGCAGTGGGAAACCGGGGCAGTGGGGGCGGGGAGGAAGGGGACAGAATGAACAAGCACTTTAGTCTAAAAGAGGAAAGGAAACAGTAAGGCAGGTCCTGAAATTTTATAAGGGAGTCTGCAAGGCACCTCACAGCGTTAGACGGAAAGACACAGCATATAAAATATCATTAAAAAAGGTCACAGAGAAAACTAATTTTAAAAAATTAGCTACAGTGGAGAATGTCCATTAATTTTTCAAGATAGAAGGGCAAACAGCACTAAAGCTCCTGGTTTAGCCTTAGATTCTTAAGTGATCTCAGAGCTGAACAGCCTTACTTTCACTATGCAAAGGCAATCAGCACTCTACAGCTCTTTCACAAAGATAACTTATCTCAACACATGACAGGAATCACAGAATCTGAGGTGATCACATTTTTAAAAACCTATTCCTACATGTAGCCCTCCTGCAAAACTGTCCTAGGGTGACTTTATGATGCTTGTATCCCCAATAGTCTGTTGTGTTTATGTTGAATATTATGTTCTGTACCCTGAAGACCGGTTCTGAGAGCAAAGTGGAGAGAAAGAGAAGTGCCAAGTTTGTTTTGTGTTTCAGAAACTACACTCACTCCTCCACATTCTGCTCCTGGACTGTGTTGTCTGCAGCATGGACAGACTGCAGGACAGAGATTTCCTTTGCTTTTAGTTGGGTTTTAGCTAGCTGAGGCAGAGAAGTTTCCTGGACTGTTTTTTTTCCTTTTTCTTGGAACTGTTTAAAACTGTTTTGGACTGAAAACCCAGAAAAACACCCAGAGCTTACACTGTGGCCCACTGGGGCCCAGGATGGCATTTTCCAGCACCGGAGGGACCGGAGGGACTGATAAGAGACTGAGCGAGCCGAGTTAACCCATGGCAAGGACTTCCTCAATTTGCCATCTCTCTTCAGAACGGTGAGAGGTTTTGCTGTTTAATATTATTCATTTTTTGTGCTTGTGAACACTTTGCTTGTTGAATAAGCAGTTTTTTCCACTTTTCTCTAAGGAAACTTTTTTCCCGGAACAGCTGGGGGAGGGGCCAGTAGGGTTTGCTTTCTAGAGGGACCCCATTTTGAAGGTTTCCTCCCAAATTTGCCCTAAACCAGGACAAAAACTAAAATGAAGCAAAACAAACCTTGCATAGTTGCAGGTTTTGAAGGTCACATCCTTGAATGAGCTATGAACATTCAGGATGTACATGTATCATAGGAACACAGCTATATCTTCATCCCAGTTCTCCCCCTCTACTGACAACAGAATTGGAGCTTTCCATTTCCATTTGCAGAAAATGGAAATCATGCTGCCCATGTAGGGACCTGTTGTTCTCATCATTTGATATGATCTTTCATATCTGAACCCTAGAGAACTCAGCTCTGATCAGAACAGGATGCTAGAACACTAATGAATAACTTTCACTTTCTTCATGCGCTTGCAAGAACACAAGTCCAGGTAAACACCACCATGAAAAATGGGAAGTATTTAAGGAAATAATTCACAATTTGAGCTTGTTTCTTTTATGGAAGGACCTAATCATTTAACACTTGGGGATACAAGTCCTGCAAGAGAGCAAGCCAGGAACAATGCTCTGGATGTCAAACTAGTCAATTCCTGTCCTTGAAATCCAACATGACCCTTGCATTTACGACAGAGTCTTTTTTCGCAGTGAATAGAAAAATTCTTCACATAGTCACATTCCTACTAATCACATTCCTTGGATCTTAGTTGGTTTTATTCAGACCAAGGTTGCTCTGCAGGCAGAATGGCCATGCACTTAAAATTACAGTGGGACCTGCACCATGAACACAGACTGTTATTTAACACAAAGTGACCTGAAAAAATACAGGGTCTAAAACTGGGCAGCCAAAAATAAAAAGCTTTCTGAAATTCACTATGTCCAAATCCCATGGAAAAAAGCAACCCTTCACTTTCACTCAACCAGGTGCTCTGAAAAATTAAGGCCTAAAATTTTATGAAGCACTCCAATATCATCACAGTAATGTCACTGCAGGCTGTCTTCAGAGCAGTGTTTGAACAGCATACATTAATTGCCACTGAAATATGAGGAGAAAGCAAAATAGGTGCTCCTTGGCTGTATGGTGCAGCACATTCCCCTTGAAGACAATGGGATGCCATGTTAGGGAACTGGAAAAGTGGGCTCACACTGAATCCACATAAGGCAATTGACCAGTCATGCACCTTAATCCAAATGTTGCCTTAACTTTCACAGCATCACACTCACAGCCAAGCAGAGCTCAACCACTCATTTAGTACCCCCCTCCCTCCAAAAGGAGTATCAACATATACAGACATCTGCTCAGCAGGAAGCTGTATCCCGGTTCCAGCTCTGCCAGATGCTTCATGCCACAGCTGGGAAACAGAAGAGATGGCCTGTAACTGCTTCCCAAGAAACCAGCAGAGGGAAGAAAAAAAATAAAAGAATACCTCTCACAGTTCTGTGAGAAATATTTCATGTCTGCCAGACCTCACAATAATTGCAGAAACACCTATTCACTGTCCAGGGCTCTGCTCTCCACCTAAGTAGTTTGCACAATACATGTTCCCAAAAGCCTCCATGGCTGGAAGCTCTGCACCTATCTCAGGCAGCCTGTGCCAAGGATGTCTTTTCCCTGGTGTCACAATAGCCACCACAAGCTCTCTCTGCTTTTAGCTCCTTGTCAGTACTAAAATTTGGCAGCCTCAGTATTATTCTTTCTTTCCTACTTAGTAAGTAAACCCACTATAGTTTATTCTTATTACTTTATTTGCTTTTAACACCTTGTTATATGAAAACAAAACTGTAGTGTTTATACAAAGTCTATTTGTAATCCATTACAGTCCTCTCTGAAACACACACGGTTATTTTTGGGCCACGTAAGTCCAAAGGAATTCAGTCTCTTGGGTCTCTTTCTGCATCAGCACCTCTGCTGACACTGCAAATAGTACCAGGCAGCAAAACTGCATTTCTCCTCCACAGTGAGTCTCTACTCTCTAAGTCCTGGTTGGGAATTCATTTCTCACAACCCACCAGAAAGTTATCAGCTGGCAACAGCTTTAGACCTTATCACCTGGGCTGGGTGCAAACAGTGATATGGACATGGAGAAACTGTTACAGATTATTATTACATACATGGCATCTGTCCTCCTGGAATTTTTTCCTGTGAACACCATCGAAGGATGGGTTTAAGGGGAAGGTCAGAAGGCAAGCTGAATTGCTCTACAACTTGAAGGGTTTAAGAGCAATTCAGAGCACTGTCTTTAGGGTTCTGTGTGTGGAATCTTCTCTTGGGCAGGGATGACTCAAAGGGGCTCTTTCAACCACCATGATTCAGCATTGCTCATAATCAGCATTACTTCCACATCTATTTTATCACAGCAGTCTCTTACTTCAGTACACAGCCAACAAGATCACATGGGATACAGCTGAAGCAAACTTTAAACATAACGATCTTACCACAAAATATATTAAAATAGAAAGTTGGTTTATCCCGTAGGACCTCATCTAAATGCTCACCAGACTGCTTGCATGAGCAAGGGGTGGGGAGAGGGGGGAGAGACTGAGAGAGAAATTCCCTGATGGAGAGACCACCCATCCAGTATTCCCTTTCACAGCTGCTCTTGTGCAGAGGTTCCTTAGGTTTATTTCATGATGACAAAGTTTTGGGTTTACTTCAATTTTTTTTTTCCAGAAGATAGATTATATTTATGCTTTTAGCTACAGCTTCTTTCAAAATGATGTAATAAAAATCTCCCCAACCATCATTTATCCCATGTAACAATGAAAATTAAGTTCCACATTCAGAAACTATACTGACTGTTGCTGAAAAAACCCCACATTGACTCCAAGGATGGGGATATCATAGCAATTGTAACTGAGATGGATCAAAGCTGCTTGTCCTTTATGGTCTTCATTTGCAAAGGACCGAACATAACTGGATTACTGGGAATGCTCGGTACAGCTCAGTATAGAAAGACATTAATTTTCTTTGCCTGGAAAAGGTTCTTAGCATTTTTCATGTAATTACACCAAACAGCAAGTCAACTCTAGGGCTAAAAGAGAGCAAACGTGAGGAGTAAAACAGGAATAAAACTTCAGTGGGACTGGAACTTGGGAAAACAATCCCAGAACGTTCAGAATGAGCAACACTACTTTCACCTCCTCTGATGAAAGTTCACACTGCTCAGCTCTATGAAAGCATTTGAAACAAGAGGGAGGAAGGGAATCACAGCAGGATTGAGAGGGAATGTGTATTGCCTCTGATGAATGGCACAATGCCCAGGCAGCTGCTGCACAAATGCCAAAAGTGGGACCTTTGTTGCTTCAGCTGGATCCCTCTTGAAGTTTTGAATTACAGGCAGATACCTCACGTTATGGGATTCTGCTGCAGCACGGCAATGCGGAGACTGCCTGCTTCACGTGTCTTTTCCATTCTGAAACTGAAACCCTAATGGGAAACCAGCCTCTCCAAAAGCCTCACAGAGCAGCTAAAAAGTACATTTCAGCACTTTTACACCAGACCTTGCAGGAGTTAACTGAATTTTTATTATTATCCTGAATTTTTGTTCATCTTTCAAATGCAAAAGGCTGAATGCAGACAGTCACATTTTAAAATCAAAACCCGAATAAAGCAAAGGTGTGCACAGTAACGAAAGGCAAATGAATAAAATTCTGCGAACAATTTGGCAGGTGGTTGCTGCATTTTAAATGAGAGCCATATAATTTTCCACATAGTAGGTAAAAGAATGAGCCATAGAATCACAGAATATCTCCAGCTGGAAGGGACCTATAAGGATCAGCAAGTCCAACACCCTGCTCCTTACAGGACTGCCTAAAACTACACCCTATGACTAAGACCTTTGGCCAGACGCTCCTTAATTCTGACAGGTCTGATGCTGTGACCACTTCCCTGGGGAGCCTGTTCCTGTGACTGACCACCTTCTCAGTGAAGGACCTGCTCCTAATATCCAAGCTGAACTTTTCCTGATGTAGCTTCATTTCATTTCATTTAGTTTCATTTCCATTTGTGTCCTGTCACTGGTGACCAGAAAGACAACCAGGATTATCCCATCCCAGGTGGAGAATGTGGCATGTTCCCTTGCTAAATTTCATGTGGTTGCAGACTGTCCAGCTCTCCAGGCTATCCAGATCTCTCTGTAAGGCTCCTCTGCTCCTGAGGGTGCCCACAGCTCCTCCTCATCAGCAAACATTCTTAAGGTACATTTGATTTCAGTGTCCAGATAATTTATGAAGACATTAAAGAGCACTGGCCCTAAAAGTGAGTCATGGGGAACTCTACTGGTGACTGATTGCCAGGCTGATGTAACCACATTTACTATAACCCCTTGAGCCCCACCCAACAGCCCTTAGCTCACTCCATGTCCTATGAATTTGTTTATCCAGAAAGATCCTGTCAGAAACAGTACCTAAAGCTTTGATTAAACAAACAAACAAACAAACAAACAAACAAAAAAACCCCCCTTCCTTTGGTCAATAAGTGGGTGACCTTGTTATAAAAGGAAGTTAAGTTGGTTAAGCAGGACTTTCCCCATGTGAACCCATGCTGGTTATGAACAATGACTGCCTTGTCTCTCAATGCTTTATGTAAATCAGATAACCAGATGTATCTGCAAGTTTAAGGTACATTTTCACCTCAAATGAAATTACTAAAAATTCCAAGTTATGACAACTTCTAAGATCTAAAAATTGCCACGCTATTAAAATATTTTTAATTAGACAGACATGTTCAAGTACTTCAGGTTTGCTGTTAAATAAAGTGTAGAATAGAACTGGGTGATAGCACCTTTGACAGCAGCAGCATTTTCTGAGAATCTACTGTTCTCACTGCAGCTTAAACAACTAGTTCTCTTTCATTACCACCTGTGCTGGTTTTGGCTGGGTTATAGTTAATTTTCTTCACAGTAGCTGGTGTGGGGCTGGTATGGGATTTGTGCTGGAAGCAGTGCTGATAACAGAGTTTTTTGTTGTTTTTGGTTGTTTGGTTTTTGTTTTTTTTTTTAATTGCTAAGCAGTGCTTGCACAGCATTAAGGCTCTTTCTGCACCTCACTGACCCCAACACTCAGGGTGCACAAGAAGTTGGGAGGGACACAGCCAGGACAGCTGACCCCAACTGACCCAAGGAATCTCCCAGACCATATGGTGTTCTGCTTAGTCTGTAGAGCTCGGGGAAGGAGAAAGAAGAGGGGAATATTCAGAGTGATGGCATTTGTCTTCCCAGGTCACCATTACTTGGGATGGAGCCTCACTGTCCTGAGGATGGCTGAAGACCTGCCTGCCCATGAAAGTGGTGAATGATTCTTTGTTTTGCTTTGAGTGCTCAGATTTTGCTTTCCCTATTAAACTGTCTTTATCTCAACCCATGAGTTTTCTGTCTTTTACACTTCCTATCCTCTTCATCATCCCACAGGGAGGGAGCTGCTGCATGGGGCTAAACCCCAACACAACCTCGTATGAAGCTGTAGACTAACAAAGAAAAAAAACTAAAATAAGGTTTCCTCCTAACTAAGAATACCCCAAACCTTGAAACACAGTGATAAGTTCCATTTTTATACTTCAACACAGTGACTAACAAATAAACTTTGACATATAATAGATTCTTTGCCCTAATGCTAATTTTAAATGCAAAGCATGTTTTTAGAAACATTATTCTTTAAGCCTCCAGCACAATTAATGTAGCCTTATATAACCATGTAACAAATTTTTACAGTTTTAATTCATTTCCAGATTTCAAACCACATCCGATTTTACATAATCCTAAATTAAATATTACACCAGCTAATAAGTAGTTTTGAGGTTTTAACATAATGCAAAATACACGGAAATTGAAATTCTTAATCAGTGGACCATTCATTTTATGATGAAAAGCAGTAAAACCATTTTCCTATTTCCCACTCTCCCAGCCAAAACTAACACCTAAGCTAACACCAAATCTATTTTTCCCCAGAGAATAACAACTAAATTAATGATGGGAGAAAAGAGATTAATCCAGATATGTTCCATTTTATTAAACTTATCATAAAGTTGGGAATTTAAAACTCCACTACAAAAAAAAAAAAAAATCATTTTTCTCAACATGTTTTGGACTTTAGGATATGTTTAATACAGCAGAATGATAAAGTTTGCTTTTCACTGTATTCCGAAAATAGACAATTCTTCTATGGACTTGTGGTTCTTCCATCCTTAAAAATTCTCAATGAATTCTGAAAGTGCTTGAATAACATTTTTTTTTTAAAGATACAGATTTTCAAGTAATAATTTATTCAAAATTCATTTGAAAGCTGCGATGCCACTACTCTCCAATTACTGAAAACATCTTTTGATGTTTAGCCAGATCTGAGTTTCTATTGTTTGAAGTGGAAAAAACATGGAAATAATCTTCCAAACTTTCTTTAAGCAGCACAGATGAGAGGAAAAAAAGTGCTCATTCCTCCTTCTTTAGAGGTCATTCTACTACACGTCACATTCTTGCAACTGTCAAGCTTTTTTCAGTTCTTTCACTTGTCCTATCAGAGTTGGAATTAAATTTATCTTAGTAATATCCAGCGTAGTTCCACAAAAGCCTTTAAGTCCACACACTTCACTTTTATCACCTAAGGACTATATATCTCATGGTAGGTATTGCTGACCAGCAATTTTCTGGAAGGCTGGGAAAACAGAGCACCAATGTATCAGTTTATATCAACACCACTCTGTTCTGGCAGATAAATACTGCTACAGATAAATTCTTTAGGTTTACATAAAGAAATAAAAAAAGAAAATATTAGAGTGCTCAGAATTGGAAATATGATAAATAAAACCAGAGTATTGATGTGAAGCAAAGAAAAAAAAAAAAAGTTAAGACACACCTATCACAATTTAAACTGGAAAGGTCATCTCATACATTAAATGTCCGAGCTCTTATCAAAAATTTCTAGCACAACTAGGACTTGGATTGTCAGTGTCACACTGGTCTGGAAAGAGGAGTGCTAGCAAATAGCATCAGCTCTTTATCTATTATTCCACTCCCAATTCACTTTTTCCTGTTTCAATGTTGATGGTGAGTGAGCAGCAGCTGAAGCGGAACTGCTTGCGATGCACTGTAGACTTGTCTTGTGAACGCTGAATTTGCTCTCAGGGTCCTTATGCATACAGGGGCTCAAGAAATGGTACAACAAAACATCTGTACATACATCCATCCTTCACTAGACTTCCTCCTCTCCAGCTCCATTGCTTCCACTTGGGACACCAAACCCAGCCTTATATCAAAGTGCCACGCAGCTGTAGGCTACTAATAGGCAACTAATGAGGATTAGGACCTGAGGAGCCACAGCACTGCACAAGGAAGAACTTGAGTGGTCGCTGCTGCTTCTCAGTTTGTCACATTTGGGCTTGACATGGGCCATCTCTCAGCATCATTTCTTTGTCCTGTCACCGTCTCTCCAAGCTCTTTGGTTCAGTTACCTCTTCAGCCTGTTCCTAACAGCAGATGTAACCTGGTGGAAGAATTTTTTTAATCTTTTTACTCTTACGTCTTTTTCATAGTTTATATTTTCATATAGTTCATATTTTTCATCTGGTCAGTCACATAAGGAAAGCCAAGTACATTGCTGGAAAAGCCAATCTGTTCGTAAGGGTGAGGATGAGAGAAGTGACTGTGCCAACAGCCTGTCAAGTTCTTCCCTCCCCTGCAGGCCTCACAAACCCCGTGCCTCAGTGGACAGACAAGCTCTCCTACAGTCAACCAGAAGATAGACTGGAATCCTCAGCACAAACAATGCCCACACACACAGAGGAAGCTGGTTCCCAAATAGCACATGGGCAGACAGTCTTGGGTTCAGCTTGATGCTGTAGGTGTTCACACCCAAGTGCCAACCATCAGGTGGTACCACTGTGGTACTGTGTGTACACACAAAACCTAGTAATCTTCTACTTCTGAGCACCTTTGTGCCAGAATTAATTATATCCCCACCCCCACTCACAGACAATGATTATAAATAATTACAGCAGGTTCAGCAGTGAGTCAGTTCAGATCCAACTGCTGGCCATGCTCTTCTTAGACAGTCAATATGAAAGGTTAACAGCAATCAAGGTCTTCACCAAAATTTTAACATTTATATGAACTGTTTGATCATGTAAGGACACTTAAAAATAAAGGATGTAAAACCAATACAATTCCTCCACAGAGAGCAACTCCCAGTTGCACTGTTATGATCTGTGAATTGACAGCACTTCATCATCTTGTGCAGGGTTTTTCTTTTCTTTTTTTTTAATACAGTAGCATAGTTTTATCTTTAACAATAGACTTAAGTAAAATTAAGTCATTCATTTTCTTAAATGGTGCTGCATCGTCAGCACCCTATAATTATTTTAGTGTATGAATGCAATAGTTGAGAATAAAAGTCTTAAATTTATGCAATCTTACAGCACCTTTGGCATAAATCATATGCTCTCAGACGTTTTGCATGATAATTTGGCCTGTACAAAGCCTGCCAGCTCTTGAAAATGCCTTGTATTATAGACTACCCAGCAGAAGATTTGCTACATTTAATATACTCCTATCAGCCAGCACGATGCTTTTAAATTCAATATAAATTATCAGAATAATAAAATAAGTTCCAATTAAGTCCAAACTGCCAGCCAACCAGAGCAACAAGATCTTACCTTAAAACAGCTCGTGCTTGTCGTTCTTATTACTGTGTCACTCTTGCATGTAATTGCCTACCTGCTACAGAAGAGTGTACAATTACAACACATTTGCCTCTGCACAAAGCTGACTAACCTCCAGGCTTGTCTACCGAGAGCAGAAAACCTAAAGGTCCTGAAATTGCCAAGGTGGTGTTTGTAAGAAGACCACGGCTTTCCATGCTTGCTCGGGGCTTCCATCAGCTACAGGAATCCCACCCTTTCAATGCAGAAAGTTCCACTCTTAAGAGCTGAGGAATGTGGTAAAGCTTTCATCCAGCTCAGGCACTCAGCTGTGGGGAATGAGGAGACTCCTCACATGCTCAGAGCACAAGGTAATGCACAGCTTCCTACACTCGTGCTCCAACCACACTCCTGACCCGAGCCAGAACTCTGCCACACTGCAGCTAAAACCTGGAGCAACAGAATTCTCTCAAACCAAAGCACTGTTTAACCCCGTTTAACCCATTTTGTCTTTGCCCCAGCACAGTGCTGTAGAAGGTCCTCATGAGTTTGCTGGCCGATCACCACAGCAATCCTTAGAAGGACTGAAAAGTCACAAAAAGACAGCAGGCATTCAAAATAAGGACCCTGATGAATGTGAACTACCTTGCACTTCTCAGATGTTCTGTCGAGTTTATGAAACTGGACAGCAAATATGATTTGGCACTTTTTGAGAGAAAGTGTCAAAAGAACTCTACAGAAAAACACAGAAACCTCACCTCCCAAGTGCAACAAGGATTGGTGGTGGTCCAAACAGAGAATACTGACTAACTTTTGAAATTTGACTGCTTTAAAGTTCTGAAATTCAGGTTTCGGGTTAATTTGTAAAACTGCCAATTATCTACAATCTTGTTACAAAACCTTTTAATATAAAAAAGGGAACTATATTCAAGTCATTATTTTCTAAGTGCAAAAGTTCAAAAATGTTGGCCTAAACATATCTCTATTGAAAGAGTTCATTAGTGCATCTATTTTGAATCAAAAGAAACTACAGAGTGGTTTTGGGGATGAGACGAAAGACTTGAAATGAAACTAAATAAATTTGTGCAATTGTCTTGAAGGGGAAGAAAACTTTAAATTCAATTTCAAGGTTACAACTAGCTTTTATACTCAGTAACAGCTCTGCAATTTATTTTTTTTTTCCTACTTAAACTGGACTCCTTGTTCTTGACACAATAAATGTAATTTTTTTGATACTGGCTTTTGTGGTTGAAAACTTTAGAATTGGGGGGGTAGGGGTGAGAAAGGCTTTTGGGTGAGATTCAATCACTGAACCTTAATACAGCCAGTGACTCATGCAGGAAACAAAGGAAGAAACTAGTGTTACAGTAATCCTACTTTAAGACTAAAACCTAAAAACTAAAAATCTCCCTTAGTACATGCAAGGATAAAGTGATACCGTGTACCTTTAAAACAAGGTAGGAAAAGCACATTTCAATATATGCTTTTTTACCCAAATGGCACTGATCCATCATCATACCCTCAGCTGGTTATTCCTGGAGATATACTAACACTCAAAATAAAGAAGGCACTAAAGTTCCTGAGAGTGACAGGAAACCCAGCAGAGTAAGAAATTTAAGACAGAGTTATTTACAGATATTTTCCTGTGAGAAAAGAATGATAAGAATGTAGCTTGAACATTAACAAATCCACTAAAACATCAGTCTGCCTGGTGGAGTCAGCAGATTTGGAGGGGGATTCAGTGGGGATGGAAATTCAAACTTTAGCTTGTAATCAGAAAAATCCTACTTTAGAAATTTGAACCAGCAGCTAGAAACATGTAACATAATATACAGCTCTCCTAAAATGGTACCCAGCTAGAGGGACCTTATACTACGTGAAGCCTGTGACTATTTAGCTATGAAAAAGAAAAAAAGTCAATGACACCGAAGTCTTTATTATTCTGTGGGGACCTATTTGTAAGTGAGTGACATGGTCAAAATCTGCAAATCTGCATTTCCTTCCTTTTCTTTCCTTGGGAAAGGTGCTGCAGATCATGTGTGCAATTCCTCCATTAGGATGCTGACAGAGCAGAAGTTTATCTGAAATAAATTTCCAGCCGAAATAGTCTGTCTATTCTAAAGATACACTAGTGGAAAATAAATTAGATCAACTGAATTTTAAACTAACATCATTCACAGTGTTTATTCAGATTGTTTATGAAGCAATTATGCAGAATGCTTAGGTAACAGTTTAAATGAACCAGTTACTAGTTGCTTATGTTTTACTCTCAAGCAGGAAGGCACTTGCAGTGTGGGATTCTAGAAGAGATCCAGCCCATAATCCTGCAAATGCCCAAGAAGATCCCTATCTTTGGGGTTTTTTTTTAATGTAATTGAAGTATTTTCTGAATTCATTGAGAATTTTTAAGGACGGAAGAAGAGAAGCTCAGTACAACACAGGAAGCCCAGAACTAACTGCTTGCCTGTTGCTTTAGCATAGCAGAGACCTGCAAGACCTGTTTCATTATTATTCTTCCAAGGAACCTCCACATGCCTCAGGAACATCACTATGTAGCCCTGATTTTCTGGAGCACCAGCAGTTTTTCAGAGGACACTGACAAATACAGCACACCATACAGCAACTGCTATGTGGTTCAGCCAAGGAGCAGCTCACATGTAAGTCAGTTTAGGCTTCTGGGAGAAAAAAAAAATTATTAAATAAGCAAATAAATAATGAAGATGAAGGAAGAGATTTGGGGATTATTAGGGAATATTTATTTGGCAGGAGAAAGCAGAGAGAACTTGATGAGACTTGTAAGAGATAAGTCTATTAAAAACATTGTTAGCAGAATGAACCAATTAAGTCCACATCCCCAAAGCAAGTTGGCAATCAGTTTTCAACACCTGTGTTCAGACCAGGGTTTGCAGAGTTTAAACAAGTTGTTTAAAGTGATCTCCCCAGAACCTCCAGGTCAATAAACACAAGGTAAAAATGCACTTTCAGGACTGCTTACTGTGAGCATTAGCCATAGCAGATGCGATTTTCAACCAGCAGCATTCAGCACCAGGTGGAGGAGAGCTGGGCATTCTGTCCTGCATGGAGCATATCAAAGCCACGTGGCCAACAAGTCGCAGACTGCTGAAGAGAGCAGGTCCTTCCTGACTAGTAAAAGTAAGAAACAGAAAGGTCCATCCAAGAGAGTCATGAATCTGTATTTATTTACAAAAAACCCCCACATTTCCTTTAACTCCAAGTGTGCTGAGCATGACTTATGTAGTGGGAGATAACACCTGCAGCCCCTCAAGGCTTCCCAGAGTCTCATAAGGATATTCAACTAGGATCTCCTTGACTTACAGGATCTAAAGAATGCATCAAAAGTAGTCATTTGAAGCATTTATTTCAGACTTTTTATTAGCAGGCACTCTCTAGCGTAGGACGTCCTTCCTGAGTAATTAAAACACAGAAAGGTCACATACAGTCCTCGTGGGCAGAGAAACGCAAGAGCCCTGAGGTGGAGAAAAACTTTTTTAATCTTTACACAGTAGGGTTAAACTGCATTCAGTTCTTTCTCCTTAAGCCACCTGGCAAGATCCTGCTTTCACTCTGAGCTACAAAAGTGAATGAGAATTTTGTGAAGCTGTATTTGCCCCTGTCACTGACTCGCCTTGACAAATTTTTAGATGATACAAAACCAAGAAGATTGGCTGATACACCAGATGGTTATGTCACAATTCACAGGGACCTTGACAGGCTGGAGATATGGGCTCACAGGAACCTCGTGAAAAGTGACAAATGGAAATGCAAAGTCTTGCACCTGAAGAATAACCCCAGGCACCAGGATGCAGGGGGCAGACGGACTAGAAAGTGTCCTAAGCCCATGCATTATACAGAGAACACTGCAAAAGGAGTTCCATCTACTATATCTTTACAAAGGAATTAATGAAACAAACATGACAGAAAAAAAAAGAAAAATATCTAGAATTGTCAAAGTGTTGTGCAAATGCCCTTGACATTTTTTGAGAGGGAAGAATAGAAGACGACAAGTCCAGCCAGAAGTATTTTGCTTTAAACTGCCTCAGACTGCACAAAATCAGGTTGCATTTGCACAACAGAATTCAAAATATGCATCCAATGTAGAAATGAGGCAATATACAATGGCATGATGCTTTCAGTGCTCAGGTGTGCAAACAGAAGCTTTGCATCAGTGAGCACAGATGTCCCATGACTTCATCCTATACATCCCAGGTCACATCGTTTATTTTGGCACATAGATACACACATGTGGACTATATGTGCATGTACAAACCAATTTGGACTTGAAGGCCTATTCCCTGGGATAACTTTCTCCTCCCAGTGCTCCAATAAGTTCTATCTACAGGCATTGTAGCCTGAGGAGAGTTAAGACCTGTCTTGAAGAGAACCAGACGATAGCAAAGAAACACTAATTAACAGCTATTTTAGGCTATTTTATGGGAGCAAGATGGAACCATGCTGTGAGTAACTTGGAACACCAAGCTGACCCCCATGTCCAAATTAAGATGCCCTGCCATGCCGTGCAGGAATCCATCAGAGACTCTAATCATGGAGGACTGTAAGGAAAGAGCAAGGGCACTACCAGAGTTTTTGTGTGAAGCCAAAGCAAATGCAAAATGGTTATCAGGCAGAAATTATGATAGTGAGCAAAAATAAATTCACAAAAGCCACTGATTCAAAATGCACACAAACTTAAAAATCAGCTGAAACATGACCCTCCCCCCCGATAGATAGATAAAGTATATTAGAATGAGCAGTGGTTTCATACCTGAAATGGTTTTTTTTAGGATAAGGCATCTAATATATGATACAACTGTGACAGTCAGTGAGTGACATGGCACTAAAACTGCCAAAAGGAATAAATACCCAGGCATCCAGTGTTAAATCAAATGTTGATAAGGCTAACTACAGTGCAAGCATCTGAAAGCAGAGCCTGAGAACAAAAGAGCTTAACCACTTTCTACCAGCAAGTCTGAAAACCTCATCCTTCAATATTTATGCATATTATGTGTGCCTCTTACCAAGGAATTGACCCTTGCTGCAATCAAAGGTGTAAGTACTGCTTTGGCTGCAGACCATCTAACAATAATACACATGCAAAGCACACAAATGAGATTCCCCTCAGCACAGAGGGGGCTGTGCTGTTAATGGGAAATGTGGTATTTGGAGACAAAGATGAAATTCTAACAGCTGCAGCAGATTGAAAGGTGGAGGGGGGGGAAAAAAAAGAGAAAAGCAGATAGAGATGGGGGAAACCAAAGGATTGGAGCTGAACTAACAGCTGGGTAAAAACAGCCTAAGAGAGGTATTTCTGGAGCTCCCACATCCTTTTCATCCCTCTTATATTTTACCAGTTACAGCAAAAAAAGCAGTAGCTCATAAATAAACTAATCAGAATTGTTATCATCAACCCTGTCAGGTCATCATTCATCACATCATGAATCTTCTTTATGTAAGCACACAAATACGCTGATGAGAAGCACTACAGAACCCCTTAACAGGAAAATAAATGCAAAGATGACCAGAAAGCCAAGCATCCATCACTGTCATAACCTCACAAAGAGGTTTTGCAGATACCTAATAGTTTAAAATTCTTGAATAAGAGTCATTAAAAATATATAAATGATTAAAAAAATATTTTTTCCACTCTGTGTGGGAATGATTGGTATCCAAAAGTCAGTGAGCCTACTTTTTCACTGTTCTGTAGATGGTGATTATTTTGGAATGGGACTACAGGTCTTAAAGTCCATGTATGTGTGGTGTCAGCAACTGCAGTGGGTGTGTAATTGCTAGGAACTATAAAGCCAGCAGCTACTTGCTGGCTAAACAGGTAGCTCAGCTAGGCGGCTTGGCAGACAGGTATGCATGTGTCCCTGGGAATCAGGCAACTAGTGCAACTGGATTCTGGACAGACCAGGGTGGTCCTGGCCACCTTTTGGAGAGACTTAAATCTGGAGGTCACCTGAAAGACCTGCTAGTGGACAGTCTCTACATCCAAGGCTAACAACTGGAGGATCCACAATGCAGGGGATGTAGGAGTGGGGAGCTGTCCGTGCTTGTCTGGGAGTACCGGGGTCTCTACCAGAAACAGGAGTGGGGCTGCAGCCCTGGGGACTCGTATGTTCCTGTCATGGAGAAATCCCAAGCAAATGGCAATTTTCTCTTTTCTGCCTCAGGAAAATGAAGACAAAACCAGCTCTTACCTTGACAAGGAGACAATTTAAAAGCTCATGTCACCCACAAATTCCAGCACGTTCCTACTATGTCACTTTGACACTTATTTATGTATGAACATCATCTTCTGATGGGAGGGTAGGAATGGGTAGAAGATGGAGGAGTGAACTCCAGGGCTACTTCCATACAATCAAGTGTTCAATGCTAGGCAGCATCAGTGAAATTACTTCAGTTCCTTAGATGCACCAGTACACATACCCAGTGTTGGCAACTTCAGTCTGGCTGTACATTCGGAAATTACAAGTTTGTTTTTTTTTTAATTCTAGTTTGTACTAGTAAACTTAGAGAGGTGGGAAGGGAGTGGAGATTCCAATTATGGTCTCCAGGGCTGTGAAAAATAAGCTTGAAAGACTGAGCTTTAATGGGAAATAAAGGCAAAATAGTTTTTAAATCAAAAAGGATGCGTGGCAGAGAGAAAGGACAAAGCTTTACTGTGCCCCTATTCCCTTATTTCCTGTCTCTGTTTCCCTCATTTCATACAAACACCAATCATTCTTTCACCATACTGCTGGTGCATCTAAATTTCTAGCACAGAGGAACAAATAATCTAAGTAAACAACATATATATATATATTTATAAAAAACCTTTGAAAGCATTCTTCACATGGCTCAAAAGCAAAAAAGAGACTAGCTTGATTTTTTTCCTCCATCCCTTATTTTCACATCATACTTGTTATGTGAGCTTTGGAGCAGACAAAGAAAGAGCAAAAAAAGCAAGCTTAGAGGAGGCCATCCTTAAACACATTACTGGTAATTATTTTGTGATTTTACATTTACTTTCTATTGACTTGATTCTCCTCATGCATGCTTATAGGCTAAGAAGAACAGGCTGCAACTAGAGTAGCAGCAGCCACATTTGTTCTTTGTTCTGAAGGGAGCAGGATTAGAATAATCCATGCATGTTTTTCACCGCCACTCCTTTTTTTTTATTACATTTAATTACATTTTCAGACTGTGCTGCCCTGTCCTATATATATACTTATGCTACATGAACAGACACAACATCTCTTTGTGTTGCCCTACATCTTGGGCACTTGCACGCTCCTGATCAAACAATGAGCTGGCAGGAAAGGGAGCTGATCTTAACTCAGTGAAGAAAGAGTTCAGTGAGACATGAAGAAGCACAGTAGGAATTTTTTCCCAATCTAAGGTTATCAAAACAAGGCTCCAAAGGAGCCACTGTCTCACACAACACAGTTTTTTTCAGTGCCTGTTTGTGTTTTTGTGGGGCAATTTTTGTTTTCATCTTTATTAATGCAAATTGTACACCAAAATGCCTTATGTCATTAGTTAGGAGGAGACAAAAGCAGGAGGCACAGGCAGAGGGTACCTCTCAGCTGAGCCTGGAAATTAGAGGGAAACTCGCTGGAATGAACAGACACAGATTTCAGCAGTGCAGAGGCAGCAGCTGTTGCACTGACAGTAATTAGATTGAGGACCTGAGGAAGAGAAAGGACAGAGACATGAAGGAACATGATGCCAAGGGACACACTCATTTCTGAATCAGCAGGTTGTTACAAGTTTTAAAGGTGGGGGAAATAGAGTAATTCCTGCACGAATGACAGCATCTTACTTGTAGAGACAAAAACTCGTTCAAAAGCTTTTAAACAAGTAGTGGTAATGATGCATTATGTGAAACAGAAGCATAAAATGTTGTTGTTACTGTCTTTCACTCCCTTTTTCAGGCCAACACCCTTTTTCTTCATACAGGCTACACAAAGTTACAATAGAAAAACACAATCCCTGGTAACTGGCTGCATTAGAGGAACTTCATTTTGTCGAGTTGAGTATGTCTCAGAAGCAGCGTCCCATCTAGCAGATGGAAATACTGAAGCAGAGGCTGACTTATCTACTGTATCATCATCACCACACAGTTCCAAGAATTAGGAACAGACTTCCCCACCCCTGAATATAGCCTTTTGTATTAACTGCTGTCTTAGACAGCCAACACGCTCCTCCTGGTAAAATGCTCTTCCAAGATTGCTGACTATTTTTCTCCCTGTTCCTTCACTCCCAGTTCCTGAAGTTTCCTGATATAACAGACACTTCTCAGGACACCCAAGCAAGACTCAGTAGACCACCATCTGGAAGGCAATCAGAAGCTCCCTCTAGCAAATGAGTATGAATCAGAACATGAATCCCACTCCTGTTCTGCAGCGGGACAGGAATGCACAGCTGTTACTACATCTCATTTCAGAGAGGCATCAGAAACTTGACATTCATGACCACCCCAAGCACATTCTGAAACTCTGCCCTGCTCAGGTCCTCACTGGCAAGCAGCCAGGCCTTGGTGGTTGGGACCACTGTGCATGAAATGTATCAGATTGCATACTGCCTTTTGTCATTTCTGGGAACTGGATTAAGCATGAGAACTGCTGCGACACTTCATCTTGCTCCCACTGCCCTCCTACCTCAAATGGAGATGGAGCTTTAGTCTGTAGTCTTACAGAGATGAAGCCAACAGATGAAACACAGCCAGCCTGCACTGTAGCTCTCTGATGCAAGCAACACTGAGTTATGGAATATGTGATGACATTCCACAGCAAGCATATAAATGTAGTGCAGCGTGTTCACTATAAAGAAACACCCCTAAACTATAATTTCTTGCTACCTCATCTTTCAAATCAAGGAGGTGTTTAGCACTTACGTGTTAGTAAAAGTCTTGGGAGAAGCTGCAATAACCCAGGTTATTAAAAACAAGACTACCACAAAAAAAAACAAACTCCAGGAAGACAAGAGTAGCAGGGTGAATAGCAAGTAATTTTTAATTATAAGTTATACCTTCAAATGAAGGTTTGTGGTTTCACAGGCCAAGTCAAAAACCATGGCATATTGGCTGCAGGAGATTTTTGGCTTCTCTATTGCAACAGGGACTTCACAGATACCTACATCAGGTCACTCAGTGCTACCAACACTTTGTGATCCCACATGTAGACAGGGAATGGTAATAAACACCCTTCTTAATAACACACTTCAGTTCTACAAACCAGCAAAGCTTCTGTCCTTGCTGCATCTACGAATTAAAGCTCAGGTAGTCTACAGGAAAAAGTGAGGAAAGAAAGAAGAAAGTGGGGTGTGTGAGAAAAGAAAGGTTTAGGTGGTTTTCTCATTCTTAGCTGTTTGACCACCACATTTGCATTGGCCTTTTGGTTTTTATTTTCATTAATGTTTTGGCAGTTCCCTGATCAGCTGTAGTGAGCAAGAAGCTGATGCAGCATCTTTGTTGTGGACAAACATTGGGAAGTTTTGAGCCGATGAAAACAGCAGTGTCCATGAACACTGCCTGTTGGAGAACAAGCTACACAGTCACTATGAAAATGATCCCTTTGGCCAGAGGCAGGATTTACACAAGGAAGAGAAACACTACAGTTTCAATCAAAAGCTCAACAGTTTCCCCAGCTGAATGCTGGAGACTATTCTAACTAAAGACTTTTTCCATTTCTGTATCTACCCCTTAAGTTATTTAATCTCAACTGAGCCTGAGTTCAGTTTTGGTTACAGTTCAAAAGAAAATTCATTTATGATGTGTATCTTGAAGACCTTAGCATCAAAAATTTCATTCTTTTTTTTTGTTTTACTTCTTTTAAAATGATGAAAGTCTCACAAGGATGTAAGGGTATCTCCTGAAGCTCTGCATTTTGACACAGGATTGGAATGCTGGACTGTAGCTGACACACATGAAAGCAACTGACTGAACCAAGCCACACCATTGTCACACAGTCTGAAGCTGCAGTCTCTATTACTGCCTCAAGGATCTCCACTTGGAGCTGTTTTCTGCAGCACAGATCCAGCCTCAAACGTACCAACAGTTTCCAAGCCACAGCCTTTGCCTGCAATGCCCTTCAACAATGCTTAGGAAAGAAACCCAAGAAGCTGAAAGCAAGGCTACAGCTCTAATGAGCACTAGTGACTGCATGGGCAGAGCACTCTGACCACAAAGCACTACTTAGGCAAGTACTGCCATCAATAGGCCAGTGAAGACACGGGGTCATTTGTCTACACCTCGGTTTTGCCAATGCAGACGTGCTGTCTGCCTCAATCCCACACTTAAATTGGCACAGATTGGAAATTTATACTTTATCATCACATCAGCAAAATTCAGCTTGCCACTGTATATCTTTCCACTTAAAGAACTGATTTAACTGCAGCTCCGACAGGAAACTTGCTGATATACCTCTGCAAATAAAAAGGCTTACAGTATAATAAATAAGCTGCAATACTGAGCTCCTATATGGCTGTTACGGCATATCCACAGTGCACTTACAGCATTAAGCTTTTTTCCCCCCAACTCTTACAGCTCAAATTTGTTTTCCATGATACTCAATGGCTCCTATTCCTGAGTTTGCTTTTTGCAAAGCAGCTCCTGAAATGTAATTCACTTGGTTGACACAGTTGCACTGAAGTAGCTTACTGACATTCCAACAAATTACTTATTTGACAGTCTGCACAAGGTTCCTGTTTTTCATGTTTACCTGTGGAAATATCAACTTGTTCTACTACAAAGAAATTCCTGTTTTTACAATCTCATCTCTCCTGAGAAGTTCCAACTTTGAATTTTCTCCTAGGCTGCCTTATACAGTTGAACCATTAGCATCTCCCATCTTCTTTTATCATCTACACAACCTTCAGTGTTACTCATCTGATGATGAGTTCTTTATCTACCCCGTGAACTTTAAAAACATTGAACATTCAAGAAAGCAAATGGTGAAGAATGGCAAGACTGCAATCTAATTGTGAAGAAAATCCAAAGAAACTATTACTGACATGTAACATCTGTGATAAGATCTGGGCCATCCATCGAAAATCTTGCTAACACTCAGCCTCTCCTTTTCCCCGACCCAGACATGGCAGTATTAAGAAGCTTAGTTAATGGCTTTCAATTTGATACTAAAAGGGCTGATGTTCAGTCAGTGCAGAGCCACTCTAAATAAAACCATTGGCAAAATGAACCAGCACTGGGTATGACAGCTGGCCATCAGCAGGGCCAGTGGGCAAAAATCGACCCTTCCAGCAGAAGTGAGGACTTTTCACGTCCCTGTTAAAAGGGTTAAACATGTCCCCAGGCATTCTGCTTTTCCCATGCATCTGATGGAGTTTAGAACTATCAGCTGTAGCTCACTGGCCCACCTTCAAATCCAGCTGGTGTTTACAGGGCAACTTTATTTGTTTTATATTAATAACAGTAATTGCCATTAAGACTGTATAGGCAGAAGAGAAGCAGCAACTCCTACACTACCTGCTGGCTGCTTAAATTAATTTTTCCTGAGGTCTCTTCTTCCCACAAACTGCTCCTGGTTCTTGTGTTTGCTCTCAAATCCAGCTAAGCTTGTGTTCTGTGACTCAGAGGTGCTTTTATCTGCTGAGCACCTTCCTTCACTCATCTGTTATACCTAAAAGCCTGCAAGCTTTCACAGCCTTCCTATTTAGGCAAGCTACTACAGCCCTAACTATTGACAAATAAACCCTTTTCTTGCATACCAAAGTATGATGCAATTAGAAAGGGTCCTGACACATCAACAGGCAGGAAATAAAAGGACTAAAATTAATTTATGGGCTCGCTCCAGAAGCTGTCAAGACACTGATCAAATGTCAGTAGTAAAGGCAGGCATCTTCTTATCATTTGAGAAGCTCAGCAAACACAATGGCTGCGGGTTTAATATTTCTAATGCAGATGTCTGTGTTACTGCTGGCCCTGAGGAGGGCATTACTCACAGACACTAAACTCAGGGTTTTAAAATAGGGAATACAGCCATCTTAAATCTCCAATAAAGGAAAACAAGTAACAGAATTTTTCCTAATCTGCCTTCCCCAGCTTTTCATCCAGAAAGTCAAGACTTCCACAAAGCTGTTGCACTTTACCTTAAAGATTACCTTCTCTCTGTAATTGTTCTCAAGCTCTCAGGGCTTGCTTAGCTGGGTACAAGAATTCTCAATGAGCTACCTATCTGATTTGAAGCACAAGACTTCTGGATTCTCTCCTGATTTTTGAATGGTAAAGGGTTCAAATCTGTACAAATCAGGGTGCCACAGTCCTGCATATGTACACAGTTTAAGAAAAAGATTCCAGCAATCAGGGGAAAGGAAAGAAGAGGGACAAAGCAAGGTATTCTTCAGGTTCAGTTTACATCTGCTCAAGGTGAATAACGCAGAGATCACTGGAAAGTAAAGGGAAAAGTGTCTACATTGAATCAGCTAGTCCTCTGCATGCTTTTACTCTTGATAATCAGGCACAAAAAAATTTTGTAAAATCCCACTCAGATAATCAGTCTCTTTCTCATCAAAAGTCAAAATCATCCTGCTGCCAAGAACATGCCTTTTTGTTAAGTTTAGTTTTCGATAAATTTACCTATGAATAGAGAGTAACTATTTGGGATTTGAGGAATTTCTATACTGTCAGTCTTCATGACTGCACTGAAACACCATAATTTCTCCTCAAGGCTCAGCTCATGCAGTACCCCAGTGGCATAGGTTCAGATATGTTTTTCCAAGTGTTTCAGAATCAATACATTGTTTCAAAGCCCTCTCTGTGAGCTCAAACTTCAACAAAAAAAAAATAACCCCCAGTGATCTTACCACAGAAACAAAAACTAATTTTAAGTTGTTCCATCACATCAGGGAGGGATGACTTATGCTTTAAAAAATAAGCAGCAGAGAGTATTAAAAAACCATTTTCATCTTCCAAGCAAAGACATGTTTTATGTGAGAAAATCTATTCTCTAGATGATAAGTTGAAGAGTAATATAAAGTGAGTCTGAACTGTTGTCCAGACAAAACCTATTTCCTGACCAACCCTTCCAACCTACATCTCAAATACATGCAGCCTCATAGGATAGTCAGGGAACACACTGATGAGACTGCATGTCCCAGGGCATTGGAATTACTGTGGCTGGAAGCTGCACTGGATTCCTTAATGAGCTGAATTCAGACTGTTAACAAATTACATCTGACGCTGTGGATGCTCTATTATGCTCTGACAGCCAGTACACACTCTGTCTCAGTAAGGACCATTAAAAAAAATTTGGGAACTGGGTGGAAATTTCTTCTGTTAGCTCCAGTATCTCTGCTCTGTACCTGCCTCCAAATATGCGACAAAGCTGGAAACTATTGGAATTATAGATACCACCAATTACTACTACTTGTCTTGACCCAGTAAAAAGCCACATGAAGGTCTAAGCAAGAAACAAACAAAAGATAAGAACAGCTGAGAGTGAGATTATTCCCAGCTATGTGCAATTTAGGTGAAGCCTATGAGTTCCTGGCAAACTGCCCATGAGAATGCTGCTTAAGCCAAATTGAATACCTCTGACCTATGGATGTTTACAGAAAGGCAACAGTCATAGAGCACTGCAGGGATAAATGAATGGGACTAAAAAATTTTAAACAAGAAAAAAACAGGACCAGACTTAAAATTTTACAATTACTGTGAGTTTTCCTAGCTACGGCTGAGTTATCCATGAACCTGAAGACAGTTTGAATATATAAGTATTTACTGATTGCTGAGTCAATCATTCATTCAGCCAAATTTCTGGTTAAAATAAATGTTAAAACACAGAAATTTAAAAACTGTGGAAATTAAGCTGTTTTGATTTATTTTTGATAGCCTGAGAGATATAGACTAATAAGAGATTACATAGATTTGATTAAATGCCCACCAATCTGGCATGTCCCACATCTTAGTTTTTAAGTAGGTGGTCAATTTTACAGAAAGGGAGGGGGAAAACCCCCACAAAACAGCATCTGTTTTACTTATAAAAGTAACTGTACTTATAAAAAGCTAATTTTTTCTTTTGTGTCCTTTCTTTTTTTTTCCACTCTCATTTTTTCCCTGTCCTGTCCAACGGCCACACTGCTGAGTGGCTCAGAGAATCTAAGATCTGTATGCAAAAACAGAAAGAAAAAAAAACTACGTACAGCTCGTGAGAGACTGTCTAGATCTCAGCACAGTTTAGTTTTAATAGCTTTGACATGAACACTGTAGGGTGTTAACCCAATCTTTGGTGTGTTAGGTTTTTCAGGATTTTAGTAAGGCTTTGGATACCCTCCTTCACAGTGTCCTCCTGGACAAGTTGTCCCAGCTGTGATCTGAGCAGTCCACACTGTGCTGGGTGAAGAACTGGCTGTAGGGCAGGACTCAAAGGGGGGCAGTGAATTTGGGGGCTACATGTGGTGTCTGGTCACCAGTGGTGTTTTGCTGGATGCTAGGGGCAGTTCTGTGCAGTGTGTTTATCGGTGATCTGGATGCAGGAGCTGAATGCACCATCAGCAAGTTTGCTGTTGATGCTAAACCAGGAGGTGCTGTTGATTCTCTGGAGGGACCAGAGGCCTTGAAGAGGAATCTGCATAGAGCATTGGGCAATCATCCCTGGCACAAAACAATAGCAGGTGCCAGATCCTGCACCTGGGATGGAGTAACTGCAGGCACAAATACAAACCGTGACAGGAGTGTCTGGGAATGCCCTGCAGGGAAGGCCCTGGGGGTGCTGGTGGCAGCAGCTCAGTGAGAGTCAGCAGGGTGTGCCCGGGCAGCCCAGAGGGCACAATCCGTGTCCTGGGGGCACAAACACGGCAGCAGAGCCGGGCAGAGCGGGGATCAGAGCTGTGCTCAGCGCTGCTGCGGCCTCACCCGGAGCGCCGGGAGCAGCGCTGGGCACCACAGTGTAAGTGGGATGGGACAGAGGAGGAATGCGTCCAGAGGAGGGCAACAAAACTGGGAACAGGTCAAAGCTGCACAAGGGAAGGCTCCCACTTGACCATGGGAAGCACATCTATACTGAGGGTGGTCAGACACTGGGACCCCCCGACTTCCTGGGTAAGAGATTGATGCCCCATCCCTGTCTGTTTAAGAAGCATTTGTGAAATGCCCTTATTAACATGCTTTGACTTTTGGTCAGCCCTCAAGCTGTTGGACAGTTGGTCTAGGTCATAGTTTTAGGTCCCTTTCAACTGAAATACTCTATTTTATTCTGTTTCTTTTTTAACTTTTGTCTTCTAAATTTCTTCCAAGACTTCTGAAATCCTACATCCCTGTCCAGTTATAATTAATACAGCATAAAGCTGTACCATCCCCATTTTCGATCCTTGCCACACCATTAGCTAGAACTCCTTATAAGCTGTTAGCTCCAGAGTAATTTTCAGATCAACCAGTTCTGTAAGAATGCTATTAGAACAATATATTGGGTACTTAAACAAAACCCAAGTAAGAATTTGTCAGGAACATGTGTCAACTAGAGGCTATAGCAAACAGAACTATTTTTCATTTTCATCTCGTTGTACTACACTGCCTGTCACTGCTGGCCCCAGACACATCTTGCCACAGTGATGCATGAACTTGTCACCTCAAAATTGGACTGCAGCGACCTACATGGAGCGGAGCCGCGCGGGCCCTGCAGCTGGCACCGAACGCTGAGGCTCATTTATGAGAGGACACGGTGCCACTTCAGCACGCTGGGCTCATGTTTCAATGGGCTGTACTTCTAAGTTTAAAAATTCAAGGTTCTGATTTTAATAATTACAGCCAAACTACACGAGAGAGAATTATCCAGGAAACTGAGCCCTGCTGACAACTGCTTCTGTAACAACTTGGCATTGAAGATAAACTAAATTACCAAAGAGGGGAGTCTTAAAGACAGGTTCTAGATTTGGTTTGTTCATGTCCACTGAAAGTTTAGCACAGTTCAAATTCATTTTGGCATGCTGTCTTATTTATCCCAACCTTTAACAAACTGGCAAAAGGAGGGTTTGGAGATAAGAGGTGACTGACTTATAAACAGTCCTTTTATCTGCATTTCATTTGCAGATAAAGGAACTATACCATAAAATATGCTCTGCTCTTACAGGCTTTTAGTAAACACACTGCTGTTAGTAACAAAATCAACGAACCAACCAAAAAAACCTCCAAAAACTCAAAACCCAACAAATAAAAAAATGCCTATGAAGCAAAACGTTTTTAACAAATCCCTTTACTGTGCAGACATTCTCGACATCTCAGTTGATCACTGAAGTAACTGACAGCACAGGATTTCACTTAGTAGTTTTCCTCTGACAATCATCATGTGTAGTGCCGTTTTCTTGGAAATGTGTTTTGCGAAGTCTTGCCAATTTTGCTTTAGTTACTTCCAGTTAAGAATGTTCAAATCCATTCTGAACCAATGTGCTCACCAGAAATTCACAAAATCACTGAAGGAATCATTAGGACACAAATCACACACTGCCTATCCCTGTCATATATGCATCTCTTGGATTGTATATAAGAACATAGTGGCCTGTTTCAACACAAAATATAACTTACATATCCAGAAAAAAAACAGAGGTACCACTGCCAATCATGTTCTGTTCCTCTAAAAACATGCACTTCATGTGTATTGCCAAAATGAAATCACCTACCTCTTGGTAAATCTTCAAATATTTCTAGACTCAAAACTTCTAGGACCATCTTTTTAGGGACCACTGAAAACAGCTTCCATTATTAAAAAAACTGAATTAAAAACTATCCCAGATATTTCTTGAAGTCTAAAGTACCTCCTGCATCTAAGAAGACATACAAGTTGGACTTTAAGCAACTGAATAAATACATTTCAAGCAGGTTTAGCTTCAAACAGAAGGAAGAAGCTAAAGGATTACTTTAGGAACACAGTTGCATAGTGCAGATGTGCTGAACCACAGCACCCTATGTCACTGAGAAGCAGGTAATATCTCAGCGACTTAGATACCAGCATTCCTACTAAAGATTTCCCCTATGATTATGGTGAACTCATCTCTGAGAAGTTCATGAACTGTATGACTCATATCAGAAATAAATCTTCTTGCAAACACATAACACATGCCTTCTTAGGGTTTTTTTGTTGTTGTTTTTATTTTAATACAGTTTACAATCACTGTTTATAACCCAGAATAAAAACTGTTATGACAGCATTGGTTGTGGGAAGCTGTAACTAATCACAAGACAACGCTGATCAAAAATGAAACACTTGTAGTTTTGCCTCATTCTTAAAGAATGACCTTATCGTGCAACAAATAAACTTTTTGTGCACTGTTCCCTCTGCCCTGCAAAATCCTCTATAAAAAGGAAGAATAATGTAATGCCACTTGGCAATGTATCAGGACTTCTGGCCTATAAAGGGAGAGCTAAAGGCTGTACCAGATGCTTCTTCATCAGAAAACTAAAGCAAGACAGCAAGAGCCAGACAGAAGAGGCTTTTGTTATTGCTAATGCTTCCATGCTTGTTCTCAGGAGCTTTCCACCCTCAGGGAGGAAGAAAACATTACATTAGTGCCTCACAGACTTAACTAACTTACAAGGAGAATTTAAGCTATTTAGACCACCAGCCAAACCAGGGCAGGGATGCTGCTGCTGAGAGCAGTCTGATTAATTTCATACTGAAAGCACAGGAAAATAAACAGTACCTACTGACTGCTGCAGCTCTTCCACTGGAGAGTATTTCTCAACTGATCTTCCAGAGGCAGTGGGATTATGGCAGAAAGTTCTCTTTTCCTCCCGTGATTTCCTCATACACAGCAACACCACATTGCACAAAAGAGGAAAAATCACTCCACTGTCCTCATCCCAGCCAGAGAGATTGCAGTGGAGAACAGAAAGTTACCCAACATCTTCCTCACACTGCACAGAGAAGAGATTTGACATGGAAGGGAACAAGACTTAGGTCCTACCACATGACTTTTTCCCCACCTTGATCTATTTCACTCCATCTGCAGTATGCTGATCAGCACAGCTCAGACAAGATCAAAATGAAAGCTGATGGTGCAGGAGAAGTAAATGGTAATAAATGGTAGCATAATTTTATGTCAAAAATATCAAAGCTTTATATTTTTATAAAATGACTGTTTCCTTTAAATTCTCACACACTAGAGGAAGCTGTAATGGACTAGCAAACTAAACTTCTGTAAGAAATTTTCTCCTGAGAGCATAAAGCAACTGCTGCCAGGACATTGCATAACCAGGCATAAAATGAAGCAAGCTACTGAAAAAGGCTAGTCTTCCAATCACTCCTATCTAAAATGGCAAAGCAGAAAGGGGAAAATACCAAAGGAAAGCTTAGTTATCTACTAGGACCTTTAAATATGAAACCTTAATATTAAAATATAGAGACTGCCTACTAAAAAGCAATTTCTTTTACGACAGCTACATCCAAAGAAGGATGGCCTATTAATCAGTCAAGCTCAAACAGAATTTGGTCTCAAATGTCATCAGAAGAGCAGTGTCTTTCCATCAGGTCTATTCCCTAGCATGTAGCCACTGTTTCATCTATTAAACATAATGATAAAAATAGCCAATGAAGGTTTATCGGTCCCTTTTGTGCTGTGAAGGCAATTCAGTTCAGAGAGAGGGAGCAGACATTTACCCTTGACTGTAAATCATCAAAACAATTTATAGCTGGTTTAATTTCTGCACACCTCCAAACAAGGAGGTTGCACAGTGACAGATTGGGGCATAACCACATACAACCCCACAACTAAGCCTCACATGGAGAAAATTTGGCCCTCAGCAACTTCAGGGGATTTTTTGTAAGTGAAACCTACTTGTAATCTCTCAATTTGCAGGACTGGCAGCTAGGGACAAAATAAAAATGTCTGGTTTCCTTCTTGTGATCCAGAACCAGTAACAGAAAGAAAAATGGTTTACTACTGCATTTGTTTTAATCCCTTCTATGGAAATCCAGCTTTTACTACAGCAGTCGTCTGACGCTGTCCAAAAACCAAGCAGCTCTGCACTTTGCAGAACTCTGTATGTAAAACCTAAGCAAGCATCAATCATTTTCAAAATCTGCCCTATCAGTCATTGCAGGCTGGTGAGAATGTTTGTGTTATGTCCAAAATTGCCAAAGAAGTGTCAGAGATAACAGATACACTCTGCAACATAAGAAAGAAATCATGGCAGAAACCAAGCAAAGTCCCCAAACCTGCAGCATTTCAGGATATCACAACAAAAAGAGATAAAGCCGATACAGATACTGTTCCCATCTCAGGCCTTCTTCTCCTCAAGCCTTGGAGAAGTGCAATCCACAGTCTGGCATCAGAGTTAGCATCACAAGCTAAACCACACAGTTCACTGTCAGAAATCAATCTTTTTTGTTTTCCTTCAAAATAATAAATTATACCTTTTTAAAAATGTTACTGCTTGAGCCTACTGCTTTAGTATTTTAATTCTTCTCTCCACCTCTTAAGCTAAAGAAAAGCTTTTGATAAAAACAGACAAGATTTCCTTCTAACTACACAGTTTCAAAAGCTTAGATTGGAAGAGAAAACACTACATCCTGATAGTCACTGCAAAGTTGCAAAGGTGCAAAATTTCCTTAAGAGGGACATGGGTTAATTTTCAGATCACATCATCTGTAAACACGGAAAAAAAAAAAATCTGATCCCAAGTCAAAAAATCAGCTTTAATCTCTAACACTCTTAAGCGTAAGAGATTGAACTCCTAAGAGACAGAGTTCCTTTATTAAAAGCTTAATGATACTATTTTATTACTGTTCCAGACACCATTCAAAGTTTTAGTGCAAATAAACATTTGATTGCTCAGCTGCTGAAAAATATTGTTCAACACTTGCACTAAGTGCAATGGCTCAAAACAGGAAGAGAGGAAATTAAACCCAAAAACATACAAAAGCAACCAACTCACAAGACAGAATATATTCTTACTTTAGAGCCAGAACAGACTAATATTCCATCTCTGGAAATACACCCTTAAAACAACTTACATGTTTCACCGTGTATTTCACCATATTTTTTAACTAAAAATAAGTTAGGTTTACAACTCCAGGTTTAAGTTGCCATTTTGAAGCTCTGCTACCAAAAAAAAAGAAAAAAAAAATATAGCTTTAAAGCAAAACAGAGAATACGAAAAGGTCAACTCAAGTGTTTTGGAAACTAATTTAAAATTACATACCAACAAAAACTATGAAACAAATTTTAAGTGCTGTAAGATAAACTTCTACTTTCTTTAGAAGATTTAAGAGAAGAGATCTTTAACACTTTCCCATCTCTGGCATTTCTTTTTCTCTGTTTCTGAAACAAGGTGGTTCAAAATGCCCATCACACGGGAAGCACAAGCAGTACATCTTCACAGCTACTAAAATGTGAAACTATTCTCCCTCTTCAACTGCTGATCAATTTAATTGTGTGATACAGCTCCAGAGGCACAAAGAAAGCTAGAAAGTTAAAAGACAGATTTTAAAGTTTAAAAAACCTGAAAGAATTAAAGCAAATCAATTGCTAAAATAAACACCACATAATAAATAGGCAGCTAACAAAACTCCTTTCTTCTGTAAGGAAGAATGAAAGCTTTCCTCCTAAAGCTGGTTTTCTGAAAGAATTTAAGTGTTTCAGCTGCCCTCTAGTGTCAAAATCAGTACACAGGTAAACCAAGAGCGAGGCTGGAAAGATGCTTGAGTTAAGAAATTAATTATTATGATTTTTAACCACTGTAAAACTAAAAATTAAAAGTAAATTTTAAAATACCACTGGGCCAATTTTGTCTTTAAAATTAAGGTATTCAAATCTTTCCTAGAACATGCAATTCTGCCCCACAGCAACTAACTACGTGAAATTTTGGGAGATCTTTCACTAAGTTTCAGCCCTACATTTCAGCCTAAGGAAAAGTTCTGCTTGATGCTAAAAAACGAATTTATTAGATTTTTAAAAGAGAAAATAATCGATCATCTATTTCCATAACCCAAGTTGTAAGATAAGCAAATATTAAAAAGTAAAGAAATACTGGCTTTCATAACTCACTCTACTTAAAACAAACTGTTTATATATAAGCATGGCTGAAAAGTTCTCCTTTTCTTCCTCAGGCTCCACATATAAATTTTAACTTGAGTTTAATTAGCATGCAGAAAAAGGAAAGCTCAGGGGGAAAGCTTCTCTGGAGGGTTCTTTACCAAGAAATTCAACGAAATCTTGAGCACCAGTAAGAAAACAAAGTTCACATGACAAAAAGTAAAACTCCTAAAAATATTAGGTCCTGATAGAAGGAGAAATGCTCTAATAGATAAGCTAAGTTTTAAGTTGTGTGTATTGCTGCCTCATGGTCAGCTTGTCATCAGCCAGACAGAGCTGTTTTCCAGAGTATCAGCGTGAACTAGAGCATGAACCAGGTATCTTTGGAACACATTCCTGTGCATATGCACATGCTGTGGATGAATGGGACCAGTCAACACAAGTTAGCCAGTTACAAACAATGCCTGACCAACTGGATTTGTGGGCAGTGGCAGAGCAGTGGATGTGATTTACCTCAGAAAGCCTTTTAACAGTCTGGATTGGTGGGCAACTAGTCAGGTAAGAATCTGCTTGGGAGGTTGGGCTTGAAGAACAGTGGCTGAAATGTCATAATCTGTGCTGGGGGCCAGCAATGAGGAGAGAATTGCATGGGTCTGTCTGGAGGCTTGTCCTGTTTAAGACTTTATCAGTGACCTGGAGAAGGTGACACTGTCCCTCTTGTCAGGCTTGCAGATGACAGCAAACTAGGGGGTGCAGACAATGGGCTCCAGGGCAGAGGAACCCAGGCAGGCCAGAGAAACAGGCTGCCAGGAAAAGACCTCTGCTGAAAAGGATTTGTGGGTACCACTGGGGACTGGGCTAAACAGGACTCAGAATTGCAATGAAAGTTAAAAGCTTACTGTACTGTATCCACAAAACAATACACAGTAGATAATAGATGTGATTGTTTTCCTTTACTCAACACTGTACTAAATCCAGTTCTGAGCCTCCAGTAAAAGAAAGTGTTGATCAAGGCTGTGGAACTGTTGGAGTGGGGCCAGAGGAGGCACATGAAGATGACCAGAGGGCTGGAGCAACTCTCTGATGAAGACATGCTGAATGTTGGGGTTGTTCTGCCTGGAGAAGCTCCAGGGAGACCTTATAGCATGTTCCAGTACCTCAAGAGGGCCTGAAAGCTGGAAAGACTTTACAAGGGCATGCACCAATAGGACAAAGAGGGAAGCGCTCAAACTGATGGAGAACCAAGATTAGATATAAAAAGTTTTTTACAATGACAGTGATAAAACACTGGCACAGGTTGCCCAGAGAAGTAATAGATGCCCCATCCCTGGAAACATTCAAGCCATGTTGGACAGGGTTCTGAGCAACCTGGTCTGGTTGAAGATGACTCTACTCATTGGAGGGGGCTGGATTAGATGGCCTTTAAAAGCTCCCTTCCAACTCAAACTGTTCCATGAGAAACCTGAACAAGTCCTGCCAAAGATCACCAAGTCTCTCAGGGAATTAGAGCTCTGGGCCTGTGAGGAAAGACTGATTGAAATGGGCTTGCTTCACTTATGAACACAAATGGCAGACTTTCAATTCCCAAGAGATGGGAAGAACAAGAGCCAGGCTTTTTATCCAAGTATGTGGTAGGAGAACAAGAGACAACTGAAGTTGCCAGAGGACATTAAAAAAATCACTGCTCTGAAGTATTGGAACAGGTATCTGGGAGACTGTGGAATCTACATCCATGCAGATTTTCAAGAACCATCTGGACAATGTCCAAGCAACCTACTCTGAAGTTGGCATGTACCTTGCTTTGAGTAGGAGCAGGGCTACATGACCCTTCGAGGTCCCTTCCAACCTGAATGAGTCTGCAAGTGACATCCCCTTATAAACCTAAGCACACAGGAGTCTGGGCATCACAGACTCAATGCTCTTTCTGACAGTAACATCACAAACTCCAATATTTATTTGTTTGTTTATTGTTGGGTGCTCACTACTCTGAAGCTACTGAATTTATAAATGCAGTGTTATAAAATGGTATTTGAAATGGCTTTAACATCTGACATAGGCCTATCCCAGGGCTTCCTGCACGATACAATGCACAAGGAGTGCTGGCATATGCTTGCAGCACTGAGGAATGTTTGAGCTGCTTCACCCAGAGTTTATCTGCTTAGTTAGCAGCATTTGTTTCAAGAAAATTTAAAACAGTGTACCCACTCCCTCCATATGCCTCCCTCAGTACAAACATATTGATATGGGGAACAACATGAACAAGGTCATATAGACACAGGCTTTTAATCACCCTAGAAGCAAGCCTTTGGAAAGTTTCCATGGCACAGATGGTGACCCCTGGCCTGTGTATCACATCTGCAGTGCCATTGTCCTTACCACATCTGCTCCATAAGAACCACCACTGGCATGAAGGCTGCCAGTTGTACAGTAGTGTCAAGTATCTGATCACGGCAGTCAGTGATGGGGCCTACACTTAATACCATTAATCTGGACCAAAAATTCATGTCAATCATGACTAAATTTGCTGACACAAACTCTGAGAGCAGCAATAATCCAGCAGGGCCAAACCAAATCGCTGCCTGGAATGCAGTCTGATGTAATACTTGGCTTCCAGTTGCTCCCATGACTCTCAGTTACACATACAGATACAGTCACCCACATTACACAGCTACTTTTGTTGAGCAGTTTTGTGAAATCTGTCAAAAAATTCAATGCTGTTCACACCAGTATCAGCAGAAGGCATTACATCACAGTAAGCACACTGGATCTCAGTTAGGTCATCTGGAAGACAAATACAGTTTTAAAACATAGAATGATGTTTGTAAATATTTGATAGGAACATCAAGGTCTCTAAAGTTCACCAGAGCTCATCAAGTACAGAAGTTTCAAAATCACTTTTGTCAGCTACATACTTTTACAGCAGTGCTGCTGCTCTACACACATTCTCAGTATGGTAATGCAATTCTGCTGCATGGGCATGTTCAGATACCACAACTAGCATATGTGCCATCCTTAGGGAATCTCTTGAGTTACTACAGCATCTAGTCTGGCATCCATCCACTTTCACAAAACAACTGATCTAACCCAATTTCCCATCATCTTTGTTAACTGTCCCACAGCTGTGGGCAGAAAAATTCCCCAGGGGCCTGCAGTCTGTTTCTTTTCTCTTTCCTGACACTCCCACAAAATACACTCTGGTTTCAACCACAGAAGGTACCGAAACAGGGGGGAAATGCCTCAATTTTTGGTGACTAGTAAGCATGCCTCGGATCCTAAGTGACGACCTTCCCACGACACGGTGACACAGTCATGGGCTGTGCTCCTACAGTGCCAGAAGTTCACCGGGGCCCACAGATTTCCTGTTTGTGGGCGCCATGGTCAGATCAGAGCAGATGCACCACGACAGAGGCTGAGGGTGCTGCACTGAAGGAGAGATTACATCACTGGGCTGTGAAACGCCGAGTGCTGCCATCAAACAGGACAAGAACATCACAGCAGTTGGCAGAAAGAAAAATCATTCATACTTGAAAATCCCTAATTGAACTTAATAGGTGGATAATGGACTTGAGAGCTGAAGGCAAGTTTTAATATCCCATGCCAATTAGGAATTCTTGTATTATATGTGATATTCACTATGTAATTACAACCCTAAACTGTTTTAAATGCACTAAACTCACAGCGCCACCATCAACCCCAATGATGATTTCTACAATCTGTAATAAGGATATGATATGTGAAAAAAAACATGCAATTTTATTTTGGTTTTTCCATCTCTGCGTTTCATTGAACCTCCCCTTCTTTCTTTTAAGACTCTTGGGAGACTACTAAATTAAAAGACAGGATGGCATGCATACTATATATTTTCAATTTTAAGTATTCCATATATTCATTCCCCGTTAGGTACTCACGGAATTATGATAATGTAAATAGAAGGGCCTAGAAGGTGAATTAGCAGATGTTATTTTGAAACAAGGCTACACAAACAGATCTGCAGCCTCTTTTAAACTGAGTACAGAGAACAAAAAGTGAACAAAGCCACTACAGTGTTTTAACCTATACGAACGCTGAAGATTAGTCTTTTTCTCTCTCTTTACACACCCTCCCTTAAAAGAGAAAACTTCCATGCTCAAACTACTTTAATTCTTTCCACATCCTGCTACATCTTCTCATTCATCAAAGGTTCATCGGCCTCATTTAATACATTTCAAGTTGGGTAGCTCAGGATGTTTTAACAAACAGGAATTTGTCTGAGCTTGGCTGGATTCCCTCAACTGCACCCTCATCCACCAGTTGTGGATGACTGGTACTAGCCAACTGTACAGCACTGTTCCTGAACAAGTAACAATTGTCAAAATAAAAAAATTAGAGTTTAGGCTATGTATTGTTCTGGGCTACTATCAAAGGAAGCACTTGCATGAAAATACAAAAGCAGGAAACAGTAAAAAAGTACATTCTGTGGTACCAGCTCTTTGCCAGCTTCAGTCTTCACTGCATACTGTATCACACCAATAAATAAAAGGTGCACTGTGAGCAGCTTTAAAGCAAAAACAAATGACAAAAAAACCCCAAAAAAACAAAACCCAAACCAAACAAACAGCCACCCCTCTGTGCAAAAAAAAAAAAAAAAAAAGAAAAAAAAAAAAAAAAAAAAAAAAAAAAAAATAAAAAAAAAACAAGAAGTGACAAAAAAAAAAAGAAGATAAAAAATGCAAGCAGGCTGAAGACTAAAACACTAAATAATTGTGACAAGAAAAAAACTTAACAAAGGTCAATGCTGTCCCCGAGACAACATTTTTATTTCAGCTGTCAGTTTTGAAAGCCAGATATATACAAATGTCAGTAAATGCAAAAGGTAAAAATTAGTACTCTTACACAGATATGCTCACTGGCTTTCCAGAATTTTTTTTTTTTTAATTATGTACCAAGGTTATAATAATAATTCACAAGGAAGAATACCAGTTTTAACAGCGTGCTGATTTACTTTTACAAAACTGCAAATTATTAATTTCCAGTTCACTTCTGGAGTCCTCTTCCCATCTTGCATGTCTCTGGAATGACCCAAAGAGCACCAAGGTGTGGTTGGACAAAAAGCACACATGATACTTCTGTGTGAGACTCCCAGACAAAAATCAACTCTTGACAAATCTTTATTTTCCAGTAGGTGAACAGAACTTAAAATCATGAGCCACAAGAGGACAAGCAAACAGGCTTAAAGATGAATACTTCAAGCAAGATTTTTCACAAGGCTGTAAGTTGAAATTGCATAGCAACCATTAAAAATTTTAACATCAGAACAGCTGAGAGGAAAGCTAATGTCTTTATAAACAGTTTGATGGGTGAAGGTATGGGTGTTAACTTTGGGCAGCAGGTTTGTTGCAGAGCCCAGAGAGCTTGGCTCCTGAACAGACAGGGATCTGCACAAGCCTCAAGTTCTGAGCTTTGGGGTAAAACAGCAGGTTCAGGAGGGAATATGTGCTAGGCAGCTCGGGAAGGCTGTACCTTCCCTGTACCTCAGCAATGGGGAAAGGAAGAGTGAATGTGCAGCCGGGAGTTCAGGATAAAAGGAGGCTGTGCCTCTGAAACCTCGAGAGAGAAAACCCCGCGGGTGTGTGCCCCAGAGGACTCTCTCCCTTTATTGGAGTAAAGCTGAAGGACTCCCCTGCCTCCTTTTTGGACAAAAACCTCTGGCATTTGTGGACTTTCCTGACACAGTGAATATATACATCACAACACACAGCCTTCATTAACTTCTTCCTGTTTCTATATTCCTTTTGATACTCACAAAGCATCTAAGAAACAAGCAGGCAATGCTGTCAAAGACGTGTACAACACTTAAATATAAATTGGACCCATAAACACTATTTAGGCTAAAAATAAATCCCTGGAGACAAAATAAACTAATTTTAGACGTTACATTTTTTGAATATGCTTTTTAAAAAGAAAACACATTTTAAAATCAAACCATGACACCTACAACTACCTAGTTTTCTGTTTTCATGTTAAATTGCATGAAATTAAATGCATATTTCAAGCAACATTTTTCACAAGGCTGTAAGTTGAAATTGCATAGCAACCATTAAAATTTTTGAAATTAAATTGCTTTCAAAATATTACAAAAATTATTTTGACAAAAAGATAATCATCATTATATGAGTTCTGCTGAGTAATTGGTATTAACATACCTATTTTCAGCAGTTTTATGTGACAAATCCATCACCCTTCAGCTTGCTTGGGCTGAGAACAATCCAAAATTACTACAGTGTAAACATTCCTTGTGTGAATTTTCATCTGAGACAGAGCCCTTTGCAAAGCCTGATTGTGTTTTAAGCTTACTTTCTTCCCAGATTCAAACTAATTTTTCTGTAGGGAATAGTCTGTGCTTTTGCAACTGCTCCACACAAATCTGTGTTATCTGTCCTGCTCAGAGTCACAGGCACAAATTCCATTTCTGTTCTTAGTCATGCATGGCTCACTCTCCGTGCCCACAGCATCTCCCGTCACTCTCAGCACTGCTAGCAATGTACAGTGAAGCCTGACCTAATGTGCTCCCCTGGAACAGAAGGCAAAAATAAACACACAAAGATGGACCAAATGCTAGCAACCCTGGGTTCAAATTTTACCCATCTTGCACAGCATCAAATAGGCCACTTCAAAATGTTTACAGCTTCACCTCCTCCTGCAGCTTCCATGTGACAGGCTCTTGTCGGTTCACGTGTCTCTCAGTTTCCATCTGACTTTATTGCCTGGCTTTGCTACTGAATACCTTATCAAGCCCTAAATAGGTTTTATCAACTCTCAATTCAATCAAGTAATTGAATCAGGTAAGGTTCTGGGATTTGCTTGATGCAGACCATTTAAAAAAAGAAGTTTCCTGATGAGTTACTTCAGGAGATCTGTGCATGAGCCTCTGAAACCCACTACTGAGGGCAAACTGAGGAAATACAGCAGGCTTTCCATCTCTCACATCTTGTGCTCTGTATAGCAACAGTGCACTCATGCCATAGTTTTTCCATTAATAAAGCTGCTTTGTGTTAGCTGTCTTCAGATGCTGCACACCAAATTCTAGCTAGCCAACTGTTTGTTTCCAAACTCCCCCTTTTTCCTTCTTAAACATTGCTGGAGAGAGGACTCCAAAAGAGGAAACATCCCACGATACTAGGTCAATTAATCTCCATGTCAGCCTGAGGGCAATACAGAGGCAGGCAGAGGAGGAACTGGCAGGATGGCAAAGATAAAGCAGCTGAGTAGCACAGTTCAGTCAGGAACAGCACAGGGCTGAGCACGAGCTGACAGCCTCCCAGTACTGCCATGGCAGGAACACAAAGCAGGAGAGTGATTAATTAGCTTGACAAAAAGGAAAAATACAGGATTAACAGCTATTGTTGCTACCTACATGGATCCCCAACTTTTTTTTCAAAGGCACTGAACTTGGCTTGGAAAAAACCTTGGCAATGACTTCTGCAATCAATAATGATACACTGCAAAAAAAGTATCAAGTGTATTACGAATACACTTCTATGCTCCTGCTAGGGGGAAACCTACCTGCCTGAAAAATCCACAGCAACTGAAGCAAAGTGACAAGGAACACATTACTAGGGAGAAATTTGATATCGGCTCTGCAGAGAGCTGGCTGAAAAGTGCAATGTTTTTTCCTCACTGGCATCTCTAACCTTTGTGCTACTACAGATGTTTCTGCTAAGCAACAGCAGTATCCCTTTGAAAATGATAGGGTAGATTCCAGGGCTGCTAGCAAGGAAAATAATGCAGCTCCTGAAGTTCCCACCTATGCACCCCACATGAAGCATGGATTTCTCTCCTATACTGAAAGAAACTGTTCAGAGACTACAAGAGGAATAATTTTATAAAAAAAGAAAAGAAAAAAAAGGAAAAAAAAAAAAAAAGAAAAGGCAAGAAAGAATCCACTGACAATCCAAACTTGGTACTCTGGTAAGACCAGTTCCTTGATTCTTTAAGACAAATACACCTAACCATTGACAGCCTCTCTGAAGCTCAGCTGCACGAGTGATATACACCAAGCAGAAATGAACACTTGGGTCAACAACTTAAATACAGCAGCCAATAAATCAGAAATCAAAGTGGATTTGAACTGAGCATACAGAGGCTCTCCAAAAAATGTTTAAGGTCTGATAATAGGTAAAAATGAAAAGTACTGCTTTAAGAAATTTAGTTTAGTTCACAGCTGTCCAACAGGCTACCACAGGAACATGTACACAGCATGATTTAAAATGGGGCTTTTTTATTCCATCACAGAGAAGCAGACAATGCACTGCACGCTACAAAACAGGTACCACAAACCAGCTCAGCCCAGGGAGATGGACCCTGCAGTTCCTGTCAGGGGCCATGCCCAAGAACTGTTCTGTGGAGAGCAGCTGTGGATCACAGCTCTGTGGGAGCCTGGTGACAGGCAATAGGGACAAGAAGCTAAGAGCAGAAAATTGTGCTCCAACACATTCCTCCACGCCTTCTCTCACATGACAAGTAAGAGACAGCCTCACCCTATCATTCATAAGGAGATCTGGTTATATGTGTGACTAAATACTCAAGTGAAAACCTTTCTCCATGTTAAAAAACTTAAATAAAAATTCACCCATGGGGAAAGTGCCACAAATCTGATATTTGAAGGGAGCAGAAGTAATAATAAAACATGTTAATTAATAATGGGGACAAATATTCCAGGTTCAAGTAACCTGAGAAGAACCAGCGATTAACTCAACAGTATCTCTGGGACAAATAATTTTCCTTTCCCCATAACTAATTTATCTTTTGCCAGTGGGGTGCTCTCATACATGGAGATTTAACTTTATGGCACATTACAGTTTAGCTGTATCATATTACTTAGTAACTTACAGGACAGGATCATTTACAATTTTGCCTCAAGGCCTCAGAATCCAGCTCAAAACAGACTCTGAAAATGAAATTACTCCGACCTGGCCAAATGCCAATCCCAAGGCCACTGCCCACAGCAACTTTCTTTTCCTCAGGCTACCTTAGCGGAACTTCTAATAATGTTCCTGAAGATTTGGTCTAACATTATCCATTTAATTGGATAAATTCTTCTTATGACAACGAACAGAGACTGATGCCAAGTAGTCATTGAAATCAGACATCAACAAGGTGTTGGCCCAACTGTGGAATATCTGAGCACCTTTCAAAGATTTTACAAATACATGCCTTTAGCACAACAGGGTCATCAAGTTTTTCTAGGACTGCAAGACAACCAGTATCAGTTAACAAAACCTCTTCTAATGCTTCTCTTTCTCGCCTTGTTTGCCTGAT
Organism: Aegithalos caudatus; assembly: GCA_013389925.1. NCBI lineage: Eukaryota > Metazoa > Chordata > Aves > Passeriformes > Aegithalidae > Aegithalos > Aegithalos caudatus. The sequence goes on along the minus strand of WEIU01001721.1, from coordinate 223,877 downwards.
CTCATTTTGGATTAAATTTTACAGCCTGTGTTTGTTCAGTAGGTCCCAGGTCCTCCCCTCTGTGCCTCACTCTGCTGGGCAGAGTATGAAGAACTTGGGAGCAATGACCCTGCCCACAGTCCAAAACAAACCACACAAAAGAAGAACAGCCCTGCCCCATGAGGTACCCAGGATCACCCTAGGAGACCCCACAGTCCACCACATGGGTAAGGCACAGTGACAATTTGTTCCCATACAACAGCACCTTCAACATTTAAAAACCATTATTCAATGCATCCTATATGTTAAAATGTCCATCTTATCTAGAATGGCTGCCTGCCAAAAACAAACCATCAAAAAGCATCTCACACGCCCTTTTTGATTTCATTACACAACAGTGTTTTCCAGACATTTAAAAATCCCCACAGTATGAGCTGGTTTTAAGATATAGCTGAAGATTGTCTTCACTATTCAGTCTGGGTCTGAGCTCTCCACTGAGCAGTTTCCTACAACAGCTTTTGTAATACACTGTATTTAATTTTGAGTGATGAGTAGCAGCATTTCACTCAACTTCAATACCACACATCAGCAAGGCATTCAATCACTTTATTTTAACAACAATTTGTTGTTCAGATTCTAGAAATTCGAGTCTGGCAAGCTTTTTAATATGCATGAGTATGTTTCATAAAAAGCAAAAAGCACATTTCCCATTCTGCTCAGCATGTTCAAGTCCCATCTTCTTTGCAGAAACAGAGCACTTTGAAAGGAAAATCCTTGAATTAATACAAATGGGTATCTGAAATTCAGCAGCTAACACTGATAAGCAAGGTAAAGAAACTAGGGTAATTTCTAAAACTCCATTAGAGATGGGATACTAATTTTTCAATTTGCTGTGAAACAGATTTCAGAAGCACAATGGAAAGGTGGGAAATTGCATATTACCATGCATGCAAGAAAGATGTTTGAAATATCCTATTTATCTTCCCTCTCTAAAGGGATGTGAATTCTTTTGTACTACTTGATGATGTGAATCACAGATCAGCATTCTGGGAATCAAGCCTATTCCCATTTACCAGTGTAATATGATCATTTAGCATAATTAACACATGATATTTTGTTACTGCCATGGACTTGGACCAGATCTGAAATGTAAATATTTGCCAAACTGCACATCCTAGTGCCCAGTGCTACACAGTGGTGTAACTTAAGACACATACTTGATTTGCTTTCTCTTCTGGGAGCAGAGTTAAGGCTGCTGTGGGAATTCTCACTTTCAGAACATGAGGCAGCTTAAACATTATAGATGATGTTACATTAATTTCTGCAGTATCAAATTTTAAAGGTGTGGAAACAAGATGAAAGATCTCACAATACAGCAATCATTTCAAGTGGCACAAGAATGAACAGAAAGAGAAGTCCTGAAACAAATAACCACCATTTCAATCTTTCCCAACTATCTTTTCCCTAGTGTACTCCATCACCCAGCTCTCCCAGGACACAGTAATCAACAAACCACCATTCTGTGTGATTCAGAGCGTGGCACACATGCAAAAGGTAATCAGAAAAATCATTGCAAGATGTAAACACATAGCAGCCTTATGGAGAGACATTTTATGAACAAGCCAAGACTCTTTATAATAATCTTAAATTCTACAGCATGAAATTTCATAGGTTCTTTATCTTATGTACTGTAACATTGTGTCTCATCTACTACAAATACAAATGTACCTGTGTCAATGCCTAACACTCCCCACTTATCTTTTCATTCTTTGTCTTGCAACAGAAATATCAGGAAGCTATTCTCATCTGTGCTGGTTTGGGGATTAGTTTTCTTCACAGTGGCTGGTATGGGGCTGTGTTTTGGATTTGTGCTGAACAGCGGGTTGATAATATAGAGACGGTTTTGGTGGTGGTGAGCAGGGTTATGCAGAGCCAAGGCCTTTTCTGCTGCTTTGTATTGCCACAGCAAGGAAATTGGACATGGGAAATTGGGAAGAGACACAGCTGGAACAGCTGACCCCAAGTGACCAAAGGGATATTTCATATCATGTAACATCATGCTCAGCATAGCAAGTGAAATAAGGAGAAAGGGAGGAAGATGGGAGAGATGGCTTTTGTCTTCCCAAGTCACCATTACCTGTGATGGGCCTGCTCTCCTGGAGATGGCTGAACACCTGCCTGCCCACTGGAAGCAGTGATTTAATTCCTTGCTTTGCTTGTGCTTGTGGCTTAGCCCATGAGTTTTCCAGCTTTTACCCTTCCAGTTCTCTCCACAATCCCATTGGTGGGAGCGTGAGTGAGCAGCTGTGTGGGGCTTGGCTGTTGGCTGGGTTAAACCACAACCATGTCCAGTATCACATGTACAAGTTTTAAGCTAGTTCTGTACCTCCTATTACTGATTTTTCTCTTGGAAACACACAAGTCCTACAAATGAAATTTTCCACAGCAGTCAGACAACAGAACTATTGCCTTGACATTGAAAACCCTCTCAGGATATTTCCCAGCTCTCTCTTAAATAAACAGCATCCCAAAGTCAATGCATCTTTGCAGTATCCCCAAGACTGAGCTATTGAGTAGCATCACCTCTGATGATTTACACAAGAGTAAAGGAAAGATCCAACATTCCTTTTTCATAGCCTCACCCAACATTCTTAGCTTTTCCCAGTTGCAAGGAGATTCTTTCCCTTCACAGACCATAATATCTCATCACTCATCCCAAAATGTACAACAGTAGATGTTCTTTGCCTGCAGCTGTCATGACAAGTTTTACACAGTGGCAGAGAAGTATGAAACAGTTCTTGGCAAGCCTAGTACAAGAGTGGACTATCAGTTCTCTGTTGCTCTCACTGCTTGGATTTATCAAACTGCACTCCTTGCAGTTTGATAATGGCAGAACACATGCATTCAGCAGAAAGGTGGATCACCTTGCTTTCCCTAAAGGAGCAGAAATTGCTTCTTCTGCTGGGTCAGAAACTTCATGAAAGGTAAGCAGTGCCACCTCTCCCACTTGCTCCTAGTCAAGGTTAAAACCCTGAACACGGGGAATGTAGAAACACAAAGCAATGGGTCTGCAGCTGTACTAAGACACCTAACCCCAGGGTAGCCCTGAGCTGCTCCAAAATGAGTCTAGCTCCTTGAAAATGAGTCTAGCCCTCCTCCAAAATTTTCTATCCCTGTTTATAGAACTACCCTTACACAAAAGGATAAAACTTACGTGGACTAACAAAAGTGCTCTCAGTAGGAACCCTGTTTCATTCCTCCCTGCTTCCTTTCCTTACAAATGTCACAGACAGGTAAGAAAACAGAGGAAGAGAAATATTTGCATATAATGAAGGGGATTATTGTCCTCCTCCATTACATTTCCTTTGGTACTTATGGCGGCACTTGGAGACAATCCCTACAACAACCATGTTACTCTGGATTCTCTCAGCATTTGTGGCAAGAAAATAACAGATTACAAAAAAGCTTTGTAAGGGCTCAGTGTTGGACCAACTCATCTTCCCTTAGTGTCAATGTAAGCAGTATTAAGGATAAGGCTTAATGACTCCAAGAATCCTCACAGAGATCTTACTTACTGAGGTAACTGGATGCACACCAAGGAAAAAGTCACAGACCAAACCTGGAAAGAAGAAGAAGAACAGAATTAATTTTTTTGTCCTTTGGACCCACTTCCCACCATAAACATAATCAGCTTAGGAGGACAGAAATGAGAGATTTAGGGAGATTAAAAAAAACAAACAGGTAAAAGTATATCAAATTCCACCTGTTCCTGAACAAAAGCAGTAAGTCTTAACAGCAGTCTCCAAGGTATAATATACTGATTTATCTGGACTCAAGTTTAAATAATGGCAATAGGCAAAATATTAAAACAGACTTACAGAAACTAAAGGGAAAACAGAGATCACAGGGAAAAGCAAAATCTGTGTGTGTACTAAATCAGAAATTCTAGTCAGAAAAATCCATTGCTTCTATACTAGTCAGAAAACTCCAGTGCTTCTATCCCTTGGCATTTAGGTCCCCCATTATCACCATAACTCCTGATGACCTGCTTACAGCAGCCAAACTAGAAATTCAGCAAGACCCTTCCTCATAAACTCTCCTCCAGTAGCCTTGCTTTCTGACTGGTGTCACCTTTGCTTCTAGTACAACAAGGAGTCCTTTGCCTCTGGGACAACTACTGAAGTCAAAACCACACAACAGAAAGCATCCCACCTTCTCCAGTTCGTACTGGACCTTTCAAGCTTCTAACAGCACCACCCCAATGTTAGAAGGGTGCTACAGCTAGCAAAGTGAGACAAGTATTTCCTTGGAGGAAAGACATGGAACAGTGCCACCTCCACTGTTTAAAAGCTCATCAATATTACTGCAGCTGCAAACAAAAAAAGAAGTACAGACTAACTATTTTTAAATTGTGATTATACAGCAAACTTGGTCAATGGAAATGTTTCCATCATTCCATTGTTGTTGATTTTGAAATTGGTGTTTTCCCTTTGCCTTCTTCACTGTATCAAGTAAGACGGTGAAATATTGCTGTTGATTTCACAGTCTGTTTACTTACCTGCTTAGGCACATGGACACTTCAAGAGATCATAGGCATCACCTCTAGACATCTTTGTTAAAGTGATGTAATAATGCTGTATGAACTCATTACCAATATTGGTCTCCATGGCATTTTCAGGCATCCACACAACCTAACCTAGCTCCTCAGTGACACAGGTGACAACAACTTTAGCCATTGAACTCCTCACACTGAAGTCAAGGGCAGCTAAGCAATAACTAATAAATAATTTATTTTTTTTAATCAAGAATTAAATTAGCCAAGATTCCCACAGTTCCACTGTGTACATGTGGGCTAGTTTGTCAAAATGCTGTCACACACAATATGGTGTCAGCTACACTTATAGATGAACTTTCTTCACCACTGATGCAAGCCAGTTATGAACACAGCACTATCCATAGCAAAGGCAGAAATGGTCTGAGAGGAGCACTGAAACTCGTGTAATCCTGTAAAACAGGTAGCAGTCCTAGCCATGTCAGAGGTACACTGACTGGCTTGACAAAAGCCAGTTCTATGTAGCAAAATTAAGAAAGGAAAATGAATTGCCTGCAAGAAAACTGTTAAAGAGGTCTTTGCTGTTGGCCAAGGTAAACATTAATAATAAAATTTTATTAATAATAGAAGACTCTTCTGGCAGACCAGAACAGGTGAGATGAAAATTCATGGACCAGAACTGAAGAGCTCAGTTCATGCTTCCCACAGATTCACTATGTGTCTTGGATAGGTACAGGATTGTTGCAAAAACTGTGATGCAAGGAACAGCCACTCTGCAAATCCTTCAAAAATTTGAATCTTTCACTAAACAGTTGAATTGAACAGGTTGTCTGGCTGCTGAGTAGTTTTCTACAAGAGTAGGGAACTGTACTCAGCAGCCAGACAACCTGTTCAATCCACAATTCACAGCAGAAGAAAGTAAGGAGACAAGTCTGCCTTCCAAAGCAGAAGTCCTGTAACATGAGGCCGAACAAAACCTCAAAGAGGAAAATGCTGATCTTTTCCCTTCTAGAAAGCTCAGTGACTGGTAGGCACTTCTATCCTGCTAGGCACATCACCACACCTCTCCCCTAAACTAAAGCACTCTTGTCTTTCAGTTTCTCAAACCATGGCCAAGGACAAGCAAAGTCTGTTTGCTTTGGTAAATAGGTGCTTTGGACCAATGTCATCATCACAGGTAAGTACCAACTTCGGTTGTCCTTGACAGTTCTCAGCTTGCCATGGGGATATTTTGTACCTGAAGTACAAGTGCATTATATTAATAAAATTAAAACCTCCAGCTCTAACCACTCACAGATCTTTGAAACAGAAACTGGGCTGTCCAGTGATACAAGCAGAAATAGTCTGGTAGTGATCTTCTACTAAAGACTTAGGAAGAACATGGAAAAACGAACATCACTTCTCAGACTCTCTTAAAAGTAAAGGAGGGGGATGACTTGGTACCTTCAAAACAAACAAGGGCCTTAAGAAGAGTTTGATAAATTACTTTCAAATTTTAAAAACAGAGAAATTAAAGAGTACTTGCTAAAGCAGGGAGAAAGATGGAGATTCCTAAATGAAACAACATTTCTCTTTAAAAAGTCCTTTAAAAACATTTCAGAAAAAAATCCCTACATATCTAAATGCCTTAGACCAATTTTGTTTCCTTTTTGTGGTTTAATGTAGAAACAGCAAGGAAGAAGTGGACTAAAGACAGCAAAACTGTTCTGCTCTTCCCATACACTGAACTTCCTCAGCTCATCAAAGAGGAACTGACAGAGAACAGAATAAGAAGGAAGAACTGAATATAGAGACTAGATAGCTGTGAAAACCAAGCTATGATGAAACACAAACAGGATTTTTTGTTATCATAAAAGAAAACAAGATGCAATAGAGATTGCTTGGGTGTCCCTGGAGAGTAGGCAACTGAAGATGGATTCTTCAGAGCAAACTGACTGCTTTGAGAAAGATGTCTTAAGAAATTATTTTAAGAAAAACAGAATGAAACAGAGAGAGTTTCTTGTATAAGACTTGGGAGGTACTTTGTGGTTACCATTCACCATGAAAATGGTGTGTCAACATGGAACCTAGAAAACTGAAAGCCATCCAGATGAATTTACATTGGTGTGGGAACTTACGACTCTCTTCTCATTTCCTCCTCCTGGTTCTCCCTAGAAAATCCCTTCTCTAATTCATGGTCCTTTTTACTTTGCCTTCTACATAACTAGAGTAGAGCACACATCCAAAAAGCTCCTGTTCTCAATGAAGTCCCTTCCTCTACAAACACTCAAATTGCTCTACAGATCACCAGTCCCAGCAATTGCTTTTACCACGGCCTTCATATGCTAATCTCAGACCATATTCACCTGAAATACTGTTCCGAGTCTTCCCACAGAAGTTTCAGTGTGTAGGATTTAGCTCATCTTCCATCCTGAGTAGGTGTGAGGGGAATATATCAGGAATTTTCCCAGAGTTGCAGTTCTTCCCCCTTGCTCTTCATCTTTGATGGCACCCAATAGCTCAGCATTAGGTGTCTGTGCTATTTATACCCTCCCTATGGATGCCTCTGCTGCTGTCCACAGTGTCCCAGGTTCCATGAATGCAAAGTCTTGCCAGTCCAGCTGCTCTCTGCACTGCTGGAAAACAGATCAGCAAGAGCTTTTCTAACACTCAGAGCCACTGTTACTTGGCAAAACTTTGTGAGACAGCACAGCAGCACTGGAGAGATCCAAAAGCTCTGATGTATGAAAGAAAATCACTTAATTTATACTTGGAAGGTTTCCTTTACAGGCTTTTAGGCCAACCATTTGGGTTTTTATTTTACAAGGAGAAATGCTCCCATCTGCATGCTAGTACAGGTCTCTACAGCCAGAACCATTATCCCATTTCCCTAATGGTATTTTGTCCACATGTATATAAATACATATAAACAATATTGTGCAGACTGTCCTCCAGCAGAAACAACATACTAGGCATTCCCAGAACACTGCTTTCAATCCTTCACAACCTCAGCTGCACTTTCTTCAAACAAAGTCAGGTAACAACCTTCATTCACATATGGTTACAGTCTTAAAATAAAACCAAATGGAATAAGTATATATTTACAAAATCAAGGAACTGTTTAAAATAAAGCTGGATGAACATACTGGGCAGAACCACCTTACACTGAACTGTATGCACAGTAGTGGCTAAAAAACAGCAGTAGAGAAACAGAAAGGAAAGTATGCTTTCAAAAGCATTCTTGAATTATTTAACCTTTAGAAATGTGCAAATGAAAACAAAAAGTCTCCTTGCCTGTGCTCAACATGAGTTTGGAGTACAGCTGCAATCACCATAAATGTGATTGTCAGCAGACTGCCATAAGGTACTTGAGGAGACTACCCAAGTGCACAAAACAAGTCACCTGGGTTCTTCTTCGATGTCCTAAACCCAGGATTCCTTCAACTTCAGGCTTTGCCTCATTCAATCCTTCATGTCAAATGAATTTAATTAAGAGTGAAATTAAAGGGCACCAAATATAGGAGAATTCACAGAGCCTTCTGCTCTCTAGGATTTGCACTGATCTGATCCTGTTCCCTAGCACAATCTCAAAACTTTGAGCTAAGTCTCCTTAGAACCTACTGACAGGGTGTGACATTTCAGCTCTCTCTTCAGTGTTCCACCTCATCCTTCCTTTTCAGCCCTTCCTCCCAGGGGAGGGCTGCAGACTTCCTCTCCCTTAGCCTAGTGCCTTCTCAAGGCTCCTGCCTTCCCACCCACTCCCCCGAGCTCCTTCTCCAGTCCAGCCCTGCCTCCTGCCCAGACACAGCACACAGATAATGCAGCTCCTGCGCTCCTGTGCCTGCATGAGGTTGATATATTCCATCATGCTCTCACTGTGAGCTCACACAGACCAACCCAAGCACTTGTAAACCAGTGAAGACGGCCCAGGGTGAAGGCAGCTCTACTTGAGCAATACCAGAGTAGAAACTAAAGCCCAGCTAACACAGTTCAGCTGATTGTAGAGACATACAGTGACATGGCCTCAAAAATATCATCAGCTTTTCACTAGTTAATGCAGTTTGTTTCCTCTTTTGCACTTGTAACAGGGATCATGGAAATAAACACCCAGCTATTAGTCACTTCCACCTTCAGAAATATCAGGCATTATAACAGCATGACAGTGTCTGCATTAGAAAGGAGAATTCTGACAACAAAATGGGAAAGCCCTTTCAAAAATACTTTAATAAGTTTTCCTGTTATACCTTTTGAAACAAAGATTAATGCAAACTTCAAATTTTTAAATGTATGAAACTACTTCAGTGTTATCATAATATTACAACATCATATTCACATCACTGTAAAGAAATGTTAAGCTTAATTAATACCTTTGTCCAGTTAAAGGCTCACTGGAGCACATGTTTATGATTTAGTCTGCCCCATCTCCCTGGAGCTATCCCTACAACATGCCTGTCTGTTTTATACTCTTGATTTTCAAAGCTTTTCAACCACAGAATTTTTTCACCCCTCCTCAACAGGCAGTCTACCAATACATCTCACTGGCATCAAAACACAGCTCATTACTTACTCAGGATCCCACATTTCCTATCTGTTCTTTCTTCCATGTGAAGCACAGTTAGATGCCTCCTTTTTTACTGGGCTTGCAGACAGTAACACCTTGCAGCAGCTGGGCTTTGCCCAAGGATCATGCCTCATTCCAGAATCTCTAGCCCTCAAGGTTTATTTTTTGACAGCAACAAATGCAAGTGTTTGCAATATCACCAGAAAACAGAGGGAAAGGTGAGGTAGGGCTTGAAAGACATTTAAGCAACAGTGCTGTCCACCTCTATTAACATTTAACTCAGAGAGACACCACCTTTCCAGAAACACCTGTGCAATGAGCAAAGCATCCAACATCTTTCACTGGAGAACAGAGTCCAGGCTCATGACAAACACACCACAGAAAACATGTCACTGAGCCATAGAACATGACCCACAGGACAGATCTGATGGGGCTTTTTTCCCAGGAAACACAGCACTGGCATTCAGCAATGCATGTTTCATTGAGGGAGGCTACAAGGAGCAGCAGAAACAGCCTCTGGAATTCAGTTTTAGGAGATCAGGAGAGATGAAGTGCAGAGCGCAGTAGTGATACCTGCTGTCTCCAATAAAGTATCTTGTTAACACCTGAGTAAAATATACAGAAGTTTGTATCTTCCCAACAAGTACTTCTCCTCAAAATTAAAGTCTAACATGCAGTGCATTGAGCAAAGAGATGGCACTTCCTGAGCACATCCCTACTTTTCCACAATTTCACTGCCATGTAGAGTGGAAAAGACAAATATCTATTTCTGATCCACTCACATTCTCTGGGTATTGCTAAGATGGCCTCACCAAGATTGACTCAATCCTAAGGTCTGTTAACAATCACAGCACAAATGGGGAAATGATCTGCTGGTCCTGGCATGTTTATTCTATTTTCTAGAGAGTCAAAGAAGACAACCCTCCTATTCTCTGGCCATATACTGTCTTTCCCCAAGCTCAGCATGCTTTATTGACATCACACTTCCTACATGAAATTTTAAAGAACATGGTTTGATCTGTTCCAGAATGCATCTTGAAGTGATGTTACACCAAAAAGGCACTTTGTACTTTCAGAATCACTAAAACAAAATGAGTTTACAAATACAAACCGTTCCCCTACCCACACACACACCTTCCCAGCATAAGCCGCGAGCATAGTGAGGAAAGTTTTAAATTTAATTTCTTTTAGCATCTTAGCAACACATCAGCATCCTAAAACCTTCCTTCAATTCTTTATCTGGGGTATTTAGAAGTATTGCCATTGTTTTACACACCTCTTTCCTTCTCAGACCAAATGGCTGCTTGATCTCAGGGATCAGAGAATTCACGCTGGAGCAGGCCTGTGGGGGTTCCATCAAGCTCTGCCTTACACAGGGGCAGCTATGAGGTCCCAATAGGACTTTGTCTGCTTTGGCCTTGAAAACCTGTGAGGACAGACACTGCATAACCCCTCTGAGGAACTTGTTCCAGCATCTGACTGTTCTCATTGCTGGAAATTACATCTATCTTGAACCTCATTTCAACTTCCCTTTGCTGTCCCCCATGCAGTCACCATGTACCAAAGTGAGGAAGCTCTGTCCTCTTGAGAACCTCCTCTAAAGTACTAGAAGGTCTCTACAGGTCCCATCAAAGTTTTCTCTTCTCCAGGCTGAACAAGCCCAGCTGCCTCAGCATGCGATCCTCATGCTGTACCAGGGCTCTGAGAGCCCAGAAAAGCCTTTAAATGCTCCCTGAGCCTCACATCCACCCCTGCTCTCTGCTCATGGCACCAGGGATCCCATTTTAGCTCTGCCTGTGGCCTTCAGGGCCTGTCCAGCTGTGCCCTGCCTCCAGCCCTGCGTGTGAATCCTGGTCCTGGACTGCACTGATGCAGACCCTGACCTGAGATAATCACTTCCTTGGGTACTGGCTGCAGTCTTATTAAAATAGTCCTGAGTATTGTCAGCTGCCTTCACTTCCAGGGCACAACGCTGGCTCATGCTCAGCTTCTTTAAAGCATTCATTCTCATCTCTTTTTGTCATGCATCAATAAATCTAGTGACATTCAAAGTAGAAAACTAACAGGGCACCAGCCATTTGCAAACAGCATGACTCTGAAATATGACAAACGGGAAAAACTGAGATGGGCTTTCAATTGTAAAACCCAAGTACCTTGGGAATATTAACATACTACTTCTAAAACAAGCAGTCATTTCTGCTCCAGCTCTCTCAGAGTAATACCAAAACATGGATTATCTAATGCAGACTTGCTAGTTTCACTTGTGACACAAATGTGAAATTAACTCCTCCATTCAGTGCTGCTGCCTCAGTGTTCATTTGCTATTTTAATTTGTGCTCTTCCTGTGTTTCACTTTCCTAGTTTTTTTTTTTTAGTTATTGTGTTTGGGGAGGTAGGGGTTAAACACTAAAAATACACAGTTGTGATGGAAATACCCTCATGGACAGGCTGAGGTTTGGCATGCTTTGGAAGAAAATAACTTAAAATAGCACAGAAAGCAAAGGCTGTGGGATATGCATCTCTGATAGCTACTTTCTGCTAAAATAACCAAAGTAGCTAAGATAACACTGACATTCACCATTAACCCTCTGTCCTGCTCAACAGAGATGAACAGGGCCATTCTAACCCCAGAGCTTTGCCTGAATAATGCAAATGACACTGCATTTGTTATGTTCTGACCCCAAGGTCTTCTTATGCAGCTTTATTCATGAGAATTAGCTTTAAAGAAAGTGCAGGTACGCAAAACCAAGTTTGCCACAAGTCTTACAGCCCCATTATAAAAAACGCTTTTTTCTGTAGGATTTGCAATTGGATCATCACAGGTCTAAAAATATAAAAGGGAAAGATCTGGAGGCAGTAGCTATATTAGCTCCATCAGTGCTCATACTTGGAGCTAGGAAAAATGCAAAATGGAAGTAAAGGACATAAAAGTGCAAGGACTGATTTTTTTTCCCCTTGGTATTCTCAACATCGCATTGACAATTTATCTTTTGACATTTTAAAAGTCATTGGAAGCTAACTTCAGCCCCACATTCCATGCCAACACAACTCATATGAATGCACACTTCAATGGCTGCTATCCTTTGCAGTTATACACCCTGGCTACAAAGGACTCCACTACCAGCTTAACAAACAAACCATTAAAATAACTTGTGGCACCTGTTACTAACAACTTTGCTACAGGAACATGTTAAGGTTTGGCTTCCACAGGCAACGTTCAGGTCCATCTAGGAATGGGCCAAGAGCCCAAACAAACTGTGTGATTTGATTCTCATGGCTATTCTAGAGAATATTTAACTTTTACCCAGACATATCTCAGGTGACTTATGCACAAGGCTTAAAGTAAGTTCAGCACAGTCATACAGGAAAATCAGGTGCCCCTATTCTCGTGGTTCAAACCACAGAACTATACAGAGTAAAAGCACAGAACAAAAGAGTTGATAAAAGGATTAAGTAGAGAAATGCAGCTCAGCCTCGTAGTCTATTTTTTTTTTCCTTAACACAGCATCCCATACCACAGGTCCTCCCCTGTGCCCATGAGAAATCCCTGGAGCTGAAGGCCTCCCCGAGGGGCAGACCTCACAGAGCTCCCACCTCCCACCAGGAGCACGGTGGCAGGCGGATATCCAAGACTCAGCAAGAAAAGTTTCCAAAAGCTCGAACAGGAAAAGGCCACGCTGGAGTCAAGTTTTACATAAGAAGGGGGAAGGCAGGAGCCGCTGGCACCACGTCCGCGGGCGGCTGCCGAGCGGAGCTGTCAGCCCAGGGCGGGCTCGCTCCCATCCCGGCCGGGAGCAGCCTCCCCCCGCACTCCCTCTGCACCTCCGCGGGTGCGCAAGGCCACAACAGGGGCAACCCCCGCCTGCCTGCAGCGCTGTCCCGGGGGTGTTCTCCCCGGCGGCGGGGACAAATCCATCCCCAGCCGAAGCCACCCGCTCCCGTGCGGGATGGGCACCGCGGGCTCCCCGGCCGAGA
>WEIU01001721.1:153342-210213 GCA_013389925.1 Aegithalos caudatus | reverse complement strand
CCGAGGGACCCGCGGCTGGACGTCCCCTCCGGGCGCAGGCAGGCAGGGGTGGTGCCCGCAGGCGGCCCGGAGTGCAGCGCTGCTGCAAACGGGCTGAGATGCTCGGTGCTCCCAAGCCCACCGCGGCTGCCAGTGTGTTTCTGTGGCTTCTGGCACAGGGGAGAGCGTGTCTGAGTGCTCCTCTCAGCTTTCTGCGGTCGCAGCAGGAGTTGTAGACAGGTGTGCGACGGTCTCTTCTCCCAGTTAACAAGTGGTAGGAGGAGAGGACACAGCATCAAACTGTGACAGGTGAGGATAATAGGAAATATTTCTTCACTGAAAGGGTGTTCAAACATTGGAACAGGTTGCTCAGGGAAGTGGTGCAGTCGCCATTCATGGAAGTATTCAAAAAAATGAGTATATATTGTGCTTAGATACTTGTTTTAGCACTGGTCACAGCAGTCCTGGGTTTATGGCAGGACTCTTGGAGGTCTTTTCCAATCTTGATGATTTTTACCTGTGGTGCTATGAGAGACAGGGCCATAAGAGAGCTCTTCTGACATCATATAGAAGGTCCCCACCTGCCTTCCTCTGGGTGTCAGTGGAAGTGCAACAAAAACTTAATGAAGTCAACTTCAAACACTGTCTCCAGCAGAACACTCTCTTGAGTTGTCTTAACAGAGCTGGGGAAGGTTCTGGCATGGACCATTAAGTGAAGTGTTATGTGCTGGGGAAACAACCTAGAACTGGGGCAGAGATGCCTACAGAAGTAGAGCAGTGCAGTTATGGACATGGGCCTCCTGAGAGGAACTGTATTTTACAGTGTATGAAGAGCAACTCAAGGCTTTACCATAAATGTTTTTGCAGAAGATCTGTTTCACATTCCTAGGTCCCCTGTGCATTCTCATTTGCTTCTCTCATTCTGCTGCTGTCACACTTCTCAATTCAAGGTGATGTCTACATCAAATATATTCTCTTGTACCTTCCATCATGTCCTAAGTGGATTTTTATAAACAACTCGGTTCAACAGACTCAAAGCATCCTGGTGGCAGTGCTGCCAGCAACACAACTGCCATTTGCTGCATGCTTGTTTCTCTCCCTCCCAGAAGAGAAGCATGTGCAGCAGCTCTCTGTTAGTCATTTATTTATGTGCAGAAGTATACAAACATTGCTGTGTGTTTACCTTAAAGCAAGCAATGAAGGAAATATGTCTTGCAATGCAGCAAGAGATAAAGAGACCTGCAGAGAGAACTACTTTTGGTTCTTTGGTTCCACATTCCAAGAAGGGTCCATCTCCTGGATGCTGTAGCTCTAATGCAGCAAATCCCATTATATCTGAGGACTAAAATATCTTCATTCCAGAATTGATGCCAATCTTTAAATAACTTAAACTTTGGAAATAAACAACCACTTCCTGAAGGACAAGCAGCACAGGAAGTCAGCAGACAGAACAGATTTGACACATTTGGTGGTGGTGTTATTGTTGGTCGGTTTTCACTCTAAAAGAAACAGCATGATGTTGTATTCCTTACCTGTTGAATAAGCAAAGCAGCTTTGTACCCAGGTATATGGGATTTCTGTATTTCAAGTCAAAGTGAAAAATCAATATGTGAAATCAACTCATCATTTGGTATCTACCTTGGAAAAAAGGTAAAATGTGCACAAGGAAAAAATAAAACATATATGGGAGCTTTCTGTGAACCTGATCATTTAGGGAAGAGCTTGAGGATCACTGTGAAACTGAGGACTGGAGTGGCTGATACTGTAGATACACTTTGTACCAAGGAAACTGCATTTATCTGAAGGTCTCTTCTCAATGATGCCAGTAAGTTTAGGAAAGTAATCTGTTAGATCTACCTTTCAGCTTCAACCAGTTATCTTTCACATGCAACCAAATCTAACGTGGGGGTGCTCTGATGTTCTCCATACAATGAGGAACAGAAGGAGTTGTACCTTGTCAGCATCTTCTCCCAGGCAACCAGCAACAGGGCAAGAGGCCAGTCTTCGGCTGCACCAGGGGAAGTTTAGGCTAGGCATTAGAAAAGTGTTTTTCACAGAAAGAGCAGTTCAGCACTGGAATGGGCTGCCCAGGGGGGCGGTGGAGTCACCATCCCTGGAGGTGCTTAAAAAAAATGGATGTGGCACTTAGTGCCATGGTTTTGTTGATAAGGTGGTGTTAGGTCATAGGTTCAACTTGACAATCTCTAAGGTCTTTTCCAACCTTGTTAATTCTGTGATTTTGTGTACCTGAATCCATGGAAGCTGATCAGCAAACCAGAAGGCTACATGCAGCTTCTGAGAACAGCTTTGAGTAGCTGCATTTGAGGTATCTAGAAATGGACTCTTTCCAGTGTAATTCACAGGATGTACCCCTCTACTGTAATAGCAAGTCTCTGCCTTTGGTCCCAGCCACCAATTTCAGATTAAATCATAACATGGCAACAGAGCTGAGTGCTGTGGGGTATATTAAGGAGATGGAAAATCAAAGTCTTTGCTTCTCTTTTTGACAGAAAGACATCATCCATCTAGACTTTCTAACCTGGCTTACACTCAGGTTCTTTCCATCGTTATTGCTCTCTTTTGCACCTGAACGAGATGAGGGGTTGCTTTTCTCTGAAGATGCTCTATTAGTTTTCCTCAAAATGAGCACCAGTACTTTTGTGGCTCATTTAAGAGGGCAAAATTGTATGAATTGGAGTCTTGACTAATTGCTGAACCAGGATGTTAAATGCAGGCAAACATGGCTTCCGGTGTAGTAGATCTGGATTTGGTGTCCCAGAGGATTGGGACTGCGTCACGGTCTGTAAGCTTATGGACAGAGCTGTGGTCAGCCCAAGCTTCTGGATAGCCTTCCCTCATAGAGACTAGGCCTGATCTTGCTGTTTCATTACAAGCATGCAAGTTGTCTCCTGCCTTCCTGCTTGGTTTTGATGTAGACTCTGCTTGCAGGATTGGTGAAACAGTATGACCCCCTGGCAGTTTCTTGAAGGCTCAACATTTGTTCTTCCTGCCCCTTTTACAGATCTAGAGCAAGTCTGAGGGTGTTCTCACCAGTCTGAATTATTGTTATTCTTTGCTGTAACCACACAAGATCTTCAACTACTTCATCTGGTCCAAGATGTCAAGCAAGACAAAAATGAGCTGGGTAATGGGGAAGGAAAGGTCACTGGAAAACCATTGCACCAAAGGCTAAAGCATGTGTGTAATGCCCAAGGAAATAATGGTCCTTGGGTATAGATATGAAAGTAGAAAGAGATTTAAATTCAATCCATACCTTTGCCTCTAGGCCTACCTACATGTTTTCTTTGTTGGCAATGTCAGCTTAAGAAGTTCCCACCCCCTCACCACAGATATATGAATGAATTCAAATGAACTTGTCTTACCTGAAGTGTTCCTTTTTGCTTTGAAGTGAAGATGAAGGGAGGGCTCCTGTCTTGCCTAGTTCTGTGTTGCTCAGACCGATGGTCTGTCTTATCTCAGATGACTATCAGTAAGTAGAATCATTTTAGTAACTCAGTTCAACATGATTCCACAAGCAGATGGAGCTGCACAAATTAGGGCTGATAAACTGAAGCAGTACATTAGGAAAAAAAGGAATCAGTTAAATAGAAGCTTTTTAAGTGCTTTGTTATAAAGAAAACACGGATTTTTAGATCTCTGTTTTGTCACTTTACCTTCTAAGGTCTCACTGTTGTGGATGTAAAGTGACATGGGGAATCAGCTTTTAATGTTTCGTCCTTTGATTTTACAAGTTCTTACAGGTTAATAATTTTGGTATTTCTGCCCAACAGAAGTTAAACTTGTAAGACACTGAGATCTTCATTTGTTGGTGGTTCTTCAGAGTTCAATTTAGCCTTTCCTCTTGAAACTAGGCTATCTCTTTTTTTTACATATGCTGCTATTTTGTGTTTGTTTTGCTTTATTTTTAGCAAAATTGCAGCTGGCTCTTATTTCAATGCACTGTCTGGTTTCTTCTGGTGAAATTCCAAGAAAGGAAGCCTTGGGAACAGAGAGCTACAGTCCTTCCAGTCTTTGAAGTATTTTTGCGTGGATCTCACCCATTCTGCAAGGGGACAGAAGCCTTTTAGTGCAGATCAGAATTCCCAGTACTTCTTTTGCCTCTTAGCTTAAATCTTCTTCATCTCTTGGCCTACATAAAAGTGAGCTTTCCCAGACACATGAATTTTCATTTCCTTTCTCCAGCAAGTTTTAAAGGCAGGTAGATGTCTCTTGCTGACCCTAGTTATTGACACCAGGGAGCTGTGAACTCCAAGAGCAAGCACAGAAAGGAGTAGTGCCAGAGAAGAATCTTCCACTGCTATTAAGTTGAAAAAAAAAACAACCCTGTGTAAGCATCCAAAAACCAGCTGTGCAAAGATTTCATGTTCCTCAGTCTGTTGGTTTGTGTTTACTGCCTCGATAACATCTTAAATCTTTGCTTAATGTGGTTTTATTCATGGTCAGCTAATGGACTAAGTGGACTTCTAGGGCTCATCTTCTTCAGGGGCTGACTTCCACAGGGCCTGCTGTTGTGGTGTAACCCTGCAGTAAATGCATGCAAGGCACCTAGCTGATGTTTGCAGGAGGGTATTAATACACATAATAAGGAATTTTCCATTGCTGGGGACTTTCTCTGCCCTCTCTGTACAGGCTTCATTTCAAAACATTGTTGTCCGAGTTGGCCAAAAATACTTTTTCCAAGGGTCAGTCATTTTTCTTATAAGCAAGGTTTGATTTGTTGCGTGCTCCACACATGGTTCAGAGATCAGGAAGGAAATTGCACAGGGCTGAAACAGGGCAGGTGCATGCATCAGCAATGGACTCTATACAGTTGGTGCCATTCATTCCTACGTGGCCAGTTGGAGGGGATGCCTGATTTGCAGAGATTTAGCTAATGCAGTCCTGGGTGGCTTGGTCACCTGGCTGGGACTAGCAATAACACCCAATGGATGGAGGGCAGCCTGTGCTTGCATGCATTTTTCATGTGTAGCCCAGAACAGCTGGTATTTCAAGATGGTTAGTTTTCTAGGTGTTTAAAATACTTGGCTCATCTTTGTCCAAGCTTGACTGATTCTGGTTACCAGTTGTGCAGATCTTAAGGAAAGCTGTTGGCATCTGTGTGTCTGTATTACTGTTTGGAAGTCCATTCTTGAGGGTATTTGTCTCAGAGAGAGCAGGCAGAGCAGGAACTTGGTGTAGATTTTGCTTAATAAGTGCAAGCAAATTTCCTGTTCTTGACCATCCACTTTTAGCTCCTGCACAGAGAAGGTTAACAGAACTAGCTCTGCAAGGTCCTTAAAAGTAGCCTCTGAGAATACAGGGTCTACAAGACTGGGGGGAAAAATATATGGAGCACTTTTCCCGTAACAAGAAGCAAACCATCCTTCTCCAGCTCTGACTTCATGGCATTATCTTTGCTATCCTCTTTACTCTTGTCCTTTCCTTCCCATGCTTCAAAGCACAGGCTGTGCCTGGTGAAGACTCATCCCTGTCAGGGACCTGCCATGTGCAAATAGAAACCCACCCTTTTACAGTTACAACAGATCAACTGACATGCAGTTGCTTAATGAGGAAGTCAATTAGTCCCCATTAAATTGATTGTCCAGGCCATGCGACTCTGCCTGGCCACCCAATAAATTTCCTGTTCAACGGCTGCCAGAGCATCATGCAAACCACATCTTCCCTCAGAGCAACATGAATGGCTGCATCTTTCCCCCACATCAGCAGCATTGTGGGGAGCAAGATTATTGCCTCTCAGTGACTCCTGAATAGACAACCTCAGTTTACAAGTAAAGCAGAAAGGCTGTGTTTGATTGCCTTGGAAACACAGAAAGCAAAGCTGTTTTCACTCTTCCGTCTCATTCTTTTCCTCCAGGTTGTTTGCCAAATGACATCCTTGCACACCTCACTGACAATTTTGTTTGCCAAATGACAATACTTATGCACCTCACTGTCTGCAGCTAACGGGTGGAATAATTTGACCTCTGTAAACAATTATTTTGCTGGTGCACAAGAGCACAGACTGGCTCACTGAGCTTTGGTAGCTGTGCAGGGAGAACAGAAGCAAAAGCAGCAAGAATTATTTTGGTCTGTCAAGTCATCAGACTT
Organism: Aegithalos caudatus; assembly: GCA_013389925.1. Lineage (NCBI taxonomy): Eukaryota > Metazoa > Chordata > Aves > Passeriformes > Aegithalidae > Aegithalos > Aegithalos caudatus. The sequence goes on along the minus strand of WEIU01001721.1, from coordinate 204,126 downwards.
GATACATAGAGGAAATCCGCTGGGCAAGACAACATGATTTAACATACCCAATTTTCTAAGCATAACTTCATTTAAAATGCTAAAGAAAGATTGGCCTCTCACTCTCATGCATGGAAGAGGGGAAAAAGAAACAAGCCTCGAACAGAGCAAGGCTGAATGAGCCTGTGACTGCATAACTGGTGATGTGGACCGGCAGCTGTGCAGGATATATGTGCAACCTCTATACACAGGCACATGAGCATGTGACACCTATATAAATGTAACTGACACCTATATAAATGTAACTGGCACATATATAAATGTATGGTAACCACGTCTGTGCACGTGTTGACTTTCAAATGAATATGTATGAGTGCACACACTTAGACCAGGTGTAGCATGAACATTTTCAACCTGTTCATATGTGATCAGACTTGTGGAAGCTGCCATTGCCACTGGCCCACCTGTATGCTCAGGTGCATAAACTTTTATGTGTGTGATCACACCCTGGGTGTCCACTGTCGGAAGTGCTTTTCACAGGATGTTGATTGTGGTGAGACCCTAAAGCAGTCATTTGCCTATTTCCTTGACTCCAAGTCTTTTTTCCATTTGCACAAACCTGGAGATGGAAACTTCACTCTATCAACCACAAACCAGCTCAGAGGTACTTTTCTGAAAATACACAATATCTGCAGTTTATTTTTCAGTTTGGTATTGGGGGGCAGGGGTTGTTCAAGCACAGACTTTTTTCTTAGACATGCATTCCATGGACAACTCAGGGCAGAGAGTCTCTAGTCCTTCACCAGCCGGTAGATGTGATGTTGGGCACCATGGTCACTAGTTGATACTTCAAAAACATATGCTATGCACAGCAAGGTCTCCTGTGTGTCCCTGTTTGTCACAACCTAGACAGAAAAGAAGAAAAAGCTGAAATGGCAACTGCTTTTTCTCTGCTTACATATTCCAACACATTTAACACGAAGCAGAATGTCAGTAATAGACAAAGAGCAGAGAAGTGCAGGATCGATACACAGCTTGGCCCACACACCACAACACTTAGGCAGCCTCAGAACCACAATGCAGTGTAAGAGACAGGGAGGTGAGCAGAGTCCACTGTGTGGAAAAGTCCACTGTGACCAAGCAGTGATCACATCAGTGGAAGCAGGTCCACCAGGTTCTCTACTTCCCACCCCTGGTGTTGCAGATTTCAGCAGACGGAAAGTGTTCCACAAAGAGCTCTTTTTGCTCTGTTTGTTGGGTATAGAGAGGCCCCCTCCTGTGGCACACCCACTCCTGTTCACACATATACTGATATATCAGAATGACAGACAGTTGTTTTCCTTCATCTGCTCCTGCTTGTCAATGGTAGACACAGAACACAAGGATTATAGAGTGTAACTCCTTTTACAGGAGACTTACAGATTTGACTCCATTACACCTCCCATTCCATACACTGTAGATGTTGGAGAAGGGAGAAGGATTGCTGTTAAACTCATGCAGTCTTACAGAAGCTCATTTTTTCCCATGTTTTTTCCTATGGCCCCTCAGAACCCTTAGTGCTTCCACAACGTGACTGTCAGCAGCATGGTAAGGAGCAGTGTTGTCCTAGTTTCTGCAGCATGCACTGCGTGGCAGAGACAAGAGAAATACTGCTCTCAGAACTCCTAGCTCAGCTTCCCTCTCTGTCACTGCAGAACTTTGCACATTCTTGTCACCTGAGTTTCTGCCATAGCTAATGTTCTCTCCTGCTGGAGGAGACAGATTTTTATCAGCGGTAACAGAAACTCAACTGCAGAAAAAAACCATTCCAGCTGAGGCTTGAACTGTACCAAGGCCCAATTGTTCTTGTGAAAACAGGAAGAAAATAGCTTTTTTCAAACTTGGTTATTAATTTTAGCAGTCTGATTTTGGTCTATGCTGTCTTCTTTTCTTGCTTCATGATTGGATTTGCAGTTGAAGTCCTTTCTTCTGCAAGATGTAGTGAGTTATACACATCCAGGTGTGCTAAGGCACTGGGCCCTTTTCTGAAAAATGGGCTCTGAAATCTTGGGAGTTCTAGACCCAGAGAAACATGCAAAGCAAGATAAATGACGCTTGTGGGAATTAGGGGTATCTAAGCTCATAAAAGGGCCTAGGGAAAAATATGAAAGATATAACTAGACTTGCCTCAAAGGTGGTTGTAGGGACTGAGGACTACCAACATGCCTTACATTATGCATTTTTCAGCTCCCTGGTGGGAGTGGGAGATGCTCAGGCTGCTGCTCAGGGAGCAGCACTTTCATCTTGCACAGGACTGCAAGGTAGTGTGTGCCAGCACCCACACAGGACATGCCTTCAGTGCCAGAAGATAAGGGAAGGACATGAGATTTCTCGAAACATAAAGCCCCTGAAGAAGTATAACTATGTGACAGCTTTTTTCTTAGAATTTATAGGAAATGCTGGCCTGACTGAGGAATGAAACATGCAGAAGGCAGCTACAGTGTTCCGCTGTATGGCAGGTTTTCCTTCTCTGTCCCTGCCCCTCTCATGCTTTTGCTCATCTAAAAGAGCTCTCAGCATTTATACTCCTCATTTCTTCCAGATGTTTAAGATCTTAATGCAAACATGAAAGAATAAACTTCTTAATGCCCTGTGACGTGTATTATTAACCTTGTGTTTTATAGCTGATGTGTCTGAGCCACAGAGCAGTGAAATGAGTTGCCTGCAGTTATCCAAGATCTTCAGAGAATGGAATGAAAACCTCTTTGATTTCCAGTCTTTCATACAGCCACCAGCATCTCTTCTATTTACCCAGCCTCACGTTCTTTGGGCAAAGATCTGTGATGCCTCTTACAGAGGTGAACACAGAATTCAGTCCATTAGACAAATCCACCTTTTAAGCTGTCTGCCCTCTTCCCAAATTTAGGCTGCAGCTGAGCCTGGAAAGTCTCCCAGTATAACAAAGCACTAATGCAAATCTAATTTCTGTAGCCTTGTAATCCTACCTAGAAGCTCCCATGATTCTGAAAGTGTCACAGAGCTTCCCCACAAGATCCCCCTTCCTTTGCATGTCTCCATATTCTGTACAGGTCCCGGATGCTCTTGAGGAAACTACTTTCTTTCCCCCCTAATATGGTCAGTGAAGAACTCTACCCACAGAAAAATTTTATAGCCACTCAACAGTGCCTTTGTGGGTTTTTCTACCTTGCAAAAAGGGCCAGGGCACAGAAAGGAGCTCAATATTTGTGAAATAGTGGAATGAGCATTTTCTTTCCTGACTTTTTCATCATTCCCCTTCCTTTGTCTCTCTGCCTCATGAGCTCTCCCTTTATTTTTCTTTTTATCTCTCTCTTACCCAGGTCTCTTAAATTCTTTTGCTGCTCCTCTGCATGAGTAACTATCTCTAGAGCTCCATAAATGGTCTGGAAATGCAATTCACATGAAAGACACTAAGTTCAATTAGATGCTGAGCTATAAAAGGAAATCTGCTTTGACTCTCAACGGTGAACTCCTGCATGGTGCCTACATGTTGCCAAGTTGCAACGAAAACAGCTGAAATTCCCACCTGTAAAATGGTGAAGTTCTCCAGCACACTGTTCATCATGTACTTCTCGGGAAGGTGCTTGAGTTTATGGATGAAGTTGATCATGTATTCGCAGAGAGGGGAGCGGTGGATGCGGTAGGAATAGTGCCCGTTTTCATAGCGTGCATACTCTGTCTGCAAGGCAAAGCACAGAAGGGACACGTGGGGCTGTGCTGGCACACTGGTGACACTATCACAAAAAGAGACTCAGAACAGAAAAATTACAGTGTCACTTTTAAATAATTTTATCAACAGTACTTTGCACCAAAGTAATTCCCCTTGAGTCCTCCAATTTCTTTGGCTTGATTTCTTGTTTTCTTTAGAACCGTGGGTTTCAGCTTCTGAGCAGGAAATCCTCAAGGCACTGTGAAAGGTAACTAAGAGGAACAGACCAATTGACACCTACACTACAGTCTGCATCTCTACTGGAAAAATACCAGATGTGAATAAACTGAAAAAGTTAATAACTACTGTTTTAGTAAGACCAGGAAGTAATGATAATAATACTATGCTCAGGATGCTTTATAGCTAAAAAATACTAAAGCCTTTTGGTACCTGTGTGACAGAACATAGAATTTCTGCCCCCCTGACCCCGCTTAGGAAAAGGGTCTGGTCAATGATACACAGAGAGATTTTTTTGTTCACACTCACACCTTAGCTCCTGTATATTTAATCTGCCTTTGAAGAGAAATGGAGGTCATATTCTATGATTTCACAGCAGACCCTTAAATGTCTGTAACCTTCTTTCACACCAGAAGCTTGGTCTTCTTTCATGTGTACCATGACACCTTCCTATAGCCCCTCTATCACATTTGCAGATACTTAACCTAACTTCAGGCATGCCTATCATGTGACTGGAGATGGGTTTTGGGGAAGGATTCACCTTGAACTGACTGTGGACATGAGAACAGCTGGTGTTCTGCACATAGATGCTTCTGCATCTCAAGGTTCCTTGAGAAACAGGGCAGCAGGAGGCATGTCAAAGTGAGCTCTCTTAGCAGCTGAAAGTGGCATCAAAAATAATTTCTTCAATGCCAGTTACATGCATAACCCAGTTATTTGCAGTTCCCATGTTGCTCAAGCTGTAAGCTCTAGGTCTAATAAAACCATAAGACTATAGGCTATAAATTATTACAGTCAAATTAATAACTATAGTCTGTAAACAATCTGTTTGAAAACACAGATGAGAACAAGGTCTTGCTTATTTGTTTTCACGTTTCTGGACTACAAAACACATCTATGTTTCCTAGCTTTCCTTTGCTTCCTGAAAAACCCAGAGAATCGGTAGGGCTAAGAGTTGTACTTATTTACATATCCTCAGAAACAGAGATTTAAGGGACAAGTAGCAAATGCTAGCAGATCTTCAGTGAAATCCTAAGACAAGGCCATTTTGCAGGCTGAGTGATCTTATATCTGTGGCATCCATCTCCCTGACAAGAAGCATGGGACATATTTTGCCTTGAGATACAAAGGCAGGATGCAAATACTTGAAGTGACAAAACAGCAGCCAGAGGGAACCTTGCACCCAGGTGTCTGCTCCTTACCTCTACTTTCTCTACCACCTGCTTTCCAAAGGAACACACTTTGGTGGAACAGGTAATGACCATGTTTTCTGGGCTCTCATACTGGCTGGAAACACCATAGAAAGACCTGGATTCATCTTCGATATTGGTATTCAAATCAGCCTGCCAAAAAATAGAACAACAAAAAAAAATTCAGATAGTTATCAATAGATGGTTGTGGGATTTTCTCACCATTACCTTGCGTAGCCAAGATAGTATAGTACTGGGAGTGTCCCCAGCTCCTTAAGCAGACCAAATGTGCATTGAGCAAGTGGCAGAAATCTGAAGAGTATTGAATAAAATCCTATTTCCACTTCAGAAAATGGTGGAATATTCTCCTAACATTAAAAACATATGACATGGCTTGGAGGTACTCACAAAGCATGTGGAGAGCAGACTGCAGAGACAGAGCAATGCAACAGATGGGCTAGGCTGGGCTGACTCACCAAGGAAGGAATAATGGTAAAGCAACAGTAATAATGTTTTTCCACCCTAGGAACATAGGTAAGGGAAAAGAGACAGCAGGAAAAAGGAATGTGTGAGTACACACACACACATCAGGCTCAGGTACTACAAATGTAAATAGACAGTATGCAACATAAGGAATGTGGGTTACTGATGGATCCAGCCCAGTTACACCAGAATTCAAACCCATCTCCAGTAGCAGCCACAATTTTCAAATGTGGGTGCCTAAGGCTGGCCAACCAAAGCCTCCTGTTGGGACCTAACTCCTAAAAATCCTTCCTGTCTGAAGCGTCCACCAGGGGTCATTCCAACCGCAGTTATGAAAAAAGAGGCGGTTCCCTTAAGCTCAAGGAACACTTCGGGTGTGTGGGAATGCCCAGCTCAGCTTCCTCCCCTTCCAAGCTGAAAGGGCAGAGCTTCTCTATGCTCCACAAACCCAGAGGCTAATTTACATCAGCGTAAAAGCAAGGATCAGTTCTCCAGAGCATTTTATTCTTCCAGCTAAGCCAAGGGAAGAGGAAACTGAAGAAAGTGTGTTCCTGCTGCAGTGGACACAGAGTGACTAGGACAGCATTAGGTGCCGTTCTAGCAGGGTTTTCTTAACTAATGTCAGTGAAGAGTTTTTTATTTGAGATCTAGAGCAGCTCTAAGGACAAGCAATGTGGTGGAACTGGTCAACCACATAATGAATGCCCCTCTTTCTTTGCTGTGCAAAATACCTGTCTCTTGTCTGCCATGAGATAATAAGTACTGTTAGCTTAGTTGTCTTAAGGAGCAACTTCACAAAAGGTTTAGGTCAGTCTAGTGAGTGACAGTCAAATTTTCTCCCCTTCTGTAGACACGTGAGCTTGCTGCTGCCTTTGTGGCACCACAAAAGATGAGGGCACAAAGTTTGCTTGTTTTCATAGCAACACATACTCAGCTTGGCTTGAGTCTGCACCTCAGAGTTGCAGTTTGATGATGCCAGGCTGGTTCTGACCCCAAGAGAGCAGCCTCACTCTTCCAGAGCAGTTTGTGCTTCCCCATTCCTGCTGTTGTGACACACATTTCTGTAGCTGTATTACAAGGCTCACTGAGGAATTGCTCAGTTAGTTCTCAGTGGGATCGGTTCCCTGGCCTGATTCAGAAACGCTTGTGTGTTTTCAAACAAAGAATGTGTGTTGGAAGCATGGGCAGCAACAGGGATAGCAGAAGGCAGGACAGCTTATTCTAGTGAATTATTATGGCCATGCTGAAGACCTCAGTATCAAATAACTGTAGTTATGCAACTACTTTCTTTGTACCACAAATGTACCTGTATTACAAAATAGCACCATTACCCCATTCTGGTTTAGGTGTTTATAAAGTTATTGTAATATTCCCTTCCATGTCAATGCAACTAACTGTATTGTTTATTTCACCCACACTCCAACTGTCTGAATAAAGACTAATTTCTTCCCTTGTCCAGAGAGAAACTAGACCAGGAGTCCTTCACAATATTTTTCAGCTATTTCACTATCCCCCTTGGGATGATAAACACAATGTATGGACTCGATTCCGCTCTTCCAAAGAAATTGTCCCACTGAGTCAAAAAGAACAAAAGGTCAAGGCTAAAGAGGCTTGGTCAGCTCACTGCTACATAAAACAGCAGAGGCTCTCATTGCAGAACCAGACAAACATTTTCAGGGTCTCACTAGTAAAGTTAAGGTTACATTATTCTCCAAAAGACTCACTGGTAAAATTAAAAAATAAATGCACTCAATGCCAAGCAAAGCAGAAAGGTCCTAGTTCTACTTCATGAGAAAAGCTTCACTAGCCCTAAGAAACCACTCTAGGTGCATCCACTGTTTGATAAGGCTCCCATCAGAAGCCAGACTAGAATTTCACAAGCCAATTAACATCTAATTAATCAACATTAATGGCAAAGCTATGGTAATACTGTTTGAATTAAGGAGTCATCATTCACTGACATTATGTACAATCAGATTCCTGGAAGCCCTGTTGTAATGGAGCAGTGGGATCATGTTGGAATTCCCTCACATTTACACTGCACTTTTTATTCTAAAGCTTGTCCCATATTATGGGCTAGGATGGTCAGACATGGAGTGATCAGTCACCAAGAGCTGTGTACCCACCTCCTGTCACCTCTGCAGATCTCATAAGCATATACACGTGGAATTTTAGCAACTCCAGGGAATGACAGTAGCAGTTTGCTGAGGGCTTCAGTTCATGTTTGCAGGAAAATGGAGCTGGAGAACCCCAGACACCGCTGACCTTACAGCTTTTTCACTCATTTACAGCTGCTGGTTCCCACCTTCTCAAGGAAGGCATTGCCCGTGTACCAGAGTTTATTTAGCACACACATATCTGCTCTTGAAATATTTGCAACCTGGGTTATACATGTGAACTGAAAATAGCAATGGTGTACATGGATACAAGACCAAGGAACAACTCGGGAGTGGAACTCCAATCTCTTCGTTTTCCTTGCTGTGGAGATGACTAATACTCCTGAAGGGAGACAAGGCAGAAAATTGAGGAAGAACACTGTAATCTGCCGTAGCCAAATTAACTTCTAAATGTCAACTGGACACTGGGGTAATTCATGAAAGGATGCAGTTAAACTTCTCAGGATTGCACAAGGACAAGGCCATAATGACCCAAACGACTGCATTTAGCTTAACATCTGAAAATACTATGGCCTTCATGCCTAGATTCCAATGAGCTCCTCACAACACCTACACTATCAAGGACTACATTGCTCCTCTAAAGAAAACCTTGTGTGAAAGCACATCCACTGCTGGAGTGAGCACCCGAGGTGAGCAGAGACAGGCCTGATTTCCTGTGTCCAGTACATTCCACTCTGAAAAGATGCAAGGGAATAATAGTGACTATGATTCAAAGGAAATTCATCTTCCCAGAACTCCATCAAGCATGAGGGCTAATCTTCACTTTATAGTCTGGGAATGCACAGAATTTTTTGATAGGTAACTGGGTGTGACTAGAACCCAGGTGCCTCAACTCCTCTCTGGCAAATGCCCTAGTATGTCCAACAACAAATGAGATGTTCTTACATACATTCCTTACCCTAACCTAAATCCTAGACATAGGCAGGATTTAGGAAAGCCTCACTGAGGGGGCTGAGCTGCCTGGCCCCCCAGGCTCCTATTTGCCACTGCTAGCACAGGGTGGGACTGCGGGGGCAGCAGCAGCATTCATTCAGGCTCTTGGGTGGTGTCCAGCATTCAAACAGCTGTTCTCAGTCTCTTTTACAGGCAAAGGTAGAAGATCAAATAAACCAGGCATATTACAAGCTAAATCTGAGTAATGAGCCACCAGCTGGACCATACTACTTAATCTGACAAAGTCAGGGTTCTTGCTTTCTGTCCAAGAAATTCCAGATGCAAAAAGCTGTGCACACTCTGGCATAGCAGAAATCTGATGTGTCTGGGATGTGTTCAACTTGCTGTGCAAGCTCAGCACAGATGACACATCCATACCTTGCCTGATGACTTCCAAACATGCTGAAACTACAATCACTGAGACATCTGTGATATAGCATGTCTCAGATATTCACATACTGCATGCAAGAGTGAATTTGCCTGCTTAGGGGGAAACATCTGAGATTTCCCTCTCCCCAGAAAAGTAAGCAGAATGTTTAATTACCTACAAGACAGGATTTCTAGATGGAAGAGAAGGGATTTGTTCTGAGAAGAGCATAGTAGGCCTCCACAAGTTAACACACTCCTCTCTCCCCTCCATCTCTGGAAAAGATTCTTTGAAAACTCCTCAGCAATCCAGTCTTTAATCTGCCTTTTGCTGCCAATAATCTCTACACTGTTGAACACTGTGGGAAACAACTTTGGTGGAAGAAGTGCCATTAGCAGAGTCCCCTTACATAAGGCAGCAACTGGAGGTGGTGCTGGTGAAGGCAGGTGAAATTAATGTGTGCAAAAATCATAAAATTCTCTGTTTCTAGCTGCTGTCTTGTTTGCTGCCTCAGGAGTACCAAGAACAGAATGGACATGGAGACCAAATTGCCATTCCTTGCTCTCCAGGCAGTTTTATGAATGAAAGCATCCAGTGGGCAAGGCCAGGGTGCTGAGGCAATTTGCACTGCTGGATTTTGACTGGGTTTGCTTATGGCAGGAGAGAAACCCAGTGCAGGACAGCAGTTTCCAGCCCACCCCTTCAGCACTTTCCCACAAAAGTATATTCCATTTAGCTGAAAGAAGATGCTCCATGATTTTACTGCCTATCACCAAGAAGGAATTATTACATACATTCTTCACAGACAGGGCAGGTCTCCCAAGAAATTCCCCTGATTGGTGTCTCTGCAGATGGCTGTACTACCTGTCCTGAATTCCTGGTTTGTCACTTTCCTTCTGTCTTCCATACAGGGTCTCAAAACTTCTGAAACTCCAAGATGCAAGTGAACCATTCTACCAATGTGCAAAGCCCTGAGAACGCCTCTTCCCCAAACTATTAATAACGATCCATATAGGAGGAGTTCACAGGGAGAAGCAAGGAACAGGTGGCAGAGATAATATTAGCCTGGAAAAGAGCAGGGCTGCCACTGCCCATGTGTTGGGAGGCTGATGTCTCACATTCATTGTCGTGTGCTAGAATGCACTTGGAGCACAGAGAAATGTCACACAGATGTCATACACAACTTGCCAAGTCAAAAAATCAGTTCATTGTACCAAATTCCCAATGCAATAATCAAGGAAGAATTGCAAACACTGCAACACAGCTTATGTTTCAAACTCATCAACTTTGAACTCTTAGCTATTGTGTAGATCATTTAAAGCACCTCTGAACAAATATGAACATCTCTTTCTCAGTCATACTAGATCCTCAGAAAATCCAGAAACCTCAACCCTGTTGTTTAAAGCATAAACCCTGGTACACAACAGCTCATTTGGTATATTCAGTGGTTACTGTAGCAATGGCCAGTTCATGCCTCAAGTTCTTCAAGCCTAAGACTGCAGATACACAACCCCAACTTACTCATTCCTTGGGGTTTAAGTCTTTGTCATCTGCAACCACAACTTCAACTCAGAACCTCTGAAAAATCAATCATATCTTCATGTCTCAAAACATCCCTTCAAGTATTTAATTCTACTCACCATTTTATCCTAAAATGATGCTATAAATTCAACAGTGTAGTAATTGCTTTATCCAATACATCTTTGAACATCAACAGTATATTTGTATAGTTGTCCAGAGCTATCAGGCAGCAAAATGAAAAAGCACCCTAGCACATACTGCTACAAAAGTATGAAAATGCAGAGGGATATAAAAATTTCTGCTGAAATCTAGTTTTCTTCCCTTTTTGTTTTTAATCATATTGCCTTATCTGTGAAAAGTGTCTGTTCATTTATTTGCTTCTTAAAAGTCTTAGAAGCTTCCATTTAACTAATGACTTGACTTATAAACTTTGCCTATTTCTAAGTGACAAGCTATAATGTTGCCAACCAACAAAACATGGTGGTAACTCCAGATGGGATTCAACAATGCAAGGGTACCAAAAAAGAGTCAGACTGTCAAAATATTAAACCAAGCCCAGAAATATTTCTGTCCTTTTAAGTATAGAGTTGCAGAGGCCCACAATATTGTGCACACATTGGAGTTAAGATGCTTTGAATCATATGTAACATGTCTTTAATCAATCCAAATTCCAGTGATCTGATACCCTATGAACACCAAACACCTCACATGGGAACAGAAAGAGCCCAACTTGATGACATGCCACCATCTAAATATTTCAAAACCCTGATGGAGGTTGATCTGACGTGGTGCATGGGCAACATTTACAATTCTGATATTAAAAACCAAGTTATCACAATCCCCAAACTGAACCACAAAAGCAGAAAAGCACACTGTCTATTTTGATAAATAAAATCACAGTTGCACCAGATCACAATTTCATGACTTCTCTCTCTTCAAGTCAAAGTGTTTCATTTTCTCTATGTAACATCTCCCTCCAAGCCCTACCTTTTGGTGCTTGAAACTTCCAAAGCACAATAGGCAATAGATACCTTTCAAAGGGTGCCCTGTCAAAGGATAAGCTTCTCAGCAAGGTGCTGTTTTCTCTCCCAGCCATAACAGAGCTGGTCTTTCACCTTTTGTTTTGAGCACTCCAGGCAAGCTTTGTTGTACTTTGCCAGGATCTAATCCCATGAAGGGCCCAGCTCAGCAGCACAGAGACTGCAGGTAATAAAATTATGTGTTCCCAATAATCATCAGCAACCAACATTCTAGGCACAGGCACTTAAGAAAAAGACTCCCAGCCAACATTCTCCAACTTATTTCTGGAAAGGCTAGGCTTGGGACAGCTGGGAAGTTGCATCTCGAGACACTTAACTCTTCCTTCTGAAAGCATCAGTCAGGAGGCTTTCTAGCACCACTTTGTATGACGAGAATGAGATATAAAAGCTCATTTTTCATCATCTCACTCTGACCTAAGGTGGAATTATGCAGTAAACTCAAGGTGAAAGGCTCCAAATCCCATTACACATTCCCTCAGCCATCTACCGTACAACTGCCCTGAGCTACTATTATTTTTAATTTCATAATTCTTATGATAATATCGATCACCAAAGCTATTTTGTTTGTACCTGGAAGCACAATGGCACACTTTTTGCACATTTCAGTTAAATCACAAAAATCCAAATTGAGTGAGTAAGCTTTTGCCAGGCTGATTTCTGCCAATTTACCAGAAGTCATTTCAGTAATATATTATCAGCATAATCCAATTTCATTATATGTTTCTCTTATCTTTTGCTCTGCCAGCACTAAGTATGCATCTGTAAATTATTAGTACTTGGATAACACAAAATGCAGCTACAGAGACAGCAGAAGAGATGGAAAAGTATTGCTTCTGAGGAGTTACACAACACTGAGAGAAGTGAATGAATAAAAGTATGAGGAGAATAATTTCCTTTAATTCTTTACTTATACATAGATTAAAAAAATTCTAGAGGGTCCAAATCACCATTAGCAAATCTGCAGACAGTAGTCAAGAACTACTCTACAGATGGAAAACGTGAAAGTTGTATCTTGCTGCAGGCCAGAAAGTGTGCCTTGTGGGATCAAGGAAAGATCTTGTGGGGTCAAGAAAAGTGACAGTTGTGCCTGTATTAAGTTGCCTACACAGGGAAAAATTTGTTGGGAGGCAGCAGTTTTCTAACAGCCAGCGAGGTCACAGCTTTTAAAGTGAGAAATTTCATAGCAAAAGGATACCCTAACAGAGGGCCCTTCTCTTACCCAGAATTTGACAAGGAAGAAGGCATTAGCTGGCCCCCTTTCAAAGAGCTCCTTCAGGCCCCCTTTCTTCTCAGGGAACTTGTCATAGATCTGCCGGATATCCACTGCCTCGAGGTAGGGGTCATTGTAGCTGGGGCTTGACTGCCCAATGTGCACAAACAGGTGTTTGTTATACTGCAAAAGGAAAAACATGGAATTAGAAAATTGTTCAGTACCATTCAGTACATACTGAACATCCATTGTCCTTCACAGAAGGACAATGGAAGTCAATGAAGATTTGATAGCATTTTCTAGAAGAGCAGAAGAAATCAATAGAAATATCTCTGCTAATACCAGCTCATGCTGTTCTCTCCTTCCTATCAATACATTCATGTTTCTTCCTTCTCTGAAATACTTGTTGAGTTTTTTTTCCTATATTCACTACTAAATCATTGCCTTGTGCTGCTGCCATAGTCTGAAATAACCTGAGACAGACTGTTACCTGTGACAGGTCACTCAGATAAACATCAATGCTCCCTCCTGTCCTATGAAGAGCATGAAATCCCACAGCAGATAATACTGAACCCAGGCAAATATTTTCTGAACTTTCCTATCTCAGCCCATCACCAGAGCATATCTAAAGATGCAGAACCAAAAGGTTTAGTGAGAGGCAAATTTCACTATTTCCATTTCATAGGTAGCACCATGGAAACACATTGATGCAAGTTCATCACAGTTGCCACCCATTTTAAGTTCTCAGCACACCAGGGAAACACATGGCTTTATGTGATCTGATTTGGGGTTCTATATTGGAGTCTATCTTACAAGGCTGGATGGAGTAGCCAGAATAGCGTGGCAGGGTTTTATTACCTCAGTGCCTTGGGCTCTGGTGTATGAATGACCCTGGACAGGGAAGCCAGAAGCACATTGCCCAGATCTGGTTCAATCACTACTTATCCTCTAAGAGGAGGATACCTGGTGTTTCCCAAAGATGCCTTTCTACTCTTTGAAGAGCAATGAAGCAAGTATTTCCACACAATAGAGTAAACATCCATGATGAACAGGAGCTGTCCGAAGATGCAAAATTAATGAGGGGTGGAAGCAAGGTGTGTTTCTTACTGTGTCTTGGTCTTGTTGTTGTTCCAAGAATGCAGAGAACTCTAACATCCAAAGTTTGGAGCTAGCAACCCTTCGTCCTTGCCAAGCTGGTGCTGATGGGGAAGATGAGAGGCCAGTAGGAGACTCAAACCCTAAGTACACAGGATTTATATAACAATAATTTAGACAAAAATGGCAGTAGCTTTCACGTAGAGCACCTACTCTCAAAGCTGACTCATAATTTTCTTATGGCTTCATTCATCATGCAAAAATACCATTCACAAGGTCCTCAGTCTATCTGTGCTCTAAATGGCTCGTCAGTCACCCTCTGCTAAGACAGCACTGCCAGGGGTCACAATGTAAGACAAACTACCCAGGTGTGACACCAGAGAAAACATGTTCAGCAATTTTGAGAAGACTTAGAGCCCTAAAGGAGCAGTGAAATAAACTGTTTAGCATCAGAATGAGGTGTCACCATTAGTCTCTCAAAATGGGGAAGCTGAGAAGGAAAAGACATTTGTTATTCCACTTAATGAGAAATTAGGAACGCAGTCATGTTATGACAGAGAACAGTGTTCTAGAGCATGAAGCATGGTGGAAGACCAGTAGAGTTATGTAAATTTTTATTTTCTGCTGAGCCAGGAGAAAAAAAAAAAACCCAACACAACCAATATAAAACAGGAAGAAAAGTTTTTTAAAATAAAACAAAATTTAAAAGCTTCAACTCCCTCAGTAAAAGGATGAGAAGAGGTAATAAGAGGAAACCATATAAAAATTGGTTTTGGCTCACTGAAATGTTTCAATAGTTTTGGTTCTTTTAATTAACTTTCAAGATTTTTAGAGAGCTGGCTGTTTTTGAAGTTGGAATACAATTTCAAAGGAAGGAACCTTTCCTTACCTACCTGGTATTGGAAGTGGAGGCTGTACAGCATAAGGTTGTTGAGAAAAAGGTTTCACACTACAGAAGTACACAAAGAGAGGTGGTTAATAAAAACCAACAAAACAAAACAATATTCTTTACCAACTGTTTGCACAGAGTAGATCAAGTATTTCTCCTCAGGGAGAAAATGGCATAAGTGTCTTTTGGAAATTATCTTTCTGTGTGGGCAAGAGAGGGTCATGGGCAAAGACTCAGAAAGCAGTAAGGGGCCAGGACTGGACAGATTAAGATTTCCCTGCAGGTGTTCAGCAGGCCCTCCCTCCAGATTTGTTTTTCTGAGATCCCTATCAGCCTCTTAACACACTGGTGCCCATTTATTTATCCTTTCCTTTCTACTACAAGTAATTTTATATCTATGCAAGTGGATATAGTTCTGGGCTGGATGCCTCTCAGACTTTTAAGCCCAAATTCAGAGACATTCAACACCCACAAGTAAACACAGCTTTCAGGAGAGCTCAGCTCCATTTTAACACTACTGTCAGAAAAATGAAGGTCTTAGCATTTCACAGATCTTGTAATAGCTAAAGCTGTTCCTCAGGTAGCAGAGAAAGCAGCAGAAGCACCTGCTTTGGATGCTCACATGAAGGAATACTTACTCCTGGGAAGATCCAGCTTGGCCTGGCAATGGTCCTTGCCAAAACTGCAAGAGAACAACACATAGGCAAAAGTCACCACTCCTCATTAGGGCAGAGATGAAAAGGAAGGCTTGCTCTTTTCCGAGGAAACAAACTACAAGTTCACAGACCTTTAAAGATGTGAGTGAGTTCTCTCTTCTTTCTACATTCCTGACTTCATTCTTGTGGAGGTGCTGACTGGTCTTTCTTTTCATTCTATACACTACTACTATACACCACTACTACTACTGACATGCAAAAACCTGACCCGAAAGTGATCTTTAATGTTAAATAATAAGCATGCACCCTGTGCCTCTGTCTCCTCTGTCCTCTTGGAAGGAGCATTTTCCATAGGAAAGTTCCATGGGAGTTATGTTGGCAGAAATCAATGTTTAGCAAATGCTCACTAGACTCAGCTCAGATACAGGGATGCTGACAGACCTTCTCTATTAAGGATTTTACGTGAGGGCCATCTGATAAAAGTGCTGAGAATAAGACAGGGAAATATAAACTTGAGAAAGAGTCAAGATGGCCCAAACAGATTTATTCAAAAAATATGCTGGACTAAGAAACTGATACAGACACTTAAAAACATTTCAGACAGATGAAAATCCAAAGGAACTGATTGTTCTCTCCCTTGTAACACTAAAAAATATACATACCAAAACTCTATTGTCTTACATCATTGTGAGCAAAGAATTGGACAAAACTGTTGAAGCCACATAAGATTTATTTTACAGAGACAATGCCTTTTGGCCCATTCTGTCTCAGTTCTCAGGATTTTCCTGAGCAGGTCCCAACATCCTTCAAACACTGGAGTGTCTTCTCAAAACTCCACCAAGACACTGATCCACTCACCCCAGAAACAGCAGGGTAGGCTGGTCGTGGGAGACCAGGCAAGGCCATTTTACTATGGAAGGCAGTTGCAGAGATAATCTGGGCAGATGACATTGTAGCCATACTCTGCATGGCTTTATCTTTAGCTGCCTGATCCTATGAGCAAGAGTAGAAACAGAAAAAAACAGGATTATTATAATGATTAACAAGTTGCCAGAATTCTCATCAGCTTCTCTGTCAGCAAGCATCTCTGAAATTCTGGGCAGCAAATTCACCAATAACTGTCCTAAGAAGTCTCTAGAGCTGTAAGGCTGTCACTCATTACCATAGCTTCAGATGTGAATAATCATGCTTTCCAAAATGCTGGCTTAAAGACTGCTAAGCATTTATCCTTTCTGTCTGAGCACTTTCAACCACACAGCTGAAAAGTTTTGTCGTGGAAAGTACACTTCTAGCTGACTCTTGTGTTTTAATAATTGGTAAGAATATTCAATGGGAAAGATTCTTGATTACACAAAAAACCCCTCTGAGGAAAAGGTCACAAAAAGAGATCATCATCATCACTGCAAAAACTACTACCTCAGCCTGGGACTGCATTAGACTCAGGTAGAGTTTATCATTTTATCTCCATCTTCAGGGAAACTTGAAACTTTCATTATCTCCAGGGCACATAGGCAGGGACATTCCTTTTTGTATTTTAACTGGACTGTAGATTTACACACATTCTTATAGGCAATGACAGTGCCACAATTAGTGGGTCTGAATTATGTATAAAACAAACAGCACTTTTCATTTCTTCTTTCAAGGAATAAATAGGCAAACAGAAGCACTTCCCCACATTCTGCCTTTCCTCCTACAACCCCCACAATTAATTTTCATCCTTCAAACATTCCACATTTATCTTTGTCATTACAATTACCATGAAAAACTCACAGATTAATTCATAGCTTGAAGAAACTGCTGAAAGAGGTATAACAGCCCTTGCTGTCTTCTTCAGGAATTCTCACTTCCCACTTGCATTCACTGAACTGCAGTAAGTTCTCACCCTTGGGCCTCCATTCTTTCTAATCCCTCCAATTTACCTAAGGTTTTCTAAAGTTCAAAGCCCAAATATCCTTAGATGTAACATGTCTAACAAACAAACAAACAAACAAAAAGTGAAGGAGGCATCCCCAAAATCTCAATAATAAATGTTAATGTTCAAGTGGAATGATCAATAGAAATGGGCAAAACATACACCTCTTCTTTTTTAGATCTTCTGTGACTCCTGTTAGTACTATTCAAGTGAATGGAAGGGAAACATTTTAAATGCTGAGAAAGTTCCTAATATTCTCCAAAGCTATTGGAAATGTTTTCAGAATCCAGCTTAAATTATGCCTTAGGGAATAATTGAAGGATTACCTACATTTTTAAAGGGTAATTATTATTTTCCATTTTTTTCCTAATATATATAAGGACTAATTCCCATCACAGAAAAGGATTTTTTTCCTTCCCTTATTTTCTCACTAGAAAAATTTTATTTGCCTACCTGAGTTTATACATGAGTTTATGGAGAAGTTGCATTTATTTGTGGAGGTATTAAAAGTTAAAAGAAAAAGTAAAATAATTCAGGAAGGAAAATATTTTACTTATTAACCTCTGCTGTGTTTTTGTTTTGTTTAAATGCTTGACAAACTGCTGGAAAGAGCATGTTTTTAGAAAAGACATCTCCTTTCTGTTTCAGCTAACAGTTCTGTACTCATTTCAAGTGTTTCCCAGCATAAAAAAAAAAAAAAAAAAAAATTTAAAAAAGGAAAAAGGCAGTGATAAAGACTTTTACCAAACATTTGCAATGTTTGTATTTTCTTTTATTATTCTTAAACCACATTATAATGATGGTGACTATGATGATAATACCACCATATCACGATTTCCCACTTTTTTCCTTAGTGCAGATGGTATCTATTAGCCCCTCAGGGTATGGAAAAGCTACTGACCTTTGGGAACAGATTTTTTTTCAAGTTTTACCCTATTTCCAACCTGTCTATTATAGACAGAGTGTACACTTTAAAAAGACACCCCAGTTTGTGTGGAAATGGCAGCACTGCAGTGACAGCTCTGAAAAGTCACGTAGCTGCTCTGATCGCTAGGATATAAACACGAAAATGTGCACTTGCTATGGAAAATGAACAGTGATAGGAGAACACACAGCTGTCAGCAGGACCTTGGGAGAAGGGCAGCAGTCTCTGTGATTTCATTTCCTTGCTCTATGGACATGGCCAGCGAAAGCAAAGAAGCAAATGAGTTGAATCAGTGCTCCCGACTTGCCACTGCAGGCGGAAAGGAACAGCCTGGTCCTGGGGAAGGG
Organism: Aegithalos caudatus; assembly: GCA_013389925.1. Classification (NCBI taxonomy): domain Eukaryota; kingdom Metazoa; phylum Chordata; class Aves; order Passeriformes; family Aegithalidae; genus Aegithalos; species Aegithalos caudatus. The sequence continues at coordinate 185,498 of WEIU01001721.1, read as the reverse complement.
CTCTCCGCAGGCAGCTGGGCAGAGCTCACAGCATGGCCTGGGTGGTGTTAAAGGACAGCAGCCAATGGCTCCATGGAGCTCCCCGAGACACCTTCGTTCCCTGAGAACAAAACCGACCAGCTCCTGTGAGCTAAGTGGAAACAGGCTCGGCTGACTGGCTTTTCAATCATGCCCAACCCCAGAGCTGTGACACACAAGGAACAGAATCAAGGTTACAGATGTAAGCAGCAGTGAGGCTTTTAACACCCTGGGCAGTTGTTGCTTCCTGCTCGCTCTAACTTGCCTCTCCAGCAGGCCTCCACCTGAATTGACCACTTAACAGCACCACAGGCTTCAAGCTTAGGCAGCCCTACCTGGGTGCACTGAATTAGATAGTTGTAATTTGTGCCTCCTCCTCTTTATCAGAGCAGCTGGAAACACAACAGGCCAATATTGAAAAGGCACAGCACAGCTTTCTAAAATGGGGCTGGGATGTGTGGGGGTGCTGTCATGGCTCAGAGGCAACCACTGCCTGCAATAGATCTGCGTGCATGTCAGCACTGGGCAACACTGAGTGCCAACAGCTCACACACAGGACAGTCCAGTTGCCCTGATGCCCAGTGAGGAGCTGCCCAGGCAGCCAAGAGGAAGCACATGCCTCCAGCCATCCCTCAGCAGTCGGGGATGGGCTGGGCTGTCACAGTTATTGTCACCTGAAGCAGGGAAGCAAACTCCCTTCCTTACAGATTACTAATGGCCATACCAAACAGAAAGGTCAGCATTCACCTTCCTTCTCTGGCTGTCTCAGTGAAACATAACAAGGCCCAGACCTCACATCCTGCTCAGCAAGCCCTTTCTGGATAGCTCACATTCTAACAGGGGACAGACACCCTCTTTTGCAATTGTCACATACAAACTTGACCTTCTCAACATTTCTGGCAATTCAGTCTGAGCACATAAACCATTTCCCCGCATCAAATCTGAGTGGAAATAAATGTCAAGAGGTTCATTAGGGTGATCTTGGAGCTTTTCCTATAGAAAGGAAAACACAGCTTTTCTCAAGCAAGTATCCAACTATTTTTTTCTCGTTAGTTCAGGCCTCTTCAAATCAGGTCTGAATTAGTCAAGGAGCAAAGTCTATTCAGTTGGCACCATTTTACCTGAGAAGATGCCAGCTGGCTTTATTGCTTCCTCTCAGTGGACTCCACATCACCACCTCTAGTAGAGGTGGAGCTGGTGCTCTAACAACTGTAAGGACACCTTTTCCCAAGGTCACCACACCACCAGCGACTGCTTACTGGTCAGCATTTGTAACCACAAACACTTCCTTCTCAGGTAAACACTCTCTGCACACTCCTAAGCCTAAGGGTCTTCCAGATTTGAATGACGAGCATATACCGTAGGTAGAAATAAGACACATGAAATTTGAAAAGTTATTGTTTCTTTATTCTTTAAATAGAATTGCTCCAGACGTCACAGAGCTTCAACAATAATGAATGTTTGCACAACATTTCCTGGGAAGAACCTTTTCCTCTCCAGCTTACTACAGTTCAGTGACTAATCTCTGGCTTTTTTAAGGCTATTCAAAGAGGGAATAGCTGACTTGGGGGGGCTTGTGTGATATGTTAAGGGATATCCATCATACCTTGAGCTTGGCTTGGATCTCTCTAGCTTTCCGCCTTGCCAGGACCTGGATGTGACTAGATACCTGCATTGAAAGATAAAATCCCATGTTCATTCCAGAGGAATACTTGGTAGCCCCTTGTAGAAGTAAACACACTTAAAGCAGTTATTTAGGGTTGGGGGTAGGAGGGAGCGGGGGTAACAATGAGCTGCTTTTCGGAACATAACTCCAGTGCCAAGAAATAAGGTGGAGGGCCAGCAAAGATGGGCCATCTAAGGCAGGTGTAGGCTGCTCAGTGCTTCATCCAGCATAGCCTGGATATTCATTCCCAAACTACAAAGATTCCTTTTTCATCTTGTGCGCCAGTTATTTTCAAAATCATCACTGCTGTCTTGTCTGCTTGGGCTGAACAAAGAATCTTCATGCAGAGAAAAACTGGTGGTCCCTGAAACACTTATTAGTAGGGCAAACAAATAAAAAAATCATGCTATTTAACAGTAGAAAACTTTGTGGGTCACAATATGATTGACAGACATGAGGACTATAAACCTCCTGTAAAATACCTGAGCTGACTTTTTCTGCCATTCTTATTAACCAGCTCAGCACAACAACCTCCTTCCAGCAAAGTCAGAAACTACCAACAAGTGAACAGCAAGAAATTTGTTCTCATTAGCCCTCACAATCTGTAGAGGTCCAAAGAAGCTAATCCTTACAGGAAAAACCAACACTTACCTGTTTCCTTGTGCGTGTTTTCCCTGTTCTCAGCTTGATATAACGGGCAATCAACTCATTTCGGCCTGGAACAGAGAAATAACACAAATAAAAGTTTAGAAAGAAGTGACCCCAGCAAAAAAGATAATTCTGTTGTGTATCTAAAGAGATCAGCAGCAGGATGATTCTGTCACACTCTTTTCTTTTTTAGAAAGGAACTTATTAGTGCACATGGTAGAAGTCAGAGTTTTAGGAGCAGTCTCCTATAACATTCCTATAAACAAAGTTTGGGCTAGATAACAGGACAAGGGGCTTGATGAAAATTGGCTGAACGGATGGATGGAGTCCCTGTTGACAATGAGCTGACAGTGAAGCAGCAATGCACCCTTTATGGCAAATCCTAGCTGCCAACAGGTCAAGGGGAGTGATCCTTCAGCTCCACTCAGCACAGCTGAGGCAATGTGTGGAGTGCTGAGTCCAGTTCTGGCCTCCTCAGCATGAGAAAGGTGTGAACATACTGAAGCAAGTCCAGCAAGAAGTCAGCAAAAATTATTTAATAGGCTGGGGCATCTATCCTGTGAAGAGAGGCTGATAGAACTGGGTCTGTTCATCCTGGAGTAGACTCAGGGGCAGTTTTTTATCAATAATAATAAAATAAATACCTGATGGGAGGCAATTAAGGGAAAAAGGGAGCCAGTGCCCAGTGGCAGAACAAGAAACTACTGACATGAATTAACACATATGAAATTCTGTCTAAAAACAATATTTTTTTTTTTAATTAAAAATTTTTTAAAAAATAATAAAAACGCAACCTTTTTTACTCTAAGGGTGGTTAAACATCGGCACAGGCTGCCCAGAGAGGCTGTAGTCTCCATCCCTGGAGGATAGTCACAACCTCCTGGACACTGCTTGAGCAGCTGGGCCAGACTGGGCAATCTGAAGAGATCCCTTCCAACCAAAAGGAGCCTGTCATTCTGTGTAACTAAGTCAAAGAAAATAAACAAAATTGGGGGAGGAGCACATGGAAGCAGCTACACAGAATTTATCAGTGTGATATGATACAGTGAATTACAAATGCTTTCAGGCTCCTGCAGGCAGACTATCCAGCTTTATTACACTGGCTCCCATGTATCACACCTAAGCAGTCCCACAGATTTTATTGCCTTTCTGGAGGTGGAGGAATCAGGAGCAGACACAGAAAGGCAGCAGTTACACATCTGAACTCTAGGCTGGTTCAAGCAGAAAAACATGACAGAAAAAGAGCAGGCTCTGCAAAATAATACATTTGTGGTGACCACTGTAGTATCAAGATAGTACTGCAGTAAAAAGTTGGGAGTAGGAGCTGTAAGGCTGTGAGACATCTTGGTACGGCTGCAAGTGTTTGCAGAATGAAGCAGTAATGAACTGGGAAACAAAGCCACAGCTCTTGTGAAAGTTTGTTTGTAACAAAATTATAAAACCCCAGTATTGTCTGTAGAAAGTTTGTGGGCAAAGAACTTACATATTAGGACGTGACACACATCAAAAGACAAGCAGTGAAATCAGTATTAAACGATAAGTATTAACTACTCCAATAGTCAAATATTCCATGAAAAAGCTGAAACTTGTTTTTATTTTAAACGCTTATTTCACTCAACCCTAAAATAAAGCATATGCAAGTAAAGACTGCTGAAATTGACCACTCGAGCCTTTAGGGAAGAACTGGCAAAGCCCTTAATTCTGTCTGTTTCTGAAACAAAACAATGCAAATGTCCATGACTGCAGTTAGACCGTGTTCATGAAACACAACCAATGCACACAAAGCGATGGGAAAGCATTTTCAATGTACAGATCTTAATCTTTCCCTAATGGTGTCATTGTAGCAGCTCCCCTTATTCCCCTGGGAGAAGAAACAGGTCTGTAGCTGAGAAATCAGCTCCAGCTCCTGTAAACACAAATTAAGAACTGTGTCTGTGCCAGAAACACAATGCCCTGCCATGTAAGCGCTGACCTCTTCAGTTCCCCAATTCTGCTTTAGCACAGTGACGTGCCCAGGAGAGTTTGGTGGCAGCAGATGCTGTTCTGCCACCTTCCACCTGGCTGCTCTCCCAACCCAAGTAAACCGTTTTCACAAAGCCGAGACCAATTACTAGCGACACACATCCACACCACCTTCCTCTAGTGCCAACAATAACATTCATGGCTTCTCAAAGCTTCCATCTGTTTAGACATGGATCCAAGCTGAAAGGTAAGAAACAACTGAAGTGATTCTCAGACAGATGCCGACATATGAGAAATTTCAGAAGGACTGTTTGACACACATCCGAAATGGGAAATGTGCTGAACAAAACAAGGCACTCAAACCCCATTATCTGTAAAGAGAGAAAAAGGAAATTTTTTATTCCAAAAAGAGGACCCTTTGAGAGGCAAGGGGAATGAGTTAATAGAAAAGAGAGGAAAAACTAACCTTGAGAAGAAATGCATGTGGAGAATTTCAGGCAAAATTTTAAAGGGTACATACCAGGCTATATTGAAAACCTGAACACATGGGAACTCTCCAGACACTGGCTCAATAATGGGTCATCCTTGCAAAATGAATTTCAAAGGATTCTCAACCAGATACAATACTCAACCAGATACAATAAGTTTTATGGAGCAAATTCCTATGTATAGTGTGTCAAATTAGGTGAAGAAATTACAGAGGCTGAACAGTCAGAACACTATTCTGCTTTAGCAGTAAGAGGCTGCAGGTGTAATCAGTTTGAGAGTATGGCATGAACAGCTCTGTGCCAGTCACAGTCAATTCCAGCCACCACTAAACTGGATGAAAACAACAAAAAATTCATCAAATCCTCAACCAGTCAGAGGAGCACAAGCTACCTTTGCTCAAATGTATTTTGTCCAGTATGGACAGGAGACACATCAGGAGACACAAAAAGAAACACAAAAGGAGATGAGAATGCTAAGGAGAAATACAAGATATGTAAAAAGATGAATATCGAGAAAATGAGATGTGGTATGGGACATTCCTGGGGATGTGGCTGGAAAAGTAATCTTGGAAAAAACTGCTCCATGACAGAAGAACACTTTGAGGCAACTGCAGCACCCACGCCAGAGCAGAGACAACCCTGAAAGGACTGCAGCCCATTGAAAACCCATGCAGAGATGAGAAGCAGCTAGAAACAAGGAGCACCAGCGGGGAAAGAAAACAAAACAACAACAAAAAAAAGCAGGAACTGGCAGAAAGAGACCTTTACACAGTGATGCCAATCTCCTTTGTCACCCAGCACCTCATCAAAGGAATTAAGAGGGACTGAGTTTTAGCGAGAACAAAAGAAGGGAAACAAAGTAGGAAGCAGGGAGGAGAGACAATAAACTGTAGCCAAGCCTGGGAAAATGGGAGGTATTTACACAAGTGTGCATTTAACTGTTTTTGACAACAGCAGCAGCAAAAATTGCAAAGTTCTCTCAGGCTGTGTACTTCACTGAAAAAGACTAGTGGGAGGGGAAATTACTGTACAAACTGCAAATATTAGATGCCAGCACAGAAACTCTCTAGAAAGAAACTCGGTACAGAGAGCACTTAGTTGTGGACCATCAAAATTTCCAGTTTTAGAATTCACTTCCCACTTGCTAATATCTCTCATACAGTCTTCCTATTCAAGAAGTGTGTCAGGTTAAAACAGAAAAGTGGCAGGTTACATTAGGCTAATAAAGATACTGGTAGCACCAAAACAAAAACAAAAACAAAAAACCAAAAAAACCCCACCCCACACAAAAAATAAACACCACCCCCCCAAGAAACACCCAAAAAAACCAAACACACCACAAAAAAAGACCAAAACAAAACCAAAAAAAACCCAAACAAAAAAAAAAACACCACCAAACAAACAGATCACTCTACAAAGACATTCATCACAGGCATTACTAAATATAGAATTATGTAAATTGCCAAGCCCAGTAAACTGCAGCAAGGCATTATTAAATTGCCATGAATCAAAACTGCAAGAGAAGCAAGTCCTAAATGTCTTTTGTGTTTCTTATCAGTAGGCTAGAGGTAAGCAGGCATTATGGAAGTCTGTAGGTTCACAGGCTCTGGAAGGCAGCCTCTTTGTTTCACAACCCTGGCTGCAGGGTCAGCAACTCCTCACTTGGCTGGAACAGGCAGAGCTGTCATAAACCGTCAGATGGTTCATTTTTTAGAGCCATGTAAAGTGTCCCTCAGTAATCTGATCATATGTTGTGTTCTTAGAATAACTCCTGCTGAGCCCTGCCGTGGTCACCAGAACCTGCCAACAGTTGTGACTCCTCTGTTGAAACCGCGCGTTGGGTTTCACGAAGCCCCAGCCAACATTCCAACTGTGGCACAGCACCTTTATCCTCCATGGAGCCTTCCCCTTGGAAGCATGGCACGAAGAAAGGTAGTCAAGAGATACTCTCTTATGTTCTTTACCTCTCGTTCGTAACAGACAAATTTCCCAGGGCAGCAATTTGGCTCCCATTCTGTCTCACACTAAACTGCAAAACGTTGCATTCCACAGTTATGCAGGAAGGAATTGCTAAGAGAAGTGAAGAAGGAGGCTTTTGGATTTTCCATTTTACTCTTGTGCACCTTTGAATATAACTGCAGAGAAGTGTCTTCCTGTAAGGAAGAGGGATAATTGAAGGGAATTCCCATCACCACAGAAAGCATTTTCCAGTCCTACCTCAAAGCTTCATGATGTTTCTGTTAGTAAAGTTGTATTAATGTTTTTGCCTCTCAAAAGCAGTATCTCTTCCTCACACGCCTGTTGCCAAAGAAATTGAGATCAAAGAATTCAGTGATTTCTGCAAAATCCTTTCAGTGGGAAATGTCATGGAAGTGCCTGTTTCTTGGCAGATTCTGTATCTTTCTGCACCCAAAGCAAACATTTACAACTACTTATAAGTAGTTCTATAAGAAAAGCAACTATCCAGCTGTATCCAGTGAAAGGTTTATCAAAGCAAGGTCAAGAAAGCCAACTCAATTCCTACTGCAATCTCTTTGTCACTTAATGATATCTCCTGGGACATGACTATCTCCTTGAACTTATTAAGTGCTGGTTACAATCAACATAAACATAATGAACTGTGTGCATCAGACAAACAAATGTAGACAAAAGAGGGAAGGTAAGGACACCTCATCTGTCCACCAAATGTCAGTGTTTCTCTGTGCATACAAAGCAAAACTAACTGCCAACCAAGTCTTACCAGAAAGACACTTTTTAGACAAAAGCAGTGTGTGGTTGCATGTCCATATGGGACTAACTGCCACTGGGGTCTGCCCCATCCATAGCTCCCAGCACAGCCTTACTTCCCATCTCTCATTCCACTGCTTCCTCCTCACAACTATGCTAAATGTCTTCCTGGGCATCAGCTGTTCCAGAAATAGGGCTACATGTGTCAGAAACCACATTTTTGTCTTTTTGATGGTTATCAAGATGCAATACTAATATAACCTAGTTTTAATGCTACCTTTACACTAAGACTTCCTTTTCATCACAAACCATGTTTTCTCACCAAAGCCTTGGTGAGAAGATTTTGTTTGGTTCCTCTACTCAGGAGGCAATAATGGAACTTAATACACCGCTATGACCATCACCATACTGTGATAATTTCCCATGACCATGGAAAACCATATTGCATTTTATGGCACTGGCCCATCCTATGAAGACATCTTTGACCCCACCAGAGCACAATTTCAGTGCTCAATAGTCAGGTTTGAGTTTCCACAGCAGAGTTACACACACCGATGAATTTTATATTCAGCTGGGAGAAGAAAATTTCCTCACTCTGATCACTTATTCCCTGCCTGAATTTTCTCAGGGTTAACTTTCCACACGAAGATTCTCTGAGCTCATGCAGTCCCTACAGTAAGGGGATTTTGAGATAAAGAATCAAAGAAGGATAAGCCAGTACTTTTGAAAAATATCAACACTGTCACAGACTGAAAACACAACATTGAAGGGATTAACACCACACCACAGTCAGGTCTTCCCCAAAATACCTGTTTTCATAATTTGCCTGTGCAAATTCTGAGCTCCTCCCTCTTCTGAAATGACAAATTCAAAGCTTTATTTGATGGGCAGAATGCACCAGTCAAGCCCCTCACATGGCAGTTGGGTGATTCATCTGTCTGAGGTCATAAAACTCAGTTGTCTCATTTACTAACTGGTCTAAACACTGAAACCCTCTTTTGTGTAAAAGGTCTTTTGCTGGAAAGGTGTTTACTCCTCTCCTTTGCCACTGCACAGCCCAAATCCACAGCCAGAAACACAAACAGTGCTACCACCATTTAGAAACTGCTGTTTCTTGATGGTCAGCTTAAAATGCTTCACACAAGGCTAGGGGATATTAACTACAGACCTAGCAGTTTTGGGAAAGCCTCTTACTGGTTTCAAGCAAGTACTGGAGATAAATGAAAAGTCAGTCGCTCTGTGTGTGTGTAGCTGGAACAATCTGAAGAGGTTTTCCTTCTCCTTAGCTGTTCATTCCTCCTCCTGCAACATTCCATCAACTCCTATGTGCAGGTGTACCGACTAAATTGATGGGAAAAGGGGAGGGGGGACAGGGGAGGAAAGACTGACATGAACCACTCTGATTACCAATAATTAAAAAATAGAACTCCCCATCCCCATTTGGATTTTGTTGTTGGTTTTCTTTTGTTTTTCCCCCCATCAGTCTATTTTTAATTGGATTGGTGAAGTAGTTCATTCTGTGGTCACACTAACCACGCCAGTGGCACAGCAAAGAGAACAGAGGAAGAATCGGTGCAGAACTCCTTGAACCAGTTTTGCCACCAGAGAAAAACTGTAGCCTGGAACTGTACTCACCGAACCCTCACACACAAACAGGCTGGTAAGAAAATGGGCAAGGCACTTCCTGTGCTTGCATCATTTGTCTGAAGGCTAAACAGCGTTAAACTGCCTTCTAATTACTGCCCCAAGGGCATGTGGAGTTACTCCTGGTAAAGATGAGCATTTTCTAGGGTACAACAATGTATGCAGGCAGAAGTCCCTCCCCATCAGCCTAATGGGAAGCTTCAGGCTATGCAGCTCCTCACCACACCTCAGTCTTTAGTAGCGCTTTTCAGTGCATAAATTTAATGTCCTCATCAGCTGTGTTTTCCCACATTACCGCCTCAGGCCACAGAAATGTAAGTTAATCCATCCAATAAGTACTCTTTCATATACTCGTTAAGGGCTGCAAAAGGAGCAGAGCTAGGATTTGTTCTGGTACTTCCCAGGGTTAAGAGTGGTAAGAACCCTACAAAAAAATGTTTAGATTCAGTTTGGCTGGGAAATCCCACAATCACACCAAAGCAGCTGCATATAGTAACATGAGTCCTTCATATGCCAGGGAGTGTATCAGATAACACCTGAAGAGCCAATAACAATCCTACATGGAAAGGCATGTCAAACTAACAGCTTTCAGTCTCTTGGGACACCTGAGAACGACCTTACTGAGGCACAAAGACACTTTACTCACCAAGTCCCAGGTTCAGAGCAATTTGATTACTGACTGACACTGAAACCAATGTTTAACTGTAACAGCATTTTCCAGTTAGCATCAGTCTAAGTTCTACATTACCGACCTGGACATCTGCTAAATTCTTCCTTAGATCAATAAATGTCTGCTCATTTCAGTATCTTCTAATATCTGTGGGGCATCTGAAAGCAATTCTCAGTGATGTTGTCTTAAGGCATAGCAAAAATTTCAGCCTTTTTAGTGATTTTGTGGTCAGCTGCCCCTGCCAGCACCAATAGTACCGAGTTTCTGGCAGATTTCTGCCCCAAGTGCTAATCTTGTGCATGTGCCCAGTGACAGGCTGACCAAGTACTCAAAGCTTCAGCTACAACAGAAATTAGAACTCAAAGGGGTCTGTGAGATCTGTGCAGCCACTTGCTGCATGACCAGCACAGATCCTGCAGTTCTCAGGGCAGCTGGTCTGGTCTGGCTCAGTCCTGTGAGGAGTCATGACTGCTTCACTTAGCACTTCACCACCCAGTCCCAGCCAAGTGACAGAACTACACAGCAGCCTGGAGGAAAGCAAGGGAACCCAGAGACTGTTATTGCATTGTATGAATAAATGAATACTGATTTTTAAAGTGGAATGGCTGCCACCACTCAACCTCATGGCATCATGTTTTACAGTGCAGTCATTGCTTGTGATCACTTTAAGCCATTAAGTTATAGAATCAGCTTAAAAAAAAAAAAAAAGCATGGGCACTCCTGAAAAATGTGATTGCCTCTCCCCCTCCCTCCCTCTCACCAAACAGTTCCATGGGTCAGTTCAACTCTAATCTGGCAGAAATCTGTCCAGCTCATTTTGCCAGCTCAGTTTGCTATCAATTTTGCAATCTAACAAGGAGTCTGCTAGAAACAGAAATTTGCCTAAAGAACAGGAGCACAAAACTGGAAACAGAGCAGGGGAGCAAAGAAACAGTAATGGCAACTCCCTCTTCTCTTCTGCTGTGAACTGTAAGGTCATCTCACTATTTCTGAAGGAAATTACTCTTGGTCTCAACAGCTCCACACCATCCCAACATTATCAAGAATAGTCATTAAAGATGTCATGCTCTGTAACAGGTGAAAAGAGAATGTGAACAGAAAAACCTAGCAGAAATACAGAATAAATAATTGCATAGCCACCCAGGGACTGGTCTGGGTAATACCTGAATTCTGCCAAGATTATGAAAATTCCTTACAGTGGCTTGTGATATTCCCTGTTCCTTCCCACCCCGCTCCCTTTCTTCTAATACCGGATCAATTCTGTTCCAGATCCTTTAAGTGACCTCTTCCCTGAGTTTACAGTGTAAGTCTGATGGATAACTGGGTAACCATGAAGGAGACCAAGGCAGAAGAGTGGGAACATGATGACAAAACAATTTAAACTAGAGAGATACCTAAAACTGCACATGAATGCAGAAGGAAATTTGCACACATCTAGGCGCTTCAGCTACCTTCTGTATGAAAGCTTTTATATTTAGATTTGTCAAATCACTTTCCCGGAACTTTAGCCATAAGGGATCAAAAATGAACATCTCCAAGTACAGCTGGCTTTGTCTCTGGGCCCAGGAGCAGACCAGATGATTTTTGAAGGTCTTTCCCAGCACCATTTTCTGTGATTCTACAACCAAAGATGATGATGGTGTTTATATGCAGGAATGCTCTTAATCCCTTGTCAGGGTTGAAAGCAACACTGAACTGAATGCCACACGTGTTCCCTGTTTCCCTACAACACTGCCATGCTTAGAAACAGGCCCGTGTCTGCAGCACTTGCAGTCAACCACTTGGGCATTGCTATTGGGTTACCTCACCAAGCATTGGTTACACTCCTTGCACTCCTGCCCACAGACTCCGACCAAAGCTCCTGGAAAGGCATTTGCAACTACTGTACAAATCAAACCCAAGAGGAAGGAAGAGTGATTCTAAAGACATTTTACATGAAAATGGTGTCATTTCCTGCTCAAGAAGCCCGAGACTGAGCAAGGCTCTGGCTGTTTATGTGCCTGGAGTGAGACTGAGACTGTGAAGGAGTACCCTGAAGATGGGTCACAAGTTCAAGGTGACAGCAATGAGCAACAGCTGCTGGCTATGCACCCTTCAGCAGCAGGTGTACCCAGGCCCCAGAGGTTTCAGTCAGCTCTGCCAGTGACCAACAGATTTACAAGACCATCTGTCTGGGCACAAACTGCACACAGCCTTCCCAGTTTTGCTGCCCAGATCTTCACCACACACAGACAATACAGGGTTTGTTATGGATTAGCTAATGAGCAACTGTTTAAACCAATAGACAGCCCTAGTTTTCTCCTGTGCTCATTAGATGGATCCTACATGAATGAGAATGCTGCTTGTTCTTTTAGCTGTAATACTGGATTTTTCTGAACAAGCAGCTACCCTTCACTTTGGGCACTAGAAAATGGAAAGTTTAGGTTGTCTCACACAGGTTTTGCTTAAGAAAGGGGCTTTAAAAGGAAGTTCATGTGATAGGTTTTTCTTACTTGTGCCGAAGAAGTAAGGGAGTTCCATTTTTCCTAGGCCAGGTCTCCACACAATCTGCATATTGACTCAGCTCCCTCTATGTATATGCCCACCCTTTCTTGAGAAATGTTGTCATCCTTCTCTACTCAATGTTTGGCTGATTGACAGAAGACAAACTCTGACAAAGCACTCCTGGAATTTACCTAGAAGTCTGCTCTTTTTGTTTCAGACCTAAGGAAGGGCTCCTGCGTCAATCAGTTAAATAAACATGCTCATGTCACAAAACCACAGGTAGTATGAATCACAATACGAACAATTTACAAAAAAATGCAGACATTTACAGTGTAAAGCCACCTAACCCACTGTTCCCTTGTTTCCTGTGTAAAACCATAGCACTTCCCATCTGGAATCCTCCTCTCATTCATGTAAGACACAGATAACACATGCGCACATGCATGCACACCATTCTTTGGGACTAGTTTTACATATACAATCCTTATAGTCCTGTCTGATATAATTTTAAAAGTCCCCCAACAACAGCACTTCCATTATAGCTCTTCAAAGGAGAGAGATCCCTCCTGGCTGAGCACCATGTTGTCCCAAAGCTTTTGCTGATATCCATCCTGTATTCTCTCTTTCTCCCCCATTAATCCTAGTCATGCTCACATGTTCCACATAAAATCCCTCTCCCTCCTAAATGTTAACACCCTTCAAATATTTTTAGACTGTTATTATGTGTCCCCCCACCCTCCACCTTTCAGTCATCACTTAGCCAAGCTATGTATATTTAGCTACTTTAATCTTTCCTCCTAAATCAGTCCCTTCAACTCCCAGAGCTCAATGTTAAGTCTGGTATGCTTGCTCTTCTCAGAACTCACTCCATGTTTTTGAGATCTTTCTGGTAACGTGTTTGCAGAAACCTGTCCAGAAGATAGCTTTACATGCACTTGTTTTAAAGAAAGAAGAAACCCAAGTCACTGGACACTATTAATTTTCATTTTCTGTATCTGGGTTTTGTTCCCAGATTTGAATTCAATGCAACATTACACAGCTCACTTGGTTTTAGCCTGACAGACAAATATGGCATTACAAAGCTGCTAAAAATCAAAAGGGACAGGAAAAATATGTGTCCTTTATTGAACTACCAGAATGAAGCTCCCATGAAAGGAATCACTATTATTTTGATAACATGTAATATACAATAAGATTCCTACTATATTTATGTTCAGTACTAAGCATGTTAAGGAAAGATGCCACAGCCAGTACAATTAACTGCAAGAATATTCCTGGTGGGTTGGTATTTCAGAAGTGGCAAATTTCTCAATATTCCAGAAATGCTTGGAATTCATGCAAATATTTCCTTTTCATGCTCACATAGAGAAAACACCAGTTAAATTAACATACAACAAAGGACCAAAAACTTGGCTTACACAAAGGAGATGGAAGGAAAAGAATCACAAACTCCAGCAGAAGTTTAACCCACACCTAATGTCTTTAGAAGTGTGGCTGTGTCTAGTCTAGTCAACAACAAAGAACCAGAGCCACACAAAAGCAAAGTTGAAAGATGACTGAATGAAATAAAACCTTGTTATTAAGCAACTCCAAAAACATTACACCTACCACCAGAGGGGAGGGAAAAGTCTGCATCCTGACCAATTGTCCACAAATCCAAGTTTTGTCTATCTTCTAGTGTTTAAAATACAAGATTCTTTATTTTTCCGAAATCATGGGATAAAGGGCTGTTCTACAGTTCACTAGGTCATAACAATGGAAGGGATAGAACTTCAGAATTGTCTCTCTGAGGGATATCACAGCTGAAATACAAATTTGCAGTTACCTGGAACATTCAGTTCAGCATCAACTGGGCATATTCTCAGCATGTTTCAATGGCTGTGATTGAAACATCATCAGGTAAGATGTTAAACTACAGTATAGAGGAAAGCTGTCAACTTGAAGACTGTCACCTTGAAGGTTTCCATATTTTAAATAACAACCATGCTGCTCCCTTCAAGAAGTAGTGTTTATGGACTGGGACAGGCAGTGTAAGTTTTATGCTTCTTTGTATTTATGCATTTGGATTTTTCAGTTCTACTTTTAGTGACTCTTTAAGTTTGGGAAAAACATGCAATGATAACTTATCCCTTCTGCAGTTCACCAAAGGCATTATCCTACAAAATTACCTACTCATTTCAGAATAGGGGTGCGAGGCACCACCTGTGACCTGGTAGCTTTCTTTTAGCATCAGACTGACCTTTCATCCTACCTTAAGTCATGTTGTAAAAGCAAGACTCTGTGGTCCACTGCCTGCTCCAAATTTTAACTAGTAACACGGTTGACTGTCCTTCTTCTATCACTCAGTCTCCAAGCTTTGGACATCTCTAAGTATTTCCTGTGAGCAATTCACAAACAGATGGCACCAGCCTTGGAGATGGATGACTGCCCCCAGCTGTCTGCCCCTCCCCATCAGCACAGAAATGGCTGAGCTGTTTGAAAAGCAGCTGCTAAACTACTGACTCCTTCGGAAGTGCAATCTAACAAACTGCCACCAGTTCTAGCTCCTCTTGCAAAAAGGTACTCCAAGTCAGGTGTTCCTGCAGTAGAAGGGAACACTGGACAGCTGAGGTAGTAATTAGTTTTTTCCAAGAGCTTATTGTCTCTANAAAAAAAAGTATAATTTTTAAGTTACTATTTCTTAGTTCTCTGCTCTCAGTAATGCTGGGAGACCTGGTCTATTAACAATCTCCATGGAAATCTTGGAAATCTCACAATGGTACTAAACTTTTTCCCCTCTCTTTTCTCTACATCAGTAATGAAGATGCCAGGAGGCACCAAACACCTAATAGTACAATGCTAGAGATATGATTGCTCCCACAGAAAAAAATCATTGGAAAACATAAATGACAGATTTGTAATACTGTACCCCCACTGTGTTCTAGAAGACAACACTCATAAAATTATTGTGCAAGACCTTAGTGGTACCAGAAGGCACCAGAGCAGAAAGCGCCCCAGACTCAATGCTTCCAATGTCAACACAACGATTAGGAGAAAGGACAGCATTCCATGTCACATGAGACAGCTGCTTGGGCCTTAAGCAGGTGGTCAGCAAAGCCTGCTGGAAAAGCCAGTGGGAGCTTGCACCCAGAGCAGGCTGTGGCATGAGCTCACTCAGTCAGGATGCTGCCTCCATGCAGACATGGAACATGTCTAGTATGGAAAAAGATAATGAAAGGAAAGGCAACAAAGGCATCGAGACACATTATCAGTGTAGAGAGAAGAGCTTGGCTGAATTGGGTGTGAAGATGGAATTGTGTTCACTCAGCAATCAGCAGTGTTGTCTAAAGAGCTGTAAACAAGCCGACTTTGAAGAGGCATGGAAACGTGAGCATGAGGCCTGTGTGGAGACTGAAAGACACCTTTCTGTACAACTTTAAATGCATTCAAACAAAGCAGCACAAATTCTTCATATTGCCTCAGTACACTAAAAGCTGTCAACTTTGAACTGACAACAGGTTACCTCACAAAAGATGAGAAGCACATGAATTGCACATAGAAGACATCCTGAGGCCTGGAGCATCCTGCCCATAACAGGAGTACCACATGAGCCTCTCCTCAGTGAGAAACAGTGAAATGGTCCCAGCTTTGTCAGGGGAAAGGGGCATGTACAGCTCTCTGTAACACCTCACCCTTTGGTTCAGAGAGCTCTGTGCAAGTCGGTCACAGGGTGGATAAAATAACCATCCCTTCAGAGTCAGGGCCAGCTCCACATGGGAGCCTGCCCTGTTCCACAAGCTGGCTTGTGGGTACTGAAGATGAAATCAGGGTCTATATTTATTATCCCTGCCTGGTCATATCTTTCTATAGATCCCAGACAGGGCCCCACTTCCTTGGCCTGGATCCTGGAGACGAGTAAGCAAAGGAGGACATAAATCAGTGCCTGGGTTCTGTCAGGAGCACACTGAACCAACCATCCACACGAGGAACAGGTGCACTGAAGGCAAGCAGGGACACTGTCCCATTTGGAGTAGTGGGGGAGGGCTTGCAGAAAAGCTCTTCATTTCTTCTCTCTGAGCCTACCCTAAACTTTTCACCCTGCAAGAGGGTTATTTACTTTCTGCAGTTCACCAGTCCACTCAGCTAGGTGTGTTCCACTTAACACCAATCCATGCTGTCAGGCCCAGCTAAGTCTCATTGGTTTCTGTAGCCTTTCTACTTCACTTTTGCTCTCATTTCTTTTCTTGTTCTTCACTCTCTGCTCTGACACATTCACTTCAAAGCTGAAATAGTTCAGGGACCATGCAAAATGTTCAGTAAATTAATAGTCTTAATACACAACCGTGATTTTTCATCAGTAATTTTGAAAGTAGCCCATCATGAAAAGTAGTGCAAACATAGAGCAACAAGGAGCGTGTCACTAGTTTATGCTTAATGCCGAGGGTAGATTTTCAAGTAATATTTTAGTCTGAGTAACATTTTAAGCAAGAATAGGACCCTAATGAAGCAGTCTTAACCTCAGTCATGGCTACTCATTTCCAGTCTCACCATCCTTTCTCTAAATACCAGCAGAAGCAGCTGGGCAGTATCCAAATTAAAGTTCACTTCTTTTCCCCTTTCTGACCGTGTTAGTTTTAGGTTGGATCTGTTCCCTGGTAGGTTCCTTAGCAGCACCACCACCAAAACTTCTGCACCAGCAGCACAGAGCAGGAATTGATGTCTGCCTAAGAATACTGGCCCTAGATTAGCCTCAGGGTGATCAGCCTTACCCAACCATTTGCTCTCCCAGGTACAATGATGTGTACCCAGTAAAACCATCCACTGTAGATAAGGCCATGTAAACGAGACCCCACCCACGCTCCCACAGTCAGAGCAATCCATTCCCTTGCTCAGGGAACAATGGCCTGATGGGTGGACAGAAACCTGCAGAATGACTTGTGAAGTGCTCCGTAGATAGCTCCAGGGCATGCACGGAGCATCCCATGATGGGGCCTGTGAAGAGGGGAGAAGATTTCAATGTATGGGGCGGGGGAGGAAAGCAAGCACTGACTGGGTAGAAAGAGGGCTGTCTTCCATAAGATCCTTGCTATTGTTTTAAGAAATGGTCCATCTTGGGACTTAAAACCAAATACGGGGTATTCAGACTTTGCTTTGTGTTTTAGTCACAGAAGTACCAGGTGGCTTCTTGCAATACTCAGCTAGAGAATCCAGGCCAGACCAGGTTTTTGTTAACAAAATCAAAATAAATTTTAACTATGGAAAAGGTCAAAAAAACAATTTCAAAAGCCTGTCTGCCACATGTATTAAGTTGACTTCTGCTGCAGCTGCAAGCCAGAGCCTCTCTGTATTCAGGGCTGGGTACCTACTTAAGCTGGATGAGAAGAGCCCACAGGTGAAAGACACTTGATCCAGTGCTATGAGGAGGCAAATGAAAAGGAGTACACAGAACTTTTCTGCCCTTAAGATCTGAAAAGTATAGGTAGTTAACAAAGTGTAGGTGTTTGCACAGCAGCAGAGCCATTAGGGGGTTCAGGAGCTGAACTTCTGTCCTATAACACCATTACCTGTAGCATCATTATGTATTCTTATCTCCAACAATAGCAGTGAAGACAGCAGCAAGAGATACCATAAAAACAGGCTTTGTCACACCATGAAGCCATTAGATTATATCTATTTATATATAAAGATTAGTTCAGTAGCGCGCTCAACTCCGAGATTTACCTTATGGATAGCCCCCTGAAAAAGACACCTGTAACTCTCTCTGCTTTGTGAATATCAAAATCTTCACACCGATTTTCCTAAATTCAACTCGAGGCAACCAAGAGCCTGGGCACACCCGAGGGAAGGGAATTCCCTGAGAGCATCCTTTGGGGCACAGGGCAGGCTGCCTGGAGCCTTGTGTCGTGGCCTCTGTCCTTACCATACATCTTGCCTTCGTCCGACAAGATAATCTTGCGCCGGCCGCATGGCGGGTAGATGGCTAGCGCTTCCTGGAAGCTCTGCTCGATGTCCGGACTCCACACGCCCTCGGCGTCATTGTCGATGGGTTTGTCCAAGGCCTCGCTGCCCCCCGAGTCGTTGCTCCCCTCAGGGGAGGTGGGAGAACTCCACTCGTTGGAGGTAATGGTGCCAGCTAGAAACTCCAAGGTGCCACGCGGAGGAGCAGACTCAGAACCTGCAATGGGAAGCACAGCCCATTGGGACAGTTAGGAACCTTCCTCGCTGAGAAAAAGCAGATACTACAGCAAAAAAAGTTTTTAAAAAATCTCAGTTAGGAGGAGTTTTACTTCAAGTTTATCTTAAATGATAACCACACTTTGGGTTTTTATTTATGTTGAGATGAAAACATATTCTACAAATCCTTCTGATAAACAGCTTGCTCCAATCTCTCTTCAGTTCATTAACTCTGTCACTTCCCAGTTTTCCTCAGAGGATTCTCCTCATGTTTTTATCTCCTTTATTTCTTTCTCCCTGGACTGTCATTATCCATGTAACTGTTATTTAACTTTCTGAAGCACACATAGAGGGATTCAGTCTGTGTGAAAGACTATGCAAAATAAAGCAGTGATGAATTATCCAGTCATCGCTGAGCACTGGGGTTGAAATTTTCTTAGATACTATTTCACTGGATCAGAGTTAGTAGTTGGTGTCACATCTAACACTGACATTTCTTCTCAAGGATCAGCTGTGCTTTTAAAAAGCCGTTCCTGGAGCCAGACAAGTGTAATGCAGTGTCTTCCAAATCCCAGCACAGTATCCTGGCAGAAGGCACTGTGAGTACAAGGATGACAGCACCAGGTTGCAGGTCAAGAACCAAGGTGCTTAGCCTGTTGTTACTGCTCATCTTCAGAACGACTTTGGGCAAATTCCTTCAGTTTCCCCTGCCTCTCTGCCCCCTCATCACTTACTAATCTCAGGCTATTAGATTTGCCACTGGCAAGCAGCAGAAATTGGTTTCTCATTGAACCTAAGCAGGCAGCTGCTAGCTCTTGAAAACTACAATAAATTATACTCTCCTTATAAATCCCTACAGGACAGGCTGAAGCCTTTGAGTGGAGCTGCTGAAACACTCATTGAGAAATTGACTTCAGACCACACAGACACTTCCAGTCAACCAGGCAGGAGATAAATGGCTTCTAAAGACACAGATCATTCTTCTGCCTTAATCCCAAAGCTGTTTGTTTATCATTTTAATAGCTTTGTTATCTGGGCTACAAAGAATGTTCACAAGCCAGCATTTGAGAATCCAGCCAGAGCTCAAAACTCCCCCTCTCTATCATCACACTGAGCTAGGTAGCAAAAAAATCAGAAAAAGGACTTTTTTCCAAGGGCAACAGAATCATCAAACCTGCACTGAACATGAGTAAGGAGAGAGGTCTGACAACTCTCTAGCTCAGAAATACCACAGTGAAAATGTAAACGGGAACAGGGGAGAAATTTGGGTGTGGTGTTTGTCAAAAACAAGTTATGAAAAATAAATACATGCAGTTATGCCATGTCCCAGTTGATATAGAAGGAAAGAAGTCAATTCATTCAACCTCAAAACTTCAAACATTCTGGGCTCATAGCTCCAGAAACTTTTCTGATAAACTTTTTTTAAGTCTTTTAGTTTCTTATCTCTTTGGATTTTGTGTTTTTAAAATCTTTTCCAAGACGGTAATGACCAGATTTTTTTTTTTTTTTAATAAAAGCTGAAATTCTTTAATATTTCAAAATCCGAAATTATAAAGCTATGACAACACTGGCTCTCAGAAGGTTTTGCTGTTCCTTAATAACTTTAGACAGCAGCAGATACGTATTTTACATCTCCAAAACCCAACAACGCTAAGGAAACAAGTAAGACAATACTGTGCCTTTGACTAATTTCAATATAGACAATATAAATTAGACAAATAATTAGACATAGTGTACTGTGCAGCATTTTAACAAATGGTTCACAAAGGCATTTAGAAAACCCAGTATATGACTTGTTTCCTGTAAGAGTAGTATTTGAAACACACAGATATCCAGAATGGCCTACACCACTGCCCATCCATCCACTTCAGCACCTACATGAGGTTATTTCAACCCTCTTGATCCATGGTATACAGTTCCAGAGCTTTAATCAACATGGAAAGAAATAATGAAATGGGAGGTGAGAGGGGCAGAAAGGGGAACTCACACTTGGCTTTTATCCCCTGGGACAGACATCCCACGCACACTGTGAATGGCACCAAGGCCGGCAATGTGACTTTAAGAGACCCTGAAATGAAGGGTAACTGTTGCTTCCCTGGCCAAACTTTCTCTCCCTTCCACTGACAGATGCTAACAAAAAGTTACATGGGTATTTAAGAGCTTATCCTGCTGGGGGATCGTTGTAGAAGTGTAAGCTTTTCACAGGGAGACACTGACAAGGAAAGAGAAGTTACCTGCTCCAAATCTTCCTTTCATATTTCCCCAAGCACCCCTAGTCCCTGGAGACTCTGCAGACCCTCCATAGTTAACACACATAAAAACAGCCACAAACACAAGGCCCAGGCTGGCTTTAACTTGTGATGACAGGCTGAAAAATGGAGGGTTCACAACAAAACCCAAGGTGTGACAGCAAGTGTATTTGTCATACCACCTGCACTGGGAGCTGCAAATCTCACAGGAGCCAGCAGGCTTCACACCGAGTGAAAACACCTCCAGCTGCTCAACTACAGGACTCCCAAAGCCACAGTCACGGGAAGCTACAGCTCTGCTGTCAAGCCAAATCCCCCCAGCAATGCACACAGGCAAAGTCATCTCCTGGGGAATGAAGGACCATCATGACCATAAAAAGTGTCTACTTTGAATCCAGTTATTTTCATCTCCTTAGTGTCCATGCTGACACAGGGGAATACCTAGCAGATGATTTCATCATGGCACACTCTAAAGTTGAAATTAAATAAATATATCTGAAGCATAACTCTCCTCCCCCCCCCCCCCCCCCCCCCACACACCCTGGGAGCTGTTGCCTGATCATTTCATATTTCACAAGGTTCAGCATCTGCACTTTTGGTGACACAGGAAAATCTGGGTCCATTCTAATCCAAGCTCCAGAAAAACTGGAGGAGAAAACATGTCGTCCTCAGTCCAGGACAAGTCTTTTAACTCTCCAGACTCTGTTGTCCAAACCTTAAAGAAAAGTTGCACTGACTTGAGCAGATGTCATTTGCACACTAAGAGAAATCCTCAAAGCAAGAGATAGCATATGTGAATTTTCTCTGATGTTGATGTAAATCAAGGGAGGTGTGGAACATAACAGCAGCAACTGAAGAAATTATATAAATCTTTAGTCACCAGACACGTGTTTTTTTATGCTTCTTACTTTTCGTGCCTTTCCCAGCAATGTTAGTTTTATCTCAAGCTACAGCTAGGTCAGCAAGAACCAGAATGTGTTATTATGGTCAATCCTGACTTTTCTACACCTTGGGTCCTGATTCTGCTTTTCCTTCTTGGTAATAAAGCCATTCCTGATGGATGACAAAAAAACCACACAGACTATAAAATCAAGGATGTTTGGCCACCTCCAGCTAAAACCTCTGTAATTACTCAGATTAAAGAGCACGCTAGCAAAAATTTTCCTTCTAGTTGATAACTTCTGAAGAAATTCCATAGAAACGGCCATGGAAATCCTTGTAACTCTATGCCTCTATGTCACTAAGATGTCAAAGGCTTAAATGGCCAGCAAAGCTTTCTTAAATAATCTTGCTTAACTAGTAATCTCTGTACAGTCCCAGGCAATACTCTGTGCCAGAAGCAACAGACAGTAATTCAGGGAGCCCTGGTTGAGTGCTATCTGATCTGTTGGTCTCTGCTATGGCTGAACACTTTCAAGCCTTCTGCTTCCTGCACTGTTGAGCAGAACTCTGTGGTGGCCAAGATGACCACACGTTATACTAAGCAGAGCAAACTAAAAAGAAGCTGGGGGCTAAACTCTATGGTAAATGACCTTATTAGGATGGCAAATTGGAAAACTGGCAGTGGAATCACTTCCCATTGAATGAGCAATCAGGTGAAAAACAGGATTTTTCAGAAGCAAAAGAATGTTGAATGTCTTATAATTTATAAGAAAAGTTTCAATAATATTCATTAGTAACTTCTTTAACAAAATGCAAATGTTTCACTTAGCATCTACTTCCCATTTGCTTGTCTTCTATTCAATAGTAACTACATGCATACAACCTGATAACTTTAATGGTGATTTGTATCACTCAATGTTCTAACACTACTAAATATTTTAGTACTTGTAAATTATTTTTTTTTAAGTTCTGCCTGTGGAAAGGTTTGTAATCACAAAGCTTTCTTCTGACATGGAGGGAATTTGATTCCAAAAGCACTAAACAGACATCCCAGATATGCTCAGACAATTTCTTTCCCATCTGAATTCCCTCACCAGACACAGTTCTTTTAGGAACACAGTAGTCAGAGGATGTTGTCCCGTATTCATAATAGCAAGTTTTGCCAGAGGTCACAAAGGCATGGTGTTTGTTCTCTTGGGATTCCCTCAGCACCAACTTCTGCCCTACTCCTTGGCTTTTACATTTCTGTACCTTACAGTTTTCTTTATTCTGATCTCACTCCTATTTTACTGAGAGATGATCAACTATCTTTCTTTGTATGGTCCAGTCATGGGTTCTCTCCCAGGTTCAAAGACACAAGGCCCCCTCAGAGCCTCCTCACCACAGAATTTCTTATCTTCCTTCCTAATGTTTCCCTCCGTACAAATACTTTTTCTTACTCACTTTCGTTCCCTGCTTTCCTTTCTGCCATGGTCATTTCTAAATGAGTCACAAAGCAAAACCGTGGAGAAAACACAAAAATCTTTCAGCTCCAGCAGCTTTGGTTTAAGCGTTCCAATTCTGATAATTTCAACAGTAACTCTCTTTCCTTTCACACATGGTATCTCATTGAGATTCAGAGATCCTGCAGGGCTAGACAGCTGCCAAGAGCCCTTCAAGCAAGATCTCATTGACAGGGAGCACATCTTTAAACAGACTCCATAGTCTGACACATCTGCTTTCTAATATTAATCCCTCAGTCATTACTGCTGGAAACAGCTCCCTCTTAAGTGTTTGTAGCAGCTGCTCAACACAAAATCATACTTTCCTGAGGATCTGAAAAATTGCAGCCAGCTGCCTCCAGTTGTTCAATTTCCTTGGAGCTGCTCTGTCCGAGAGGCTCCCCCACTCCAGGCCCCCCCGTTTCCCTGCTGGAAGGGAGCGGAGCGCACCAAGCAGAGCGGTGCCCATCACTCACCGCTGCCAGGCCGGGCGCACTCCGACAGCCGCTCCCACTCCTGCTCCAGAGCCGCCTGCGCCCCGGGAAAGCCGCTGTGCTTTACCGAGAACATCCCTTCACCCTCGGCCTCATTCCCTGGAACTGCGGGCTGGGGTGCCAGGGATTGCTTCACCTTACAGGTACTCCTCGGTGTCATTGAAATGCAAACAAACCCAAACAATTCCGGTATTCAGTGCCTTGGTAACATGAACCAACTACTGCTACCGTAGAGGATTCGAACCACAACATTTTCATATCTGATCAGCAGTCAGAGAATTAAAAAAAAAAAATTTAAAAATCAGTTCAGCCATAACAGATATCCTGCTGCTCAAGCTATAAATTTATTATATATATAAAACAATAAGAAAACTTGGAAACAGGAGCAACCAGATGCTTACTCCCGTCTAGAACACCTAGCAAATGAACTTAGACAACGCAGTGATACAAGAAATTTGGGTTTAGGGAAGCAACAGCCTGGAAAACTAAGAAACTATTGCTCAAGGTACAAGATGGAAGATAGCATTCAAACTTACCAGAGGAAGAAGACTGGGAAATTCTATGGGACACTACAAGAAAAGCTTAGCTCCTCTGAAAGAGAAAAATGAGTGCAATCAGTAGATGAGTAGCTCCCAGAAGGTGCAACTCAAAGACTGCAGGAAAAACATACTGGAAAGGGAGAAGATGGGAAAGCAGGTATTCAACGACAAATAAGATTTGTTAAAGCTTGCAGATAAAAGGGGACAAAAATCATGGACATATTTACAGGGTCTCTACAGAAAAAAAAATAAAGATGCAACTGAAGCAGGACCAGCTGACACTGAACTGTACCTAGGAAGGTAAACAGCACTTTTGCAGCACCAGACAGGACAGCAACCAGTTCCTCAGGCCCCTTAGGAACTGCACTCCCATCATTAAAGCAACCTGAAGACGGGGGAGATGGGTGGGTGCAGTTCACTGGGTCTCTTGAGAGGGCTTTGCTCAAACACCCCAGAACAGCTTAGCCAGGGGCTGAGCCTGGCTGTCATCTCACTTTTTGCCTTGGGCCTCCTGCAATCCTGAGTAATGCTGGCTATTCCCCGTGAATAGCCCAATCCACCCAGGACAGCAGAGTAATGCTGCATAATCCCATGAATAAAACCGGTTAAGGTAAGTGTTACTGGCTGCAGTAAAACTCTTACTAGCAGCAGTGCCAGGCAAGGAGGAAAGAACCGAGATTTGCCTCTCTGTATTGGGCAAGGTAATACACTCATTACATCCACAGGCTGCACGGTGAGATGTTTGTCTCTGTCTCAACACTGAATGAGACTGGTTTACAAAGGAACAAGCACTACTAGCCTCAGATCATATCCAACAGGAGGCTGGGCTGCAGCCGAATGCTTGTCACACTGCCTAACACAAAATCAAGCTCGGTTTGTTTGCTACACCGAAACTGCCTGCAGCAGCTGCTGTTCAAAAGGCACCTGACTTCCCGAGCAAAGCAAAACAACTCTTAAATGATTGCAGTAGCTAGCTCTGGCTGAAACAGAGAGAGGATGTAGTGTCCAGCAGAGTGATATAAATCAAAGCAAGGAGAGAGGAGAACTTCTATCAGTGCAGCCCTGGATAATGCAGCCAAACAGGATGTGATGAGATAAGGCTGTGTGTGGCCTTGCACACCATCCAATCAGTTACATTTGAGATAAAGGAAACAGAGCACAGAGCCTTGCTGCCCTAAGGAGGGGAGGAAAAAAAAACCCACAACCCAACAACAAGACCCCAAAGGCCAGCTCTGATCCCCCTAGTCTAGGGATGGGTGGCCAGCTTAGGGATTGATCCTGAGCAATGGGCAGCTCATGCCCAGCTCCCACATCCAGGCCACATCACAAGGCCACCAGCCTGGGACTGGGTGATTTATGTCTCAGCTGGGAGAGAAAAACGAGCCAGCAAGGGCAGCAGAGATTGACACTGCCAGGTTGTGCTGGGATTGAGCCACGCACTGGGCTGGCCCCAGCTCTCAAAGGAACAGTGGAATTCCTGGGGAGTCACTGTTATCTCCCATGTGGGAACTGTTCCCAGAGCTCCCATTCTCCCTGACTTTCCAAGACATGCGGCATGTGTTTCACAGCTTCCCAAACAGATGAAGGTTGTGGCAGGGTGAAAATGGTTAGTCACCCTCATGGTAGCAGCAGCAATCATTCTCCCTGGAGCTGGTTAGAAAGCAAGGAGCCAGGAGGGAGTCAAATAATCACATCCCTTTTCTATCACTGAAGCATTGGTAGTGTCAGCTAACACAGAAAATTTTAACTCTCCCTTTATGTACAGACAAGTGTAGGTATCGACTGACTAAAATTACTTCAGAATTGTCCAACCAAACTAGAGACAGAAATAAATCAAGCTGAGCACTTTCCCAAAGAGTATTACTCATTAATTATTAAAGGATAAGGAACCTTCAATAGCAACCTAACAAAACCTTGCTCCTAAACATGCCGAAACCCAGTTGTCCTGTAAATTTCACCAATGGGCTCAAAAGCCCCCATTTTATCTATGGAAAAAAATAGAGAATTATGTCCGCTTTATGATATCAAAATCAAATCCTTATTTCCTAATCCTGCCTTCTGTTCATGACATCTTTCAGTCTCTTGTCCAGGACTCAAAGATAGATGTTCCAGCAAAGCCTCACAACTGTGACACACTTAGCTTCCCGTGATGCTACCAGCAGAACTGAACATGAGCTCAGACAAGAGACAGATGTTTGCAAATCTCATCCAATGCAGTGAAAATGTTTAGCTCCAAAACTATAGTCAGTCTCCAAGAAAAGAAATAGCTGAACTTGAGCTAAGAGACTTAAAGAGAATAAACAAACAGCGATCACACATCCCATGAATGCAGTCAAATTTCCCCTTTTGTTGTGCTTGCAGGTGGTCTGTGTTGTGGGCATGACCTGTTTGGTCAGGACTAAGCCCTCTACTAAAGGCTCAAGACAGATCACTAACAGGCAGAACAGGTATATATCAAATGGGACCAATGTTCAGTGCTCTTTTGACTTTCCCTCCTTCGGTCAACCAATTCACACGTGTTTTGATTTTAGCAGTAGTCAGGCATGAGCTTAAAGGGGTTTGATGCTTGTCAGAAGGCAATGCCCGAGTAAAGAACAACCACAGTGAAACACCTGCATTAATGAGCCCTACCCACAGCCACCAACCCAGCTGCACGCTCTGGGGTATTCAGACACCACCCCAGCTCAGTTTTGCAGTACACACTCCATCTGGATCATGCAGCAGGTCAGCATTCACTGCTTACACATTCAGTTCTTAAGGCTGACACTGGGGAAAGTCAGCCTTTCTGTAAAACTGTGTGAAATTTCCTAGCAAACACATGCCAGGCATTTTTGCCAGAGTCCAGTGCTCCTACCAGTTTGATACACGAGACAGTAAAACTGTACTCAACTCCAGAGTAATTCTGAGTTCAGAACTCTTTCCTCTCTCTGAATGTGACAAACATGCCATCATCTCCAACCTGCTGAACACAGAGCAATTTCACAGAAAGCAAATGAAAATTATGAGAATCTGCAATTACAACCTCAACCCTCAAACAGGAATCAGTAAAAAAAGTGAAAAACTGAAAAACAAACTTGTCCCCAGATATTACAGGAAAGCATGAACCTTCTGAGATTTATCTCTTTGCCCTTCCAGACCCTTCTCCCCAGGAAGGTCAACAGGTTATATACCTTCTGCTGGATTAATCTACAGGAGAACAAGGGCAGCTAGCCAAGCAAAACTAGATTCTTAAAGGGATACAGCCAACCACAGAGTCTGCTACAGATTTAAAGCATGTTCTTACAAATAAAACCTGTGACCAAAAGCAGTGGAAAAAGATGCTGCCACTCTATTTTTCAGTTTGCATACTGGATGGGTAGAAGCAGAGATTTACATGTTCCACCTGCATAGTTATTTTCTTCGGATCACAGAGATCCTTCACAAACAAGTGGGGGCAGAGAAATAAATAGAATTTTATTATTTTATTTTTATACACATAATTCAAAGAGCAGTGAGTGTGTTTGGATATAATCTTTTTACACGAATCTCTCTTTTACACCTTTCTTTTCCCCCCTAAGCTGAAAAGATTTTCAAACCAAAAGATCTGCCTAAGCCCTGATAGTTTGGTACAAAGGAGCTTTATTTCAATGAGCTACAGAGATGTATGATCAGGTAAAAAGAACTTAGGACCTTTAACAGATCCTCCCTTTCCATTTCAGTATACACCTGCTCCGTGTTCTCTGGACATTTCCTCCTCAGCAGCCCAGGTTACAAGAGATTACACTTTCCCTGGACAGCTGTCATTATTGGTTACCATGCTGTTGGAAGGGAAGCACATTGAGGGCTATGCTGATTTCTCTTCTCTTTGGCAATAGCAAAGCAGATGTTTCAAAGGCTTGCACCCAGGCTCTGAAAGCCACTGGCACTCATGTCTGAGAAATAAAGGAGTGTAAAACACCTACCCTTTGGCAATCACATTCTAAGGAAGGTAAGAACAAGGTAATTATAAACCTACAAGAGCACAGAAAAACAGAGCCAGTGACTCAGCCAGTAGCACCAGGAACTGGAAAAGCTGCCCCTCCCTAGCAGGAAAATGTCTAATTCATATGGTGTTAAAAACAAAGGGGAGTGACTGCATCATCTCCAGAAAAAGGAGGACCCAAGTGGCAGGAACAATAAAACCAAAAAACTACCAAACCCTGCCCCCATCCCCAAAAAACCCCAAGAACTCAAAACACCACCTCCTACCACTCAAAAACTCTCTAATAATCTAGTCTCAGATCCTGTAATGAGCTCCATGCGTGCCAACCCCTGGCTTTTTTACAAGGCTCGACAAAGGAACACGCCGGGCATTTATTTAGCGTGGCTGTTGGCAGAAGTTGGAGAGGAGCATCCGTTACTGTAAATCCTAATAAACTTGATTGCTCCTCAAAGGAAGATAGAAATGCTGAGAAGGAAGAGAATGAAAAGAACACAGTGCACAGCAAATAAGTTTAGATTGAAAATAGCATTTGTTACTCTCTACGGAAATCACTGCTAAAAACTACTTCAGGCTTTGGAGAGAACTGATCATATTATCAGAAAATTAACTAATGGCTCCAAAACTATGCATAATGATTTATATGAGACACAAGCAGAACCCACAGATACTGGGGGTGTCTACTGGGTTGGGTTGCTGCAGCGATCTTTGCTAGTCAGTTGTCTTTGACATCTTAAAGGTGTCAAAGGATCTTTAGATCCTTGAAGATCTAAGACTGACTGAAGGTAATGTTAGTGATACTTGCAGGTGATACAGAGTGAAGTTTACAAACACCAGTGGGTAGAAAAAACTCAAAGGGTGTTAGTGTAAAAAAGAAAATGAAAGAAGCAAGGGAGACAAATAGGACTATGTGAAAAAGTAATGCAGAGAAAACCCAGAGATAAAATCAAGGACAAAGCCCTGTCAGAAGCAGGCAGGCAAGAGTGAGAATGCTCAACAAATGAGAGTTGTCTGCAAAGCAAATGCTCCTGCTGCAAAATGACCAATGTGACTTTAATCTGCCTGGGCTCAGATATCACTTCAGGCAAGGAAGAGAGATGAATCACTACAACTCGTGGAATAGTGAATCTCAATCTGACAAAGAAACACAGATAAACTGAAGAAAGTGAAAAGTATGAAAAACCTCTGATAATTAGACCTTGAAATTTGAAAAATATTATTATTATACCCTCATTAGTAGCTTGTAAGAACTTAGAAGACGCAAAAGCAGAGAGAAATAATAACTAATAATTTCAGAGAAATGCACACCAAGGCAAAAACTGCTTCAGCAGAGTAAGAAAACTTTTCTGATGTACATTAGGTGACAAAAAAACTTGCCCAAGAAAACTTTTACATAGTACAGGCCGATGGGAGGGAAGAACCAAACCAAACCCCAAACCTAACAAATGAACAAAAGACAAACATGAGCTATAGGGAAAGTATAATAGATCTTTGAAAAAGATAATACTAAATTTTCACATTCTTAAGATACAGTTGTCATCAGATAAAACAAAATCGTTTTGCTCTCACAGGAGCTGCTGTAGGCATGGTCCAAGGAACTACTTAAGGTGGGGAAAAACAGCAATGTTAAGAAAATGTCCCCATTCTTCTCCCACTCTTCACCTCCCAGTCTTTGCAACCCCTTCTCCAGACACACCAGCACGTGATTAACTTATTTATCACACCACATATGATTAACTTGACTGGAGAACAAACAGATGTGACTGAAAACACAGATGTGACTGAAAACGAACTTGCTAAAAGCCGAGTGTTACTTTCCCTCTGGATCAGCCCCGGGGCAGTGAACAGCAGTGCCAGTGTCCCTGCCGGTGACAAAGCACAGAGATGTGACAAGTAAGGAAATGGGCACTTCGAGGCCCTGGGGACAGGTCCACAGCAGTGCCAGCCTCAATTCTTTGTGGACCCACCCCTTGGCTTACACTGGGATGGAACCAAGAGCTGAAAGATACAGAAAAGGACACATAATACCGAGGAAGGAAAGCTGTGAATTGCAGAGGCGAAAGCTGCATCTCTTGGAAACTTTTCAGCAATCCTGTCAAAACTCTTAGTCCACTTGAATTCTGTGAAACTAACACCTGAGTAAGAAAACCAACAGCAACTGTGACTTTATGTAAGCCACAGTCAAGAGAGGGTGCCATGGACCCCTTTTTTCTCTTTAAAGCTTAGCAGTACTATTTTCATACCATTTTTCCCATAGATGTTCTTTAATACAACAACACTGAAATTCTTATCAGAATAACAGCCTAAAATACTTCAAAACCCTCAGTAGAGCATTAATTTAAAAATCCAAAAGAAGTGGCAGGATCCAAGAGAGTGGAGAAATTCCTGGTAACCATTTTCATGCACATTTATTTGCTTCCAGGATCACCTCCAAGAGGACACAAACAACGAGCTGATAGCCCAGTTTAGGGATTGATAAGACTGTTGAGTGCTTAGGTTTGAGGGAGCCATTCCCCCTGGGATTTAGGAAAACCTGAAAAAGGTGACTGCACCCACCGCAAAAAAACCTGAAAAGGTGACTGGCTGTCCTTCATTCTGGCAAACCAAATTCCAGAGACAAACACAGAGTCCCTCAGCATCCAGCAGCCCTAATAAAAGAGTGGCTCTGTATTCACTACAGGATCATCCCAGGCTCTTCTCTGTCATGAGAAGAAGCCAGCGAAACCGAAAGGTTTTAATTGCGCAGGTGACTGCACAGCAGCGTCAGCCCAGCCGCAGCGCTCGCTCCGTTCCCACTCCGCTTTCCCCCTCGCTCTGCTCCCCTCGCTCCTCCCCGTCCCTCTCTGCCCTGTCCCGCTGCCCACTTCCTTCTGCGGGAGAACAATAAAACCTCTCATCCACCCAGACAGATGGACAGACAGGTGAACGAGTGCTCTGCTCGCCCTGCACACAGACACCGCAGTCAGGTCCCGGGACTGCCGACCTGTCCCCAGTAACACGAAAAGAGAAAAATAAATCCAATCCCTAAATCTCCTTTCCTCCTATTCAGCCCCCTGCACTTGCAAAGTATTTTGCGTTATTTGTGGAGGAGTCGCAGAACCCGACTCTTAAGGTTGGAAAGTAACTGCAGGTTAAACAAAAACAAAGTTAGTAATTAATTGTGGTTAGTTTGGAGGTTTTGTTTTGGTTGGAGTTTTATTTTAACGTATGTGACCGTTCGTTACAAAATACTTTACAGAAGTCCTTAAAACACGTAGAGTTACACTTCTTCCCTCTTCTGCAAAAAAAGTCCCATCTTTAGCATCCCATACAAGAAATTGTTTAAACGGAATTATCTGCATAAGATAAAAGATTACTCCGGAAAGCTTTTTGTTTGTTTTTTTGTGTGTGTGCTTGGTTTGTTTGGGGTTTCTTTAATCCTTTCCTGTGGCATGCCACCAGAACTCAGCTCTAACTTCAGAATAACTGAACTGGGAAAACATTCCCTCATCTTTTGGTAAATGCCCTGCAACAACCTACGTACCTTCTCACAGATAGGCTTTCTTATGATATTTTGTTGTTGTTGTCCTGTTTTTCCGCCCCAAAGTCATCTTTCATAATTTACATCAAAATTTAGTACATTAAGTACTGCTTCTCCTCTTCACCTTCCCCAAGCTCATCTCTACGAACCGTACAGAA
The DNA here is from genome assembly GCA_013389925.1 of Aegithalos caudatus. Classification (NCBI taxonomy): domain Eukaryota; kingdom Metazoa; phylum Chordata; class Aves; order Passeriformes; family Aegithalidae; genus Aegithalos; species Aegithalos caudatus. The sequence continues at coordinate 153,757 of WEIU01001721.1, read as the reverse complement.
ACCTTTTTTTTTTTTTTTTTTTTTTTCTTTTTTTGTTCCCGTCCCCATTAACGCTGCAGTTTTCAGCGACCGAGTTCCCGAAGTGGCAGCGCCTGCAGCCCCTTCCCGGCGGGGGAAGCCGCCGGAGGCTCCATTGAGGATGTTCCCATCGCTTCCTTTGTACGCCCGTGCCTCGCCTGTCGCACACGAGCGGCTCCGCACCCTCCCTTCCAGCCCGTCTCCCGCAGGCACCCGCACCCCTTCCCCCCGCGCCAAAGCCATCGTGGAACAGCGCGTCCTGACCTGAGCGAGGCAAGAGCGGCTGCTGTTCCGCAGGGGCAGCGGGGACCGGCTTCAAATCCTCCTTCAGCTCCAGGACTTTCTGCCAAGAGAGCACCGAGCGCTGTTAGTGCGCGCCTGCCCCTCGCTGCCGCCC
>WEIU01001721.1:125181-152592 GCA_013389925.1 Aegithalos caudatus | reverse complement strand
CCCCCCTGCGCGCCAGGCGCGGCCCGGCGGCTGCGGAGCCCCTCCGAGAGCGGCCGTGGTTTCTACCCTGAGACCGGCCGTGATTTCTACCCTGAGACCGGCCGTGATTTCCACCCAGCACCGCGGAGCCGCTGCGAAACACCAGCCCAGCCCGACACGGGAGAGCGCTGCTCCCGGGGGCAGCCCGGGCAGCAGAGCACTCGCCCGCCCGCCCGCAGAGCGGTGTCTCCCCGTGGCTTTTCCCAAGTCTCACGTCGGAGCTGCTCCTTTCCTACCTGTTCATACAGGAATGCCAAGGTGCTGCGCGAGAAAATGCTGATATGAGACTGAGAATCGTACTAGGGTTGGAAAGCCACATCCCCAAAACAAAAGCAGTAGGAAAGCAGCATGTTTAGTAAATGTAACTACATCCTAGCAGCAGCTGGGGGAATGCAGCTACATCAGCAAACCAAACTTTTCCGCGGCTCCAGCAGGTGATTTTGTCACAGATGGCTGGTGTGCACCTATCTACGCGTGAAGAGTTACAGCGTGGTTAGCTTTCTTTAAAACTTCAGTATATTAAAGAAACTGAATTTTTTTGTAAAAACCCAAAGCTAAAAGTTCCTAACTCTCAAATTGCAGAAACCTGGAAACAGGTCCTAAATGTGTCCAACGGCCTCAGAAACCAGATGCCAAACCCCATCAATGTCATAAAAATAAGGTTTTCTGATACAACTGTAAAAATGAAGAGTATATACAATATAAATAAGATGTTACAAAATTGAAACTATTTTGAAGGGTGTTCTGCTGTTTGTTTTTTTTTTAATATAAAGCCCTGTAATTAATTAATTTAGTGACTGTTTCTATTAAGCTATTTGTATTTAAAAAAAACCAAACCCTATGTATATGAAAGGTAATTCACTTCTCATCACATATATTCAGTGGGAATTCTAGGCCAGGTCTCATTAATTATGTGACTAACATTGTTTTGTTCCCATTTCCTTGCCAAATCAACACAGCTCAAAGAGAAGGAATTGAAACCTATTCCTTCCTGTGAATCATCACACAGATTGTTTGCAGGACTTCAGTCAGTTGCAGATGGAAACTCACTCAGGAGAATACAGGTTTTTTAGTGATGCATTGTTTGGGGTTTTTACTGGAGTTAATGCAGAACCAAACGATTCTGCTTAGAACAGAAAGCCAAGAGAGTTGGGCAAACTTATCAGATTAATTCCCTAACCCGATTAGTACTCTATCAGGATGATTTTCTTATGAAGTTTTTAAAATCAAGCCCTTTCCCCCCCACTAGTAAATCAGTATTACTTTCCCTAAAGAAAGGACTCAATTCAATTAAGCTTAAAAAAATCCTTTGTTTTCACCGAAATTTTCAGCTGTTGTGTTGCAGCAGTGCAATGTGTCACCTTGTATGGAGATATTAATGGAATCAAATTAAATTATCAAAAATTCCAGCCTCTGGAATATACTCACCCATTTATATATTTTCTAAAATGAATGTTAAACTACCTGCGCAGGTTATAGTTACCATAGACTTTACCTTAAAACATGTTGGTGAAGTTAGTTTGCTTCTGGATTTTTCTCCCATTTTGGAACAAAAGAAGTTACCTCCAGCTTCCAGTGAGGAAATAATAACTCAGTATAGGACACCTTAAGGGATGCAATGAGAAAACAGACACTATAGAGCGTATAGTTCAAAAGACAAGAGTTAACACTGGTACAGGATCTCTGCCTTCTTTCCTGGCAGGGCTCCCAATTGCTGCCACCTCATTGCGGGAGCTGGCTGTTTTCCCTGTTAGTGTTGCTTTTCTACTTTTTCATAACTGTAGGCTGGGCCAAATCTCTTGGCCCTAGGATTACTTCAGGATTCCTTAGTTCTGAACTAGTCCTAAACTGCAGTTAGGTACAACAATTTGATCCTGTGGCAAAGATGCAATTCCTGACTCTGTGAAAGAAGGAATCTATCCATAGCTCAGTTTCACAGGAGTACACACAAACTCTTACCTCAGCTTGTAAATCACAGGGAAGGGTTTGCATGTCTCCTGTACCAGGAACAGGAAACCTAATTCAGTGTCAGCTGAGAGATTTACAGAGCTGTTAACCCAGCAAGTAGAGGAGCACACTAAGTGCATATAATAATTATGCTAACAGCAACAAAACCTCCTGTCCTGCTGCTACTAAATTCAGCAGCAAAAACTTCAATGAGAGTGAGACTTAGCCCCAAAAGAGGAAGAAATCATTCACTGTCTTTTATGTTTGTAAGCCCAAGAGCCTATAGCAGCCTAGGAGCCATTTCCACCTGCTAGGCCTGCCTTTAGGATTCCAATTTAACCATTTAATATGATTCCTTAAGATCTCTCTGGGATTTCAAGCATGTTACATTTGCATGTATGCAACTATTATGACTGTGTTAAGAACAAATGCCCAGTCGTGTTTCCCACTTAATTTTCTCTCCCCTCAAAGACTAATTTAGCTCAGATGGAAATAGTGGGAAAAACAGAGGTGCTTGAAGAATAGAGCTTGCATGTTGAGAGCTGTCCCAGTTTCTGATTATCAGATCCATCTCCTCTTATCTCTTCTTATTGAGGTTCATACATCTCTCAGTGGAAACAGGAAAATATAACCACTTCAACCTGATGTTCTTCCTAGCCTTGTATGGCTTCAGGACCTGATTCAGAAGAAGTATGTTAATGTACTTCAACAATTGAATGGGCTCAGATGGAAGGTAGGAAAATGCAGTAAGAACCATCTCAAATGCCCCAGCTGGATGCTGGGAAAACATTAAAGACATGGGGCAGAGAAATGGAACTATTAATTAAACAATCAAATAGAAACCAAGAACTATAGGGTAAGACCTGATAATGTTGGGGAGAAGGGATAAAAGTATTACAGAGACTACCCTTACATTTATTCCCAGATTTCTAAGTGTATGGGAAAATACCCAATAGCACAAAGGAAGAGAACTGAAAATTACAAAGGAGAGAGGGAGTAAGAAGACAGATTATATTCAAGAAGATAGGAAGAAACTGAGGTAACATGTAATAAAGAGCAAAGTACACCCACAAGTGACAGCAAAACTTTTAAAAATCATTCAAAATTAAAGACTTTTCAATATATAAATTAGTTTATTTTCATTTAGATATAAAAGTTATAAGTACAATTAATGTAAAACAGCATCTGATAAAGACCACTGAATCAGTTCATCTGTCTGCATAATTTGACTGAGAGGCTGTGACAGGATCATTTGATGACAACAAATAGCTTGAAGAGTCACTGCTGACAAGGCTAATTAAGTAAAAGGATATTAAGTAAAAGGATGCTTTCTGGGCACACAGAAAATCATCTTGAATCAGAAATTAGCATCCTACCTTCAGGTCACCCCAAAATAACATAAGGCAATTTCTTTCACACATTCCTAGTCAGAAAAATAATGAGACAGGTACACAAACTGACTTCCTTTCCTGGATGGGCAGAGGGAATGCTGAACCATCAGCCAAGACTTCAGAAGAGCACACCTGAAAAACACTGCCAGGTCTCATCTTCAGCCTGATGAGCAGGAAGGCACAAAACAGATCCATCAGCATTCAAGTTCTCTTCACGGACTGCTTTTCTAATAGGATCATCTCAAGAAAATATCTCAGCAGCTACTGAAAAGTGTTTATCTGAAAGATACAAGAGCTAGACTTCTCAGCCTCGATTCATATTTTACAGTTAAATACAGTGTTTACTTTGTGATTATGATCATTATTCTTTCTGGCAATATCAGAAAACGTCTTCACAAAGCTTTGTAAATTTGAAAGCGCAACTGATATCTACTGCTGCAAAGACTCCAGAGACCAAAAGCAATGTATCTACTCCTTGCAGCTTGAAACAGAGGGAGTCTGCTGACAAGGACAATAGCCAAAGCTGGAGAACACCTAATTCTTGTCTCAGTAGAGGGACAGACTTCTCCAAACCATCATGAGTACGTGTAATAGGCAAGAAGCAGGCAAGACAGTAATTGTTCTCTGCTTCAGTACACAGAAGATGTGTGCACTGAGGCCTCCAGGCCACACTGTGCTGCAATCCACTCTGGTGAGTTAAGGCCACATGAATCAAATGTTCCATGCTGTGACACACAGTCTCCATACTCTACATCTGGTATTAAAAATGGAACATTGGAAGGACACATTGCAAAACCTTGTGATACAATTACATTAAACTTACTGATCCCTTTGAAAAATACCTGTAATCTCTTTTTGAGGTAACTCCTTATAGTCAGGTTAAGATTATTTATACAAAACCTACTTTAATATGTCATGCCTTGAGATAATCTCACGTTAAAAAAATTGGTCACAAACTTATACCTAAAACCAGCAAATTTCATGAACATGGAGAAATTAAAAATATTTCTCATCAGTTTACAGTCTAGATTCAAGCAATCAGAACACAGCTTTTCAGAAGCAGTACTGTATATTGTTACAATACTATCTTCTGCCAAATTCAGCCAGATTCTATCATCTATTCAGTCTCATTTTTCACATGGTTAGAAGTAACAGAAGTAGCAATGAATACAATATCACCCACTGAAAAGGGAGTGTTTGAGATTTGATTGTTCAGTTGGTAAAACGACTGTCAAGGGATAGAGAGAAATTAGAATACTGAAAAGGAAATGGAGCATCAGTCTTAGCAGACAATCATTCCACAGAGTAAAAGTGTTGCACTAGAGCCAATGTCTTATTGCAGCTGCTCCTTTTTTTCTGAATTCATCTGATCAGGAACTCTTGAGTAGCATCATCTCCCAGACGTTATGGAAGCTTCAATGTAAATGAACATTTAGCCATTATTTTTCTAATCCTAGCTGCAAGGAGTTCCAGTAAGAGGGCATAGCCCACTCTCATGCAGCATCTGTAAACAAGGATTCTAAAAGCAGAATCAACCCCAGTGACAGAAACATCACCTACATTTCTTGTTCTTCCACAATCCATACAGAGGCTGCTCTGAAGGTGGTCTGCAGTCAACTCCCACAAGGCTCTGAAGGCTGAAACTGGTTTTCTAATAAGCCTGCAGAAGCCTTTCCTCCATTTCCCTTCCAATATGCTCTTCATTGCTACACCTGGAACTCTTACAAGATGCAGGGGTGGGAGTGAGTTCCATGTTTCATGTCTGTTGTCCCTCATTCACAGACCAATTTACTATCAAAGCTGGAGAGTCCAATAGCAAAGGCCTGAAGAGCACAGAGAGGGTAATTGTAGTCCAGAGTGAACACATCTTCTGCTACACGGCCAAACTGCATCACGATGTAATCAGCTGGGGAGAAAAGACATTCAGAAATTAACAACTTCACAGTGAAGCAAAAGAAAAAAATAAACAACAATGCCAAAGAGAACCCAACCACAACTCCTCCCACATCTGCCAGTCCCAAATATGTGGTTGTTTATCCCCATCCTTTTCCAGAGTGGCCTTCAAACCTGTCCTCTGGAGTGACTTCTATTCTAGAGATTATTTTTCTTCTCAGAACCAAAGCTCAAAGCATTGTTTTTCTAGCCTGAAGGTGCTATATTAAACCTTCTCTTTCACTTCAGGAAAGTTTCATTTGCCCCCTCTTTTGCTGCAGTTATGGGCAGCAGAGTCTGCATCCACCCCAGAAAAGAAAAGGGCTTATATAGAAAAATCCACCCCAAAAAAGAAAAGGCTTCCTGACAGCTCAGAAGTCCCCAGTAATCCTGAAGCTATATTCCTTTACCCAGTTTCCCTTCTGTACAAAGGCTGTCCTGTTCCTCCCAACCCTCATGAACTAAAGTAGGTTCTCCCTGTTTAAGTCCCACACAGTCTCCACCAGATTCTTACGGTCATTGTCATGGACAATCTGGAAGTTCTTCACCGAGGCCTGAGTGACCCTCCCATGGAAGTTCAAAACATAGGATTGAGTATCATCATTCCAGACAGGAGCCTTGTTGTGCAACTCAATGAGGTTCTCTAAATTTTTGTTTTGCCATTTTGACAGCAGACCCTCATGCTCCTGTTCAGAAGAAAGAAATATATTTATCTGATTTGGAATGGCTCTGCCTCTGAGTACCACCTCTGTTGTGAGCACTCTGTCACTTCATTCCCTATTTAATGAAAACACAATGACATCACAAACTCAGTCCTACTGAATACTTTCTGCAAGTACCTGCAAGATACTTTCCTAGACTCCCAAGTCCAAGCATTCCTTTTCACTTGATAAAGCAAAAAGAGTAACAGGGAAGGAAGTGTGTGTACAGGAAAGGGAGCAATTCAGAGTCCATAGATAATTGCCATCCTGCTGGCATGAATGCCTTCTGAGTCTCATAATCTTTTTCTGATCCTGTTACATCCAGTTTCCATTTCTAACATTCTAAACTTTGAAACAAAAGAAAACAATCTACAATTAACTGCACAGCACCAGGCCCTGAGGTGCTCCAGTAGAAAGTCCAAAGGCTGCAGTAGAATGTAAGGCTGAATGCCATCCTATTGGGTCTAACGAGTGATGCACAGTATGAAAACCAGAGAGAAATAAAACCAAAAAGATACAAAGAGGAAGTAAAACAGCACATTAAATTTGACAAACAATGAATTACAAGGAGATTCAGGTTGTAGTAAAACATGACCTATGATTTAATTTTAGAAGTTCTGCAATAAATAAAATCCAAATTATATAAGCTAAAGCTCTGAAGAAAAATAGTCCAAGCTTAAGGTACTAATAGGAAAAAATGCTCAGAAAACCACCTGTTATGGAGGTCTGACTGATATGGCTATAGTATGTGCTTTGGTATTGTATGAAGATACCATAGAGGATTTTTGAGGATAACCCAAATAAAACTTCCTGTTCAGTTACTTTTTAATTTCATCTTTATTTGCTTTTTAAAGAAGCAAAACAAACCCCTAAGAACTGGCACAAACTAAGTGCATTTAGATTTAGGGGAGAAAAATAAAGGCAGGGCCAAGGAACCCTTACTGCACTAATGGAAGAGATGGCAACCCCAACTGAAAGAATGAATAAATGACTATTTCCAGATACAATTTTTCTGACCATTCACAAGAATTAAATCTCCTTTTTGGGCTCTCATGGTTCTCAACTTCCATTCTTGAAGATTTTTTTCTCTGACCTCAGGAAACACATTCTTGTCCTGCTCATACCTATTGGCTGCAAATACCATTTTCTAACTTAAAACATTCACCACACCTTTCAGTTGGTACCTCTTCTTTCTGCCTTTCAGTCTTCTGTCACCAAACATAAAACTCACATTAAGGGAATCTAACAACTTTCATCACACACCTTAACATGCCTTCAGATACTGTTCTGTAAGCTTTTAGCTTATAATGCCTCTCATAACTATGAGAAATCCTCACTAAATAGTCACAACAAAACTCCATCCCTTCTCCTCATCCCTCCTTCTCTTTCAAGAATCTTCCTTTTCTACTACTCCTGCAAAAAGGCTAACAGCATTCTGATCAAAAATGTATTAATTCTCTTGGCATTGCTCTAGCAGCACCTTGTCTATTTCCTGTTGCAATCCACATCCTGGCTAAGAATACGAGCTCCTGGGACAAGCAAACGTGTCCTGTGTTTATCCAAGCCTCAGCACAACAGGGTCCCACTGCAAGGGCAGCTTCAGAGAATTAAAGCAACCACACAGAGATAAGTAAATCATATTTAGGCTGACCAAAGGACCCATAATGATACAAATGCTATTCAGAAAGCGGCAGATTAGGCAGAAGGCAAGAACAAATTAATCAACTCATTTAGGCAACATTGTATTTACTCTCCAGGAGACTTGCTAAAGCCCTGGCTCCTAAAAACCCTGATTGTTAGTCACACCCAGGCCTCTACAAGGAAGTTTTAACCTCTTCCTTCAATCTGAAAGATGAGCAAACTTCACAACTCACATTTCGTGGACGGATTGGAATTCGCTTATGATTCATGTTCATTCCTGGAATGATCACAGACATTTTTCTGGGACCCTTAAATCCTAAGATATTAGTTTCCTGAAAGACAAGGAAAACCATTATTTTCAGTAAAGGAGATACCTCACCTCAGAGAAGGAAAGAGCAAAACTGAACTTGTATCACCATTTGTACTAGTTTTTAGAATTTGCTGGCTACAACTGTAGCAGCAGTTATCTAACTGCAACTGTGTTTAATCACTGAGCATTGCTTTCTCTCTCTCTTCTCATTTAGAGAACAGTATTAGAATATAGGCATGCTATTAACTAATTTGGCTTGCATTTCTTAGCCTACTGAAACATTACAATAAAATTAGATAAGTGCAACTTCCTGGCATAAGTTTTTTGCACCCGAGGCAGTAATGTGCTGAAATCTTGCTAGTGAGCAAGCCTTAAGAACGATAAAAGGCAAAATATCTTTGACCTGACTCTGTGTGGTCTGTACATCACCAGTTAGTCTAAAATGTTTCAGAACAATTAATGATATTTTTCTTCAGGTGCTGTCATTTGTGTTTAAGAACAGACCTACAATCTTCTCTCAAATCATACTGCTTTATAAATATTTTAGAACAGACACAGGAAGGGAAGTATCCAGCACTTCTCCAAGCTTCAATCTTAAACAGATTTTTCAGAGTACTGAAGGAGACTGCTTCAAGTGGATTGAGTACAAAAAGCAAAGGAAAAACAATCCCGATATTCTCAAACCATTCATTTAACAGTATCAGCCGAAATCCAAGGGCCCATTTAAAGTATTCTGTAACAATGTCAGTGATAACCTTTAAAAATTCTCATAGGCCAATTAAAAGCCAGACTCTTTTTAGAAGTACTGAATTGATTGACAGAAGTGATACAGCTTCCCCTAACACATTAATGCATTTTTTTGCAGACACAGACAAAGGTCTTTGGAGCTGCAACCTCTGACTTCACTTCAAAAAATCATGGGGCATGTATAAGAATGAGGGCACTGATTTTATTCATATTTAAACTTTACTAACTCCTTGTAGGTAAAAATGCAGAATCCTGAAAAGCTGACTTTATATTAACGGCCTGTGCTCATTCTAACACTTTGCTGTGTCCATCTAGGTAGAAAACTGAAGAATAGTACATACAAAGACAAAATCTAGTGATACTTCTGTAAACAGTCTAGTTCTGGAATTATCACATCAGTTTTTTCCCAAGTGCCATTAAGATCAAGAGCAAAAGCAAAAACTCAAGATGCTGCTCCAATAGGCTAATACATCTTTAAGCTTCTATGAGAAAAGTAAAAGCACCTGTGAGAAAAATAAAAATCCTTCCACTTGACAGCGATTGTAGAGAACCTCAAATTTTACTCAAATCGTAGGACTGGAATACAAAACCACATAATATGAGAACTCTCACGTAATTCTGCAGTGTCCACAAGTGCGTCCTTACCCTGAATCCTATACTGAGGTGATTCACTAGAGAAGAACATCTCTAAAACACAGTTAGTGAATCACAATTTACTTGGAACCACATCCTTACCACCAACAAGCTGCTACTGAAATAATACTAGCTCCCTCCTAACCCTCAAAATGCCTTTTGTTCTGTAAAAACTAATTCTGCTTCACAGGGTACTTCCAGTTCCTTCTCAGGGTCTACCAGATCCCAGCTGGGCCAGAGGCAGTTCATGCTGTGGCTGGCTTCATGTAAAGCATGTGCTGACTGGCCACACACTGAATAGGCCAGATAAGAAGGTCATGAGGATTTTAGTTTGGGCGTTTCCCCCACTCCTGACATGGATTTTTTTTTTTTTCATTAAACTAGAGAATGTATCTGTTAGGCCTCTGCCTCTTGCTGTATCTGGTTGTATCTGGTTGAAATTGGTCACTTGGTTCCAAAGTGGAGGAGCCTGGCAGCAGCAGAATTTTGCAAACTGTGTTTCCTCGGTAACCAGACACAAAGAAAGGGGCAAAAAGGGAGAGGCAGTACTTACATAACAAATAGCTGCAAGCTCCTGTCTTGTATGAGCCTTTTCCACTAGACTTTGTGCCTTGACTGGGTTAACACCATGGTCATAGACTGTAAATTTGGTTCCCATGAGGTTTGACCTAATGTCAGGTTATGGGGAAAAAAAAGAGAAAGAGGCATCTGTAGAAAGTTTTGTCATCTTCTGAAAGTATTTTACTGCACAGCAAAAACACACATCTGCAAAAAGACACATGTTCCTGATGCCAGCTCAGTGAGGAGCTTCCATTACATGCTCATGTAAGCCTGTAACCTATCCTGGAAAAGCATCTAGATAATTTTTTCTCTGAATTGCCACAGTGAATAGTAATGCTGAAGAAGGCTGCCAACCCAAGTGAATACAGATTACATTGAGCAGAACAAGTAAGTTCTGCAAGTTTATTCTCTTTGAATTTATACTAGATTGCCAGTCATAACCACAGCTCAATTAAAATTAAAATTCTATCTCAACTGTTTATAGTTTTCATCTGTGGTTCTCACCTGAGTTTTCCAATGAAACTTTCCCCCTTCCGAGATAAATCAGTTGGGTCAACTGATATGAGGTAATTGGATGTTTTGCTCTTCTTTCTTTTTCTCCCTGCAAGAAGGAATGTCTGGAAAAACAAAACTTTGATCAAGACTGATGCTTTGTAAGAATGCAGAGGCAATGCTACCCAAACTGCTATCTCTCCATTTCCCATATGCATTCCCTTTTTTGTTCTGTGCTAATATTACTGTCTCCACAATTTTGTTCTCTTCCAAAGTGCCCAGCCTGAAATCCTATCTGTCTATCACCTCACTTGGCAGTCTAGATTTAATGCAACTGTCCTTCCTACTCTTCCCTCTTTTTCTTCTGAAGCAAGTCATGCTTCTTGCTCTTTTTTAGCATTTAACATTTTGATACTTTTTTGATTTCATCTTTAACTGTATTATGGCTTTTAAACCACAATAAAATGCTAATTACATGCTAATTCCCTCCTCAGTACCTTGGCCAAATATAAGCTGTCCTCATCTGCATGATGGCTCTCCTCAGCTACTGGTTTCTTACCAAAAGCTCTCCCTTTCACCAAAAATATTCTATGGTAGGAGTACAGTAGCCAAGATAATGTGTGCTGCTTCCAATACCTTTTTGTTGTCATCCCTTTCCAGATGCATGTAGTAAGTAGGGAAGAGCCCCCGGTCCATTCCCTTTTTATCTCTAGTGATTCGACACTTGACACTAATTCCACGGGGTGCAGGACGCAATGCAAAATCCTCCAAGTTCTCTACTTCTCCCAGCTGTGCATCTGCCTGAGGGGATGGACTACAGGAAGCACCTGTTTCCTATGGGAAGAAGCATCATATTAGCTAATTAATATCAGATCAGAGAGTCCGGTATTCCACAAGAAAATAGTGGTTTGTTGAAATGTAAGATATCATGTCTCCAGAAGATACTGGGGAAAGGAAGGTTAAACAAGATATCACCTGTGTTTCCTCAGAAGAAAGCAGCAGAAGGTTTTACTCTGAGGAAAGACTAGGTCTCCAAGGGGAAAAGATAAGTATCCATTAAACAGTCAAGACTGATTTGCTAGAAAGGGGGAAATAGGATGAGATGCTGTAAATATTCTAATCCAAGAACCTCTTTGCTTTTAGAACTACAAACGTTGTGGAAAATAAAACAGTATGATAAAGCAGGACTGATGAATGCTGCAGTAAGACAGGCTGGGATTTTGTGACTGAAATGACTGCTGAGATCATGTTGGTTCAGGACAACAGTAGAAATGGAGTAAGCTGCTGGTGGAACCATATCAACTAAATGTTGCAAGAGCCTTAGAACAATCTGTATAATCAGGATGCATAGGGTAATCAAAGGAATTGGAATTCTAATGGAAATCTGGTACAGGTCATTAAAGTAATTTTTTCTTAGAGGTAGCTGAATCCTGTGAATTGTAGCACCCAAGAGATTCTTCTTTGACTGGGGCTTCAAGATGAAGTTGCAGGTTGATCCCCATTCCCAGCTATAGCCAATAGGAAACCTGAGTGAACAGCACAGACACATATACAGAGATCTAAAATTCACTAGAGAGTCTTACCCCTTCCCGCCCTCCAGCAGCCACCACCCTGTATCTCCAGCACTTTGCACCCACAGCTCAGTCTCCCAAGCTGACACCCAGACCCCTTGCACTACCCCCTACTAGTGCAGTGCCTCACAAATACACTCAGGTGGGGCTCCCATAGCATGGACTTGGAAGGGTGTCCAGCATCCATGCTCAAGCCCCATGGTCTTTATTGGGTCTGAGTCGGCTCAGATCCAGTGTCTTCCTGATGCTGGTCTCTTCCAACTCACTGGCTAGTCCAGCATGTAACTTGTCAACATATGTATGCATGCACGTATGTATATCACACACACACTAACACATCCACACCAGAAATAGAAGTGGAGTTTCAGAAGAGAGTGGGACACACTGAAGTAATCAAGGCACAAGGCCTAAGCAGGCAATCATACTGTTTTGCAGTTGTGTACACATTTGATAACTTTTACCCCTTTAATCCCTGTCTTCCCATGCTTATTACTCCCTAAGCCACCTAGATACCTTTCTTTTCCTTCTCAAATTCCTTTCCCCAAACATGCCACATGATGTTTGCCCAATCCCAGCATTCTCTGTTCCATTCCAAAATTTGTTTCCCATTGCATCCCACAATAAATGCTATAAACCTTCAGGAAGAAATCTCTCCTATGTTTGCATGGCATTTCAGAGCTTCTCTGAGTAATTTTGGTGAATTTTGCAGAGACAATGGCCCAGTCTGTTTCCTCTAAGGGTAATAGTGCTGACTCACTGTGTTCCCATATTCACTGATTAGGCTCCCTGGGATCCTCCACCCACAATTGTTCCTTTGATCATTGCAAGTCTTTATGTTTAACTCAATGTCTCTTCAGTCAGATAACCTGACAATCTTGACCTTCCTCAGCTTTCAGGGAATGATGTTGCTGGCTACTGTACTTGCAGCTACTGTATTTTAACCCAGTGCTCCAGGGGTTAGCACTAAAATCAGGCATGTGCCCAGTGCTTACCAGAAATGGATTTCAAGACACTTACTGCAATCGACTTCTCGCTGGATGCAGAACTAGGCCTCTCAGATTCAGGGCATGGTGAATGAGATACTGGTCCCTTACTAGCTTCTTCCTCTTCTGTGTCCTCCTCATCAAAATTCAAACTGCCTGAAATTCCTGTCAGAATACAGGATTAAGCATATAATTTCTGAAAGAAGGGGTCACGAATTCATGGCATCACTAATTCATAAATGACTCTTGAATACCTATTCACACTCTTAATTTTTGTTTTTTCAGCTGCTGATTCTAAATTTCTGTTTCAACTCCTGATTTTCTTCATGTGCTGTATCTCTTCCTGAACCTTGTAATTCAAATTCCTACTGATATTTTGCAGCAGTCACTGTGCAGATGTTTAAGCAGCTGTCAGGCATTTTTTAATATGGATTGATTTTATTTGATATTCCATGACATAACATACTGCTTAGTTTATGTTGCCACTGAATTAATTTTACATATTTTCATGCAAAAAAGTCTTCCATGTCTTAAGAACAACAACAGGAAATCCAGATCAATATGCTGACATTATCCCATAAATTGGATTCTATACAGTTTACATCCTTTACCATTTTCCCCTCAGTCTTACACACACTGAAACAGACTCTGTCAATTTTTCAGTAAGAGCCCCTCCTGTTCTTACATCAGTACCAAAAACTCAGGTCCAGAAATACTAATAATGACCTGATTTCTAAAACAGAAACACAGACTGAGAAGGTTCATGACTTATTTAATCTTAACCTAAGGAGAGTCATATAGAAATGACTGTGGGTATATAACTAAAATAACTCTGCATAAAGATATTTATAAAGAGGTTCTGTACAGAGCACTATTTGGTGTGTCCCTCCTCTTGGAAATGCATCATCAGTTGATCATTAGGAAGAAGTTCTTCACAAAAAGTGTGACTGGGAGTTGGAAAGAGCCGTCCAGGGAGGTGGTAGAGTCACTGTCCCTGGAGGTGTTTAAGGAAAGACTGGATGTGGCACCCAGTGCCATGGTCTAGGTGATAAGGTGGTGTAAGGTCATAGGTTGGACTCAATGAACTCAAAGGTCTTTTCCAACCCGACTGAACCAACCGACAGTGAACACAGCCTGCTTAGCTGAATTATTTTTTGAGAACATATAATATAACAATGCTCTGACATGGCACTGCAGAGAAGGGCCACTGCTGGAAGTCTCAGATAAAACAGAAAAATCCAGTCTTAACAACCTGTCAGTAAACTTCCCAGAGGACATTTGGGAAGAGGAAAGGCGTTGACCCTGGTACTCCAGCCAATTTCAAAATTCACTGTTTATATTCTACCTCCACTAATTTCCCCTGAAGTTACTGGATAGTCTCTCCTCTTTCCTTTTCTAACTCTTGTGTAATGTTGCTACCATCTGTAGGTAAGCAGCTGTGCCATCTGACAACTGGATGAGAATACCTCTGAATGTGATAGCACCTCAATACATGCAGTATATTGGAAACATTCTGGGAGACAAGCTCTGCAAAATAAAAGCAAGCTGTATACTAAATTAAACACTAGCCATTATTTTGCTGCAAAGTGCTTAGGCTGCATGCAACAAAAAAAGGTTTCCTGTAGTACTGGCAGCAACTTAAGATACTTGGCAGACAGAGCTTGACACTCCACTAGGAAATTACTCAATGGGATACAACTACTGAATATATAACTCAAAAACCGCTGACTGTGACAGCCTCTGACTCAGAAAAGAACACCTTTCCTGTCAGTCTCCTAAACAGTTAAATCATGGCATTTACTGAAGAGTCCTGCTGTTGTGAAAACATTCAAGCATCTTATCAAGATATAACATACCTGGAATAGAAACATCCCCAAACTTTAGCAAAATGTGGTATAGCATTTTGTCAGCCATTTCCTTGGAAAGACCAGAAATTATACAGCACATTGAGAAACCCTTAAAGTATAACTGGTATTGTTCAAATAATATCAGGAAAAGGAACTACAGCACTGCACTTCCACATGTTGTAGACTCTAGTAGCTCTTTTAAAAGTGATATCCTAGAGACATTTGTCTCATGATTCCTCATTTTTAATGCAACTGAAATGAAGTTATCAAAGTAGAAGAGCCCCCAAAAAACCACTTACCCATTATTAACTCCTACCTCGTTTCTGTAATATTTCTTGCAGATCTGGCTTGCTTGCTGTGTCTGTTACAGCCTCTCCATCATTTTCCTTATCTGCATTGTCTTCTGGTTTCGTAGAACCAACAGACAGAATTTGGAGCTTGGTCCCCAAATCCTGCACTTCTGATTTTAGAAAAGCAGCTGGTCCATCAATACCTGCAGACCAAAATGAAACAGAATTCCAAAGTCTATTTTTTATGGCCAAAGATGCATCCCAGGATGGTGGCTCTTTTCATCTTCCCTTCCTCTAGCATCTCTTTAAAGTACTGAAATACTCTTGGTTCAATTTTTTTCAGAAAGCTTGGCAGGAGTCAGGCCTGACTCTGGTACAGACTGCCTATTACAATAAACATATCAGTTATCAGTTATCAGTTTCCCCCTATTTTAATATAGTTTACAATATTACAAGGGTTTAAACAGCTAAAACAAGTTGTGTTTGTCATGCACATTGATAGTTTTCAATTTATTTACAGACACCTCCCTTATTTTCTTTTCCTTCACATTGTTTACTCCTGTGCCAGTGAGTACTCCCACAAATCAATTTGATAAAAGTATCTACAGCCATAGACAGAAAAAAACCTCCATCTTTTTGTTAGAATGAAATTTCCATGTTTAAACCATACAACACACTGGTGTGCACCACACTTCCCAACTGGTGGAGGCATCTTGATGTCAGGGTCTGGCATAACACCTAATATGTAGCACACAATACGTAAGTGTAGTTCCAGCTTTGGATTTCTTGTTTTCCCACTGTTTTCATTCTTAAAATTTTACTGCTTTATGTAGGTATTGTATTTCTGACATGTCTACTGCTGTTATCACTCTTTAACAGGACTTGTTTGCACTGAGAAAGCGTCAGAACTATGAAAGGTAGTGAATGAGCAGTTAAGTTTCCATTTGAGCCTTACTGAAGTTTCCTACCTTAAAAGTTATACCTATCTTATCTCTTATTCTCTTCTTGACTTGAAAGTGTCTTTTAACAGAAGCTTTCTTCCACCTGATTTTAAACACATAAATGCTACCATAAACATCACCACTTTTCTTCCTATCCTATGATCCTGAAAGTCATCTGGAGAACAAGAAAAATATTCAAGAGAGAAGGGATAACATAGTTCCAACTGTGATCTTCAAACCAGGTAACACTCCTTGTTTGAAGGTTTAAAATTCTGCTGTACATATTAACTTGCTATATTCTTGTATTATAACAGCCTGCAAGAGCACACATCTCAAAGCCTTAGAATGTTTCCCATTACTTTCTTGCTAGGCTGATGGGGTCCTGCCTCTCATAAACAACTTCCTGACACATCCACTAGAATGTAAGGATTTCATTGCTGCTCTTTTTATCTCTTTGTGACACGGGAGTCTTCAGGCTCTCACGACTGCATTTCTTTTCACTCCTAAAATAATGGTCACCATTTTACTGCAATATTTTGAGGCCACCAAATTATTGCCTTTGGCCTTGATAGCACTTTGTGCTTGTGACTTTGTGGACCACTATAATCAGTCATGTTTCAGTTGTCTCAATGATGCCCACAGAAAACAACAGATGAGGCAAAAATCATCAAGAGCCTAACAGTGTTCACAACACTTTTTGTTTGCTTTCTCCACTTTATCATTCAGTCACATGCAATCTTGAGGTGGAGTATTCCATTAAACTATAAGGAAACGCCATATAAGCAGTTGCTACTGAATTATTTTCTTTATCTTACAGCTTTAGAAAATTTTTACTTTGGATTTGTATGTCTCCACCTTTATAGAAGTTGCCAGCCCATTTCTACAGCTCTTCTAGCCTAACCCAAGTAGAGATTACTCAAGGGCACATGAAGATTTACAGCTGTCACAAAAATCAAGGTGAGGTTTTTGTTTGCTTTCACAGTTTCATATTGCTCAACCCTACTGTACTACAATTCAACTTTTGTATATAGAAAAGTATGCAATCAATCTTATCACTTGACCCCTACCACAGCAACGTAAGCACCCATCTGTGACATAATGCATGCACTGGGATTTTGGGGAACCCTGTTGCAACCAGGTTGATTATTTACCATGTAAAACAACATCACTGTGGACAGGGGTAGGAGTTCCTACTAAAGGAGTCTGCTCCTCACACCCTTTGGGCTTTGACCTGCGCAGCTTGGCCTCAGGATTTGGCTGTACCATCAATGGATCCAGACGTTTCTTCCTCTGCTTCTTCTCTAGAAGGGCTCTCTGTGGAATAAAGAACAGCAGGAAACAGAGATGAGTAATCACATCTAGAGAGGCAGAATCCACACCTCAGCCACTGGCAATGAGATGTCCCTGATCAGAGTCTCAAATAAACCTGAAATATTCTTGCAAGCTCTTAAAAATCCTACACACAGATATCACCATGGTTTTGGAGTGGAATACTGGCTTTAATTCTCCATGAGAGGTTAACATGGACACCTACTTATTTTCTGACCTGTCCTGAGATTACCAGTTAAATCTTTTCACCGAGTCTCAACTGCAGCAATCCTTAGCACAAACAGACAAATTTGGCAGACATCTGTAATCCAGTATGAAACAGTCAGGACTTGCAAAGGAAAAGGTTTTTAATCTCAAAACTTATCACCTTACAGCAAGAGAGAACTTAATGCAAATAGTTCCCAGAAACCAATGCTGAGAGATAAGACTAAAAGTGGGGAGACAAATAAATAACAGTAATTAAAATAGGAATGATCCACAAAAAGGAAATTTGATCTTCCTTGCAAAAATTTTCCACATAATACAGGATTGAAAGGAAAGACTGGTAACTCCAAATGCTAAAAATTAAAACATTATTTCTCTGAGATACATATACATTTGATACTTAAGCTTTCCTACTCAATAAGAAGGGAAACAACTAGACTTAAATCAAGACAAAAAGAGACATGGTGCCATTTTAAAGACAGACATGATTAGTCCTTAAAAACAAAGGTAATGCATGAAGGAAAAATAATATTCCAATATTCTGCACCATTATGCAAACAACGTGCAAGCTCCTCACAATAGATACAGTTAATCCACAGCTGTCTCTTAGGTACCTGAACATCCCTGAAAATTGTTTTTGATGACAGAAACCATTTCTCCATCAAATTATTTTCAGTCTCAATGTACCCACCAGATAAACAATTCATCACTACCAACAACTCAATCCACTTGAGACAGGGACATTTTTGGAGCCATTTCCTCATTCTTTTTTTCTTGTTTGGTTTGTCCTCTCCTATTAGTCTTTTTATCTCAAGTGAGATTAATTTCTCAGGCAACCTCTCCCTGAGGATTCCAACACAACTTAGCCCTTGATCCTTTATTCTGTTTTTTTCACTTATCTAAAAGAAAAAAAAACCTAAAACCCAAAAACCCAAACAAAACCAAACATACAAAACCTCAAATACAATAAACAAACCAAACCACCTTGAGACAAAACTACTTTTTCTATTTAAACTCAGAATTACCCTTTGAAGACTGGACTGCAATACAAGTAGCATTTGCTACTGCAAAATTATTTGCAAGGATTATCTTGCAGAGCAAAAATTACACAGAATTTCAAAGAGATTATTACACTGGCCTATAAGAAGAAAAGAAACATAAGCAGTAAAGTCAAATTCTTAGAAATTACTAATTATGGATGTGTTTTCTAGGAAGGTAGTCAGACCTTTCAGAGGAATTTACATGTGTGTTGTTTGTTCCTTTTTTAATTAAAGCTGAAAAAAGTTTTAAAATGTCATGATAGTTTATAATTCTCTGAAGGAGAGAGGAAAAACAAGAATCAAAACATTATACTCAATAACGATTTGAGAAAAATTGTTGTCAAGCTTCTCTACCTGACAAATAAACGTGCAAGAAAAAAAAATTCCAAAACCAAAAAAAACCCCAGCAAAACAGACATAACCTAAAGGCAGTAAGAAAATTAGAAAATATACAGGTACTGTTAGAATGCAAAACTGAATTTGGAATCAACAGGATATAGTAATTTCAAGAGTTATTTAGTCGATCATTCTATTAGATAAACTTTTTAAAACATTTCACTGCTCAACAGTCTAAATTTTAATTATTATTCTTATACACTGTTACATCAAAGAGTTTCTAGGAGTCACCTAGAGTCACCTAAACTCACCAATCCAATAGGATCAGCTTATACTAAAACACTGCCAGTTTAAATAAATCATAATAAAACTACCAATTTATTGCTGGTAGATGTGACTGATCTTCCTTTCTTGTAAGAACAACAGGGGAATCAAAATGATAAAACTTGAGAGTAACTTAACTTTTTTTCAAAAGCTTCTCTTTATACTTTGCATACTGAGATGGAAACACTATGTGGAAGTCCACTGTCAGGACAGCAAAAAGTAGTTCATTTTCTCACCATACGGTGGCAGAGCAGCCTGCCCTTCAGTACCGTGTATTCCCAGCTGGATTCCACTAAGGAAGTAGAAAAAGGAAATGGGTATTTTGTTTCATTTTGTCTACTAATTAGCCTTTTCCTCCAGCTCTGTGTTACAGTAAAAATTCATATTTCACTACATAAAATGCAGATAGTTCGTGAACAGGAGTTCAGAACACACAACCCATTAAATAAATAACAGATACTAATTATCATGATTTGTTTGGAATTTTGTGCACTCCATGTATTAAATACTTCCAGAAACACCTTAAAAAACCAAAACATCAGAATATAGGATGATTAGAGGATCACAAACCAGCAGCTCCTGTTCAGATGAGCTTTCATGGAGTCACATAAGAATACCTAGTGTGCTATTAAGTAGTTTAGTATTCTTTTTCTCCAGCTGTGGTAGCAGGAAGCTAATATACAGGAAAGTTCCAACCACTCCAGCCTGGAAAGTGCAATCCTGTGCTACTTATTCCTTGGTACAGTGCTAACCCTAGCAGGGCATGCAGGATGGATCCTAGCTAGGAACCTCCTGTCCTCTTCCAGCTGCTCCTTAGCTCCTGCTGGGACAGCAGTGACAATGGCAGTGATGGGGCACCAGTGAAACCCCACGTCAGGAGTAGTGCCCCACAGCAGGTGCACCGAGAAACGCCTGCACAGGGAGATGGCAGCGTTGCACTTGGAGCTGCAGACACCTCAGAAGGCTCAAAAGTGTTCTACTAATGAGGAAATAAGCACTGCCTGAGCAACCATACACTCTTGCCTCAAGAAGGCAGGAGTCCAGGAGAAAAAAACATCCTGGCAGGCAGAGCTGGCCCACAGATGGAACTTGATGTCATGCACTATTATAAATATTATTTTACTGCAATTACAGGGTTTCCAAATCCATCATAAAGACTGATGGACAGGCAAGCCTCTGCTATGGCTTATTCCAGGTTCTCTATATGACCAGAAATTCTATACATGATCCTGCTGGATTAAAACATTCTGCGTTTTCTAAATTCCAATTCCTATCATTATTTATGACAAATTAATCAAGCAAGGCAGCAGCTCCAACCAGCACCAGGTCCACCACATCTGGCAGTGATGTCCTATTGACCTTTGTTTCTTCAGAAGGCATAGTACTATTAATGTAAAAGTAGACTTTAAAATTAATATTCAAACCTAATTCTAAAATCCTAAATTAGAGACTGTTAGCACTTCTCAACAAATCTCATTTGCAAAGGGCAGGGTGTAAAACTATTTTTAGTGAAATTTTCTGGCTGTTTCTTTTGCAGATGATTGCAATCTCAACCAAATCCAGGAAAGATGGAAACAAATTTGTGAAAGGGAACCAATTATTTAAACTGACCTCTTCAGGATGCAACTGACAGCTGCTCTGAGGGAATTCCACCCAGCCCAGCAGTTTCATTTTGGAGGAATAGCCATGCATCCCCGTGGCAAGGCCTGACACTAAGCAAACACTGATCACAGTAGCTGGCACTAGGAGACAGCGATTATTACAGCTTATGACCCAAGACCAGTTCTAAAACAGACCCTGAGGTTCATCACTAAGCAGTCAGACCATCCTTAAATTTGGAACTTCTTACCAAATGGTATTTGACACTAAATGCTCTTTTTTAGATAATTTAAATTAACACTATTTTAAAATAAATTGTTTATTTGTTTTTAAACAAGTTTTACTTGACAGTCTACAGATAAAGGACTAGTGTAGCTTCCACGATTAGGACTAAAGATACATTTTAGCTCTTGACTCTGGAGTGTTTTAGATAAATACCTATACAGACCCAGATAAAGCTGTTAGTAAATTCAGTGCCTGAAGTCAAAGCCTAACAAATTCAGACTACAAATAATGACCAGGTTCTGGTAAAAAGGATTATCACCCACTGCAACAGCTCCCTGAAGACTGTTGTGTCTGGACTTAAAGATCCTCAGCTGAGAAAACACTTTCCCTAAAAACCATACTTTAATTTGGACAAGATGAGTTTAATGCAAGGCAGTGATCTGTGGTCCATGTGAAATGGCCAGTTAGAGAAACATAAGAGTCTCACATCTTCTAATCTATTTGTAAGCATTTGAAATTTCACAGAGAAATAATATTAAGGATGGATACTTCATTGCTTTAAAGATTATGGTAATATAAGCACCCAGCAAACAGCACTTCAAAAACTGAGACCTATAGCCTGGTAATTGACCCATGTTTGACTGTAAATATTTTCATTGTAGGAAACAAAAGAAGGTCACAAGAGGCTGGAAATCCTTCTCAACAGCAGTGTTAGAGATTACTCTATAGGTCGGGGAAACTGTTCCTTTGATGCCCAAAATGGATAATTCCCTGCAGTCTTCTCGTATTTTGATTTATTCCTGCTCTCTAGTGACTCAATTCAAAATAAATAAGAGAACATATAAAAAAAATAGATTTATCAAACAAACCAAGTCTACAAGCCATGGCAAGATTGACTTGAACTAATGAAAACCATGAAAATCTTTGAAGTTCATTAGACCAACCATTTTTAGCACCTCACCCCATTTCTCACGTCTCTAGAGGGCTGATTGATTTCCTATATTTGTTTTTACCAGCTCCAGCACTGTCATTTACCTGATTCTGTAGTTTCAGCTGTCGTAGTTTCATGCTTTCATCCTCAAAGATGCTGCAAAAGCAAAATAAACAAAACATTCATTATTGCTATTAAATAGTTTGCATTGCAAGAGCATAGGATATTCTCAGACAACATCATCAAGACTTAAAAATGACTGTCAGACATCACTTCCATCTCACATGACAACCAAGACACAAGGTATTAAAAATAAAACATCATATTCTGTCATAAATAAGACTGAACTCTGATTTAGTCCCCTTACTAAACTGTTCTGAAAAGATTTTGAAAGGCTTCATTACTGGTAGATGGATTACAAACCTCTATTGACGTGGGGCTGGGAGACCCTGAAGGTTTAACACAGCTCAGATTGATTCAGTAAAGTCCGTGCTCCCTCATAGGATACCTAATTCTAAATTAACTCAGTTTTGTCTTGGAGTCAAACCTACACAATTTTCTCTTCCTGCCAGATGTTCCAGAACCACTGTTAATACCTGAGAGAATCTGTGTTTGCAACATCAGACATTAATTCCTAAAGGTAAAAAAAAAAGAACCATTTTCCTATTTCAGTATTTTATAGATAACTTTCATAAGAACTCTAATTTTTTGTTCCAAGTTGTGTTCCATATAGACTTCCCATTTGCTTTTGTATGATAATGAATTATTACATAAAACACAATTTAGAGCAGTTAACCCCACAAAGGGGAAATGTTAATTGGCTATTAAGTACATCTTCTGCCAACCACAGTTGTGCTCTTTCCTTCAACACAGCTTTGACAAACACCTCTCTGGAAGTGAGAAAGCATCAGGAAGAAGATACTTAATGTGGGAAAGAAACAAACATTATATATTGTATTAACAGCAGGCAGAAAAGCAGGGCAAACCACAATTTCAATTTAAACAGGAAATTCTCTGTCGGGTCTAGGTATCCATAAAAGTCCAGTGATGTGAAGTCACAAGCTGCCAGCCAGTGCTGAATATAACCCCAACAGGGAAAACCAGAGATGGAGAGAGACAGAGCAGAGCTGGGATTTCAGCAAAACACATGCCATGGGAATTGGATTACAGCACTCAGAGCTAAGGAGAGAAAAAAAAGCCTGAGTCCCCTTAACCCCAAGCAAACCCACATTTGATTCAACTTCAGGCACGCAGATGACAAATCAAATGTCCTTAAAGACAAACTACCCCAGTAAACACAGACCCTGCTCTGGAAGGTTGAAATATGCACAAAAAGAGTTCTATACACACATCATATATAACAACTTGTATACTCTAAAATTGATACTAATTGTCCAACTAGTAGTATTTTAAACAAGCTACAACTGCCCTTTCTTTTATACTCCACAGTTTCCTTATTTCTATACTTTTTTTTTTTTTTTTCTAATTGAAGTATCACACAACAGATCTAAGACCTTGAAAACATCTTGTTTCTAAAAACTGATGTTATCCCTCTCATGAATCTGTAATATATTCTGTCTTGGATTCTGAGGGAATGGAGGGCCTGGAAAAATTAGTATCTTTCTCGAACAAGGATGGAGAGTTTTTGTGTATCCCCAAAGCAACATTTAGAGTAATACAGTCATCTTCACTTGGAAACAGCCACAGCTTAAGAAAGAAACAAGCAGAAGGACATCTACTGAGTGCAGCACAATATGCAACAGTTGTCACACAAAACTTCAGCAGAAAAGGTGACATGCTTACTATTTATAGCATAGGTGATGGAAAAGGCCATCTTCAGCTAAGTATGAAAAAAACTGTAAGTTCAATTTAAAACATTCCTTACAAAAACAAACAAACAAACAAACAAAAAAAAAACAAGAGGGAGAGGGAATAGTCCTTTTCTTTTCATACACCTACTGACTTAAGAAATAGATGACATTTGTTAACTGCAGTCAAGAGTTTGTTATAAAGCAAACTACATGCCTGTGATCAACAACAGACTTACAGACACGTTCTGATGGACACAAAGGTGTCCTGTATGGATACAAGCTGCTATCTGTGGTTTTGTTGCTTTTCCTAGCAGAAAATGTATCCCTAAACAACTTCAGTCTCTTCTTTAGAAAATCAGAAAAAATAAACACTACCACTTTAGGAAATAAGTTTACAATGTTTCCTTTCTACCTGGAAGATGACAAAGTGCTGAAATAGTAGGACTCACATTCCATGCCTTGTGGAAATCTTCAGTGAAAATTATTTACTTCATATCTTAAATTATTTTCTACCCAGACTGAAATAAAGTTAGAGTATGTAACAGGAGCATAACACAGACTACTCAGCGCCTCAACTCTGGCCACTTAACATATGCTCGAACATAAAGATTCTAGCAGGTCACAGAGCTTGATAAAGCAAAAAGATAAAGTGTTCTCTCTTACAATTTACTTTTAAACACAGACCAAAATTGCGGAGTAGCAGGCAAAACAAAATGAAAGCAACCATCAACGATTTCCATTTTCACGTGCAAGGATTCACACATGCAGTAAAATAAAAAACCTCAAGTCATGAGCAATATAGCACTATAAATATTAGCTTAAAAATACTCCTTTCACACTATTTTTGTTTACTACTCCTGCAACCTTTCTTTCAGAACTTGTCATTATGAAATCATAACCAGTCAAAACAGTGTTTCCCACACTTCAAACCTTTTTCTACCCTCCACAGCAGGGTTGGTGTTATTACAAACTTTAACAGGAAAACACTGCCAGAGTCACTCCCACAGCTCACCACTAAGGAATGTAAGTGGTGTGCTAATCCAGCTGCAGGCTTCAAACAGGAATCCTCCTTCAGCTGGACTGACAACACAGATCCATGCTCTTTGGACATGTCCATACCAAACCACTGTACTCTTGGGTTTGCTTTTCTGTTTGAATGGATTATGTGCAACAAGAAGAATTAAATATCCATCAGGAAGAGGAAAAAATAAGCAGACTTTCCATAGCTACAACATCACAGTTAAGAACAGGGAAAAAAAAAAATCCTGACCCCCAAACCAGTTGCCCATTTGCCCTTGATAAATAAGAACTGAAGATTTTCAAGCAGTCTGTATCAGTGTCCTCTCCCCAAGCACAGCAGCCTGCACGACATCCTGCCCACAGACACCGCTGCTACATCTACCAGAATCCACCAGAATCCTACTGAAGCTGCATGACAGGTAACAGACACGTGCCACAGAGAAAGGAAAGACTGCCCAGAAGGGAACATACAAGGAACAACTAAACATAGTGCAGGACACAGAATAAAAGTGAGGGTGAGAAAGCAACTTAAATATTAAATAAAACATAGAAGAAGATGGCAAGACGCAAAGGGGTACACAGATTAACATGGAGCAAAAAGTTTTATTTTTAACAGGTAGCATCTCAAATTCCTACTGAAATCAGACTGGTTTTCATTTCATAATCAGAAATCAAAGTATTGCACTAGGAATATGCAACAAATTTATTATAAAGGTATTTGGTCTTTCCTTACCATTTTCAGAACAGCAAGCAACCACACTGAAGACACAACTCATAGATTCTTTAACAAATAATCACATATGCATTGAAGCTTCCTTTTTGTATGGTTTATTTTCCTTTCCGTAAAAAAGGCACACTACATCTATTGACAGTTCTTTCAGAATGGACATATTTCTCAATAACACTGAAATTTTGGCTTTACAAATTGTGGCTAGGCAGAGGTAACACTCTTGTTTTCATTGCAGCTTGTCTGTGTTCCTGAGTATGCTGTACTTGTTAAAAAAAAAAAAAATCAACCAAAATACTTATATTCTAAGCACTTGGCAATAATTACCATTGAATTAGCCAAACACAAACTCACAGTATAATCCAGCTCTGAGAACAATGAAAAACCCTGATATTAAAGCAGAATATAGAAAATAAAAGCAATCCACCAGCCTGAAAACATTCTTCCATTCTGTCCAAGGCCCACACAAGAGAAAGGACTGAAGAACTGAAGAGAGTCCAGCAGAAAGCTGAACAAGTTGACCAAGGACTAGAAAGTGCATCTCTTAGCAAGATTTCAATGCATCCTACAGTTTATTCAAGAGAAAGTCAACACACTCCACCATGGATTTGAGGGTACACATGACACTGATGAGAGAGAAGACAATAAAATCCAGACATAAATAACTGAAATGAAACAAATTCAGATTGCAAATAATTTTATTTAACACTGTGACTAATAAACCATTAGGATAACTCATGGAGCTGTGGATTTTCAACAGAACACAACAGGTTTAATCAAGCTTGAATATTATTATGTTAAAAGTTGCTGTTGTAGACTAAGGCTATGGTTTACCTCCTATCTCAGGTGTGGTTATCCCAGATGGGAGAGCTAAGCATTCTTCAAGTTATTTCAATTACATCCCCTTTATATACTGACTGTTGAAGCTAAAAGGAGGCAAAAAAAGAAAAAAAAATTGTCTTTATCATGGATCATGGACTAGTTTTGAAAGGAATTGATTGGCTGCAGTTGTGAATGAGGCAATAAGCAGAGAAAGTAAGAAAAGCAACAGGAAAGAGCAGCCTATAGAGACAAAATGTTCTACATGACTGAGAACTTACAGTAAAGACAGATCTGAAATATGTTAAACAAAGGAAAATACCGTGATAGGTTTCCCTGCAATCAATAAAATGTACATTCTTCATATTCTACTAAAGAAATACTATACTCTGTTTCTCCTCCTAAACAAACAATGCAGCAAAGCCTTGCAGATTTAAAGGTTTCCCAGTTAGCTAAATCTATCCTGCAATTCAAGTTTGGTAAAGAAAGGTTTTGTAAAGAAAATGTAAGTTTGGCTGCCTCTTTTAGGAAGAATGTCAGACTAGCTGACAGAAGCAGAGCCCACTCCAACCTTAAATGAAAACCTGACCCAAGAGAAGGAAAGACAGCTTGTTTTGGCTTTGAACTGTTGTTTATAGCACATATCAGCACTGTATATGCACTCAATTCTTGGTGAGAAAAACTGAGGAATTATTACCTATTTGTGCACAGCTCTAGGGAAAGTTCTAAAGTTCCAGAGAGTCCATAGTTTGGCAAAGAGATTCAGGGAAAGTGTCCAGCAAAAACTTCCAGATAATTCTAAAGTGAACTGGATCTTGAGTTTAATGTGACTTTTTACAAACAAGCTTGATATTTTTGTATCAATCTGACACAGAAATACTTTTAATAAACACAGATGCTAGTGGGAATATGAACAGTATTATTATGAATAATATTATTATTCGTAATAGTATTATAACAGTAGATATAATAGTATTATAACAGTATTATATAATAGAATATATATAATAAAATATATAA
>WEIU01001721.1:82196-111898 GCA_013389925.1 Aegithalos caudatus | reverse complement strand
CTGGCCGCCCCTCGGGGGGCCGCGCTAAGGCCACCGGGCGGCCGGGAGAGGGCAGCGCCTAGGCCCGGGGTGGAGGGCCCCGCGGGAGCAGGTGAACTTGCTGGCGAGGGCGGCAGCGCAGGGGCTGGAGCGGGGGAAGAAGGAGCTGGGAGCGCTTTGGCGTTGCCCCCCTTACCCTCGGGCCCGTACGGGGGGTAGCAGTTCGAGACCTCCTTGGGAAGTGACGCGCTCCTGGAAGGACCGCAGCCTATGGGAGGCTGGCTCAGGGCTCTTCTCTTGGCGCTGTCTCACCGGGATCTCTCCTTAAGGGGGTGGAGCAGATCGCAAAGGGCCATGCTTGTGCCGGCTGCCAGAACCCGCGTGGAATGATCGCAGTCCTGTCTGCTCCCTGTAATTAGGGCATCAGCTCAGCTTGTTATCTGCTGGACTCTGCTTTGTATCAACTAGGGGGATTCTAAATGAGAATTTTCTCGTTTACTTGCTGGCCCCGTCAAATCTAGCAATGCAAAAGGCCTTTTTTTTTTTGTATTTGTTTCTATCCTGCTTGCTATCTCTCATGATAAACAATAACGACAATTTGCGTATTGTTCTGGTATACTTTGTGGAAAGGCACACGCTCCATCGAATTCCTGATGGCATTATTACCAGTATTCTCACAGCACCTTACCCTGGAAGCAGCACCTCTGAATTTTATTTCCTCTGCTTCCAGCTTTTAGTCTAAACCACCTGTAGTCCAAAAGTTTGACATCTAAATTTTATGCTGCCCAATGATGAATTTACCTGGTTGTTGACAAATCAACAAAAGGAATTAGCACCACATTTACTTGGTGTCTATCTTAAAGCACCTTACTTCTGCTGCATTTATTGTGTGCCTTTGTAGTGTTCAGGATAATCTCGGCTTCCCAGATCTTAAACCATCTATGAATTCCCTTTTCACATGGGTCGTGTAATCTGCTGTTTAGAGCAATCAGCTATAAGAATCAGCACTGCTATTTCTATATTCTACCTTCCCTCCTCTCCCTTGCTGGCTGATGCTGGTCAAGTCACATTACAGCTAAGTCTTTCTGTAAAGAACATACACAGTTTGCTCATTATTATGTACTTAATGATGCAAGTTATCTACTCTGCAAACCTCTCTCCAATCTTGCTTAAACAAGGTGTGGGTTAAGGAGGTACACTATGATTTTTCAGTAGCTCTGTCAGCCCTATTAAATGCTTTCAATTTTATTTTCCTTTTGTGTTTCTAGCTTTGTAGCAACTGCTGAGAATGTGTGCTCTGTGGGAGGTCTTGAGACGATTTGCTGCAGCCTTTATGTTGTACCTTTTGTTTTGCAGGATTTTTTCCTCTCCCTTTCAATGGAGAGTGACAGTATAGATCAATAATGAGGACCAGCCCTCGCAGGCCCTTAATTCTCAAGAGACGGAAACTGACCCTCCCACAGAATGATGAATCCAGTACTTCAGCAAGAGATGAAAACAGAGGTCAGGATGAAAAGGCTCCTAAGCAGGAGCATAGGCAGGAGGACCAACACAACAGACAACCCCAAGACAAAAGGGACTGCAATCTGCAGAAATTCCCAGCAGGAATAAAGATAATTGACCATCCTACGATGCCCAACACACAGGTGGTGGCCATCCCTACAAATGCTGATATCCAGAGCATCATAGAGGCATTGACAGCAAAAGGAAAGGAGTCTGGCAGCAACGGACCCAACAAGTTCATTCTCATTAGCAGCGGGGGCACGTCCCGTTCAGCAGGTGCAGCGCCATCGCAGCATCTCCCATCAGAGAAGAAAGCCAGTGCAGCCATCAAGGCTGCAGATAGTCAAGAAAGACAGAAGAATGTTGCACAGACTCCTGGTCTTGCAGGCAGTTCAGCGCTCTGGCATTCAGGAGTTGATCCTGTGGTTGGACAGGAACAGGAAACCAACAGTATGTAGCCTTTACCTGTTTTTTTGTTTGGTTTTTTTGTCCTGACAGACAAAGAGATGTGAAATGGTCCAAGGAGTGCAGCCACGTGCAGTAATTATTGATATTTTGTTTAATTACCTATGGATTTCTAATAATCTACATAGCTTTGCATATGTAATGAAATCTGAAGGATTATAGTGGACATATTTTTTTGTGGAAGACATCTGAGTTTCTGACAGATTTTATGCTAAGTCTTTCTATTTCTTGAAGTACTAGATCAACATTGTCTCATTTTGGTTGACAGCAATAGTCTGGATTGAGTGTTTGTTTTTAAGGCTGCAGCTCTTTTCAGAAATTGGGCAACTACATGTGAAATTAGGAATTCAAGGTGAATTCCTTCTACAATATTAATGTTGCAACACCGTCTTTTACAAGTGTGACTGGTGCCTTCCTTTTGACAGCTGAGATGAAGGAGTAGCAGGGTTATTGGTGAGAAAGCAGAGTTAAGATAAGGGGAAGGCTGTCTCTGTAACCTACCTGGGCTTCAGTAAAGCCTTTGACACTGTCTCCCATAGCATTCTCCTGGAAAAGCTGGCAGCCCATGGCTTGGTCAGGTTCACTGTTCAGTGGATTAAAACTGGCTGGATGTCCAGGCCCAGAGAGTGGTGCTGAAGGGTGCTGCATCCAGCTGGTGACTGGTGGGTAACCCAGGGCTCATGGTTGGGGCCAGTCCTGCTTACTATTATATCAATGATCTGGAGGAGGAATTGAGGGCATCCTCAGTAAGTCACAGATGACACCAAGTTGGACGAGAGGTGTGGATCTGCTGGAGGGCAGGAGGGCTCTGCAGGGGGATCTGGACCAGCTGGATCCATGGGTCAAGGCCAATTGTGTGAAGTTTGATAAAACCAGGCACCAGATCCTGCAGTTGCATTGCAACAACCCCAGACAATGCTACAAGCTGGGGGAAGAGTGTCTGGAAAACTGCCCAGCAGGAAGGGACCTAAGGGTAGGAAAAGACCTAGGCTGTCCAGCAGCTGAACAAGAGTCAGCTGTGCCCAGGTGACCAAGAAGGCCAATGGCACCTGGCCTGTGTCAACAGTGGTGTATCCAGCAGGACCAGGGCAGGGATTGTCCAGCTCTACTCGACACTGGTGAGGCCACAACCTGAGTGCTGTTTTGGGCCACTCGTGGCAGGAAAGACATTGAGGTGCTGGAGCATGTCTGGAGAAGGACAACAGAGCTGGTGAAGGGTCTGGCACACAGGTCTGATGAGGAAGAGCTGAGGGAGCTGAGGATGTTCAGCCTAGAGAAAAGGAGGCTCAGGGAGACTTTATTGATCTCTACAACTGCCTGAAAGAAGACTGTAGAGCAGTGGGTGTTGCCTTCTGGGCAACAAATGACAGGATAAAAGGGCATAGCCTCAAGCTATGTGCCAAGGGAAGTTCAGATTGGACATCACAAGGAATTTATTCCCTAAAAGGGTTGTCAACCATTGGAACAGACTGCCCAGGGAGGTTTGGAGTCACCATCCCTGAAGGTGTTCAAGAAACAACTGGATGCTGCAGTCAGTGCCATGGTCTCATTGATCAGGTGGTGTTTGGTCACAGGTTGGACTTGATGGTCCTAGAGGACTTTTTTAACCTAAATGATTCTGTGATTATTATGTGGGCCTATTATCCCAACAGGCAGTGGCGGGACAATGGGCTCTGTGTTGGACAACAGCCTCACCAACATCCAGTGGCTGGGGAAGATGAGATCAGATGGGCTAAATCCCTCTTCCGTGAAGGAAGACACAGAGAAAGAGAATCAGATGCCTCTGCAGGAAAAAGTCAAGGTAAGTAGGAGAATACGAGTGTGTGCTAAGACTTTTGGTAAGGAACTAATCTATGTGGATCAGAAGACTTGCAAGAATTAGACATCATTATCTCTTTAAAGAGTTTAAACTTTACTGATGAATAGCAGATTCCAGAGGATGTTCCATGGGCCTTCTTCATGAACATCCGTATATCATGCCTTCTGTCTTTCAGACTGAAGAGGAAGCTGCTGCTGCTATTCCTACTGCTGCTGTGTCCTCATGGCAGGATTCAGTGTCAGAACGACCTCCTTACTCCTACATGGCCATGATACAGTTTGCCATCAACAGCACAGAGAAGAAGCGCATGACCCTGAAGGACATCTATACCTGGATTGAGGATCATTTCCCTTATTTTAAACATGTAGCTAAGCCAGGTTGGAAGGTAACAAGCAGGCCCTCCAGTTGCTGTGGGTGATGTTACATGCCTTCTGGATCAAAATGAAAAGTTGTTCCCCGGCCTGCAAAGCAAGATGGAATCTCATTAAAACATTCCACCCCAAATTCACTCTCATTCCAGATGTTCAGTGTACCATCTCTTGTATCCCTTGCCTCTTCCTACTTAAACAAGATGATGGGATGTTTGATCACTTGAGTGAGAATAGGGATCTCAAGAGTACACAGAATAAGAGACTGATGACAGGGTTGGTTGGGTACGCTGTGAATGTGAAAGTTTGGTGTTGTCCGCACTTTGGAATGTAATCCCTCTCCTAGGGCAGCCGTGTTTGAGGTAGGCCTTGCTGTGCTGATAACAAAACTACTGCTTTTCAACCTTTCCCTCGCTCCTTTCTCCCCAGAACTCCATTCGGCACAACCTGTCCCTTCATGATATGTTTGTCCGTGAGACGTCTGCCAATGGTAAAATCTCCTTCTGGACCATTCACCCTGATGCAAACCGTTGCCTAACGTTGGACCAGGTATTTAAGGTGAGTTGCCTCATGCAAAGAAAATAGGACAGGCCATGCAGTTTCTAAATGCCACACCAGCCTCATGCACCTTATTGTAACTAAGGTCAAACTCGTTTGACATCAGCCACTTTGTAGGAGCTGGATTCAGTCACTTCACTTGACAAATAGACAAGCTCTGCATTTAAAAGAAAAGGTGCTGTGGCTGTGCTTTTGACCTGGAGCTTTTGTGGGATGTGTTTATTCTTCACATGCTGTGCCAAATATAATAGTCAGGTTGTTCAACTTTTTCCATAGGCCTGATTCAAATTCCCAATGAGAAGTTTTCCACTGAGGCCAATCAGGTGTTCCTACGCTGTTTGATAAGTCAGTCATAGGATGGAATTGTCCTAGCCCAACTAGGTATTTTAGGAAGATTTTGTCAAGGAAATAGAGCTTAGGAATCTGGTTATAGGTGTGTTTAGACTCTTGTGTTTTCTGCAGTGGGTGGGTAGAATTAACTTTTGTTCGCTCAGATTGTACAAGTTTAAAGTGTCCCATTTGTGTCCCTCTTTGGTTGATAACTTCATCCTAATTTTTTTCCTGCTCAATGTCTTCTGCCACCAGCCGCTGGACTTGGGGTCACCAACATCGCCTGAGTACTCTGAATCAGTAAGAATTACCATCTGGCTCGGGGCTTGATCTTCCATTCTCTTCTTACCAGTCACTGAAGAAAAGGACAACATGCTTGGGGAGGGGGACTGAGTCACTGCTGCACCTACTCATACAGCTCCATGCACACCCTTTGTGGGGAGAGGGGCCTAGCCAGAGGCTGACTGCCTTCAGATGGCACAGTCTCTCCCTCTAGCTGGTAAGGCTGGACAGCTTTGAGCAACCTGGAAGTCCATTGCTGAAGTAGGCTACAATGGACACTTCAGAGAACAAGCCCAAACAGATTTCTGGTAAAATCATCTCCATGGCAACAGTTCCAGTATGTTCTGGGGCTCAGATCCAGAGAGAATAGGATCTCTCTGTGCTCCTTTTTCATTTTGCGTTGTGACTCTTGGAAGGATGAACCTGTTTGCTGTTGCTCTTGCATTCAGCAGTTTTAACAGTGATGGATTTGCAAGCATCCAGTCAAACATTTTTCTGTCACAGCTACAACCTTGGCCTTCTTTCCATCTGCTCAGAATTCTGATCTCACTGTGGCCTCTGCTATTCCATTTGAACACCTACCTGGTTTGTATAGACATCCACTATACAATGAAACCATCCTATTCATTGTTCCTCAGGGATGAGGGTGCCAAAACCAGCTCACTTCTGCAGTAGAGTCTGCAGCTGGAGCAGCTCTGTCATGTCTCTTTTCCTACACAGCTCTTGGTGGGCAGCTGGCTTTGGGATGGCATGGCTGCAAACCAGCAGGGGGCACAGACCTAGGGCCAGCCTGAGGGCCGGGTGCTAACAGCTGCTCTCTGCATTAGTGCAGCACAGACCTCTGGTGTCACAGTTCTCAGTGAGGCAGCAGAATAAATGTGGATTCTTTTCTTCTAATCTCCCTCTTTTCTCCTTCTCTATTTATTTCACCATGACTTCAGCAACAAAAGAGTCGTCTTCCAGCTCCTCAGAAGAACATGGGAAGCAAAACTGAGCCCCAGAATTCACGTAAGTCCACATCAGTCTAGGCCAAAGAGAATCAATCCAGTAAATCTGGGGCACTCTTCCAGATTTCTTTAGGAACACAAGTGGAGTGTGTTATCCTGGTTTGCCAGCTTTCATGCTCCTTACTGTCAGGTTTGAAATGGAAAGCAGTATTGTTGTGTCTGAGAGATGGTGGGGATTTGGCACTCAAACGGAGTGAGAGCTCCAGCTTGAGGGGTAGGATTTGCATGAAAGGTTATTTTATTGTTCATGAGGCTTCTGGCTTGGTATTTGTATCCTTAAAAGTAGGAGAGAAGGCAAGTGATCTGATCAAATATTTCTTTTGGGGTGTCTAGAAGCACTTTCTGTAAGGTGCACACGTTTCAAGAGGTAGCAGTGGAGAACAGGCAAAAGTGAATTCCTTCTTTTCCCTTCCAGGCCGAAAAATGAAGCCTTTGCTTCCTCGTGTCAACTCCTACCTGGTTCCAATCCAGTTTCCTTTGAGTCAGCCTCTTGTCTTGCAGCCTTCTATGAAGGTTCCTCTGTCCATGGCACAGGGAGCATCCCTTAACAGCTCGGAGACTTTGCAGAGCAGTAAGCGTGTGTGCATTGCTCCAAAGGTTGGTTTCTTGTTTTCTGAGGAGTTTTGAGGCAATTAGTGTGGGTCTCTTTTTATTTTATTTTTTTTAAGCTAGGAAAGGAGGGGGCTAGGGAGGGTGTGGGGATTTTTAAGGAGTGTGTTTGTTTGGATTTTTTGTGTACTTTTTTTCCTATATTTGTAGCCTTCGATGAATCTTTTCTTCATATGGTTCCTTTGTGCATCTTTATTAGGTGCTCTAAAACTCCAAGCTCCTATCAGGGAGCTAGCCAGTGATAATCTTTGCTATCATTTACTGTCTCTAGGCTGACTACTGCCTGCTAGTTTATTTACTCTGGGGATGTTTCTATAATTCACTAGAGGAAGGGGTTCTATGGCTTGGTCAAGACAATTCTTCTTTACTGCTGGGATGTGAAGAAAGTAGAATGGGAGGAATGACTTTGTTCTGATCCTAAAGCATTCATTGTTTTTGATAGCTCTATAGACAAGTAACCATGAGGAACTTCTGAAAGAGAATATATTTCATGTAGTCTCTTTCCCAGAGAATTTCTGTATCTGCTGTTTGCTAATTCTGTTAAGTTCAGTTTTCTGGGCTCAGGAAAAACAGCTATTAAACAGATCCATTTCTTGGCATCTCACTGACTGCTCTTGTATGCTTAGACATTGTAAAGCTTTAGCTTCTTCCATCCTGTCTAACCATAATCCTATTTTCCTTTGTATGCCTGCTGCTTTATGTTCTCTCCAGCTATGATTTATCTTTCTCCTGTGCTTTTTTTTCTTTTGATAACCTCATTTTTTTTCTCTTCCTTTTCTGTGGTTTCTGGGAAAGCTGTCCTCATTCATTTTGTTATTCCCATTTAGATAATGTAAGAAAAAAATAAAAGAGGTTATATTTTTCCAGAAATATTCAGCTCTCCTTCTGCCTGTAATCCCAGAAGTTCTTTGGAGCAGGAGTGCTCTGAAGGGTATGGCTTGCAGTCACTTAGCTAGAATCCTTCCCATGTGATCCTTAGGCTTCTTTCTATCAACTTCACAGAGATCAATCTCAGTCTGTTATAGTTACTGCTTCCTGAATATCTTCCTTTCACCCTTTCTGCTGACCTTAAATGCCAGTCTCTCTTTTTTTTTCCACTGTTATTTGGGGTTTTGGGAAGCTTAGATCCTTGCTGACTGACTGCATGTCACCTGTGTTTCATTGCAGATGTCACTGTCTGCAGAAGAGTCACCCTCTTTACCCACAGCTGCTGTCAAGGAGGAGGGTCAATGTGATGAAGGTTTATTTTCACCAACCCATTCTGTACAGGAGAACAGCTCCCAGCCTGGGGAGGAACTGTCCTCTTGCCCTGAGGGTTCCTGTATAAAGGAGGAAGAAGGCTCTCAGCTGGATCCTTGGCTGTCCCCATTTGCCTCAAC
The DNA here is from genome assembly GCA_013389925.1 of Aegithalos caudatus. Classification (NCBI taxonomy): domain Eukaryota; kingdom Metazoa; phylum Chordata; class Aves; order Passeriformes; family Aegithalidae; genus Aegithalos; species Aegithalos caudatus. The sequence goes on along the minus strand of WEIU01001721.1, from coordinate 103,599 downwards.
CGTAACGGTCAAGGAAGAGCCAAGCTTGTTCCTCCCAGACTCATCCTCAAAGGAGAGGAAACAGTTCACCACACTCAAGTCCCCATCTAAGGCAGTTTCTGACTCTTTAGTTATAAAGAGGAGGGAAAGGCGGGAAATGGGCAGATCCAGAAGGAAACAACGCCTAGCACTGCCTTGTTCAGAAGAGCCCGTCCTTGTTTTGCCAGAAAGCAGCAGCTGTGACCCTTTCCGGATAGGGGAAGACCGTCCCTTTCCCCAGGAAAACCAGCCCCTTGAGAATGTATCACTGCTCAGCTGCTCACAGGGAGAAGAGGGGGCCTTTAAAACACCAGTCAAGGACATCTTCAGCACATTGCCCATTTCTTCCACTCCCAGCAAAGTCTCAACCACTACTACCCCTTCACTAGAGGTCCTTGATCCCTGGAAGTCTGCTTCCTTAGCCAAGGGAAGTCATGAGCTGGACTTCAGTCCAGTGAAAACCCTTCAGTTGCCATTCACACCCCTCCGGGACAACCAGGACTTGCTGGGTTTTAACAGCACACCCCTTAAAAATCCTCTCTTTGATTCTCCTCAAGAACTGCTCAATACAGAATCCAGTGACATGGCCCACATGCCCCTCACGAGCTCTCCAGCATTTATTCGTGACACTTCCAAGCAATCCTCTGTTGAACTGATGGCCTCTGGCTGTACCGAAAATCGGTCACTCATGGAGGGCCTTATCCTGGACACTGCCAACGACTGTATGAGTCTCAGCAAAATCCTTCTAGATATCAGCTTTCCTGGTCTTGAGGATGAAAATTTAGGAACAGACATTAGTTGGTCTCAGCTCATACCTGAACTGAAGTGACCTGGCTTGAGGACTGAATTTGACTGGTTCTATAACAGAAAGCACTCCGCTCTTCTGAGATTCATTCATGTAATCTAAGACAACTGCTTTTGACTAATTCCCACATCCATGGGAAGAGAGAGCATTATTGACTCCTGCTAAGCTGGGAGACAGCCTCATCAGCTGCTGTGGGCTTCATTTACAAGATGCTGTAGACTTTGAGTGGAATAAGATGAGAGAACCTCTCTAGCCTTATGCTAGAGCTAGCCTCTCTCCAGGGATTCTTGTCATGAGAACATCCAGGTAGGCCCTGAATGGCATTTGCTACTCAAAATATCAGAGGAAACACACACACTCCTCACTACCATAGGAAAGAACCCAGGAACCTCCTCCTAGCTCTGTCCTTATCTCACTTTACTTTGTTCCCCTATTATTTAGTATCTTCTGTCTAGTTTTAATTGTTGTAAATACTGTACATTCCTTAAATTAGCCCTTAATTATAATAATAATTTTATTATTGTAGGGTTATGGAAATATTTGGCCTGGTAAGGGTTTGACCTAGAGTGTGTTGTCCATATGTTCACATATCTTGTATTCTTCTATCCTAGTTAAAAGCCCATTTTTTTTTTTTTTACTTCAAAAACACATTGATCTAGGTTGTTCTAAAGGTTGCTGGGGCAAAGATCTGAAAAATTGTCTGTGTCACCCAAGTCAAACTGAAACAGGTTATCTGGGTTGCATAAAATATTTGGTTTGGCTTCCTTTTCTCAGGCTGGAATGGAGAAGAGCTTGGATCAAGCCATATAGCTCTTCTGATTCCAGAGATCTATTATGTACCTTAAGGACATACTGCAGTAAGATAGACCTCTACAGAATGGTTAAAGCTGCCCTCTTTACAGTCAGCAATTGAGAATGTAAAAAAAAAAAAACCAAAAAAAACTATAAAGGGAATGTTGATATTTCCACTGAAAATTGACCTCTGGAAAGACAAGGTATCTCTTGGTGCAATAGAACAACTCCTCCCAATTCTCTAGAACTTATGTCATAGAAGAAATTGCCGTGGCAAAGATCCAATCCTTCTGCTTGCAGACAAGTGGTGACTGCTGTATCCAAATACTCAATAAAGCTTCTGTGGGAACACAGCTGAGTGTTATCTGTACCACCCCAGGGTTGGCCCATAGCAGGAGCAATCCCCGCTTCCCTTGCGTGTGTGTGCTTTGTGATCACTGAGTGTTGGCCAAACTACACAGATTTAGTTACTCAACCCACTGTGTGTCATATAACACACTTTCTCCTGATGCTTATGGGTAAATCCTGACAAGTCAGAAGCATACAAACATCACAACACCACCAGCAAACTCATTTCTGTATCTTCTAAGTGCAAAACAAATATTGCTTGAAACTTTTTCTATATTCCCCTATAAACGTAAAACCAGTTTTAAATGTGTGTGGTCTTCAGAACAACAGTTCTATGTATTTGTTAGAGGTTATTTGCCCTCATAAAATGTTTCCAAACGTTGGTTTAATGGTTATTATTTCAGTTTTTCTGGGGTTACATGGCTGCAGAAGGGGACTGGCTTTGCACAATTTCTATTGGTACTTCTAACACGGCTGCCAACACTGAACTTGGTTTTTCAAGGCATCCTATCTCCATTTCATCTTGCTTGCTCCTGAGGGGATGTGTGCACACAACTGACACCTGGGAGATCATGCCTCCAGCAAATACTGAAGGTTTTCTTGTCCTTGGTGTCAATTCCAGGCAGGTGCTCCCCTGCTCTCCCTGTCAGCTGAGATGTTTTGATGACCCCCTCACATTTTTATTTTGAACATAGTAGTGCCAAAGTCTTGTTTCCCTTCTTGTTAGGCATTCCAGTAAGAGCACTGCTCAAGGGCAATTATATCAAAAAAGGTGGAGAGAACAAGAGAAAAAAATCCATTAAGCAATTCTACCTCTTGCTCCCAGAAGAGATGTCCCAATGTTTTGGCCAAACTAGTTCAAAGCACCAGTTGGTGAGACTTAATCACAAAATATTACCATTTCTCTCCATTTATGTTTGCCTGCTATTCTGCCTGGATTCTTTCCTTAAGGGAAGGCATTTATCACCTGTCTCTCAACAGGCTCAGGTGCAGTGTAAAGGTGTCAGACAGTGGATGCCTCTGTCCACCCTCCTGCAGTAAGAGCAGAGCCATACTTCATGTAGCCCTAGAGCAGGCAGACACAATTCACACCCTTTGCATAGCACTCCCAGGGCTTCTCTGAGTAATGTGCAGGAGCATCCCAGGACTGTCCTTGAGTTCTATAATAGACAAAGCTGTTTAACACCTTCTAGACAGTAAAAGCAAACATTATTTAACAAAAAATTTAAGGGATCTGGGACAAATCTACAGGGAGCCAGCAAGTGCTGTGGATGCTCTGCTCCTCTGACAACTCTGCTTGATACCTGTAGTGTGACAGATGCAAAGAAGAATGTAATTCCCTTTCATTAGTCCAGTGGGGTTCCTCCCAATGTTTTGTCAGCTGAAAAGGACTGGATGCCCCCTGAGATGAGATAAACAAGGACGATTTCCACCTTTTTACTTTTGCAACTTGGCTGGTAGAGAAAAAACTTGATCACTTCCCCATATGGAAGAAAAGAGACCTTGTGTTACATTGCAGAAATCTTTTCATAAGGATGTCAGACCTTCATTTCTCCCAGAGGGCAGTCTAGCTTTTCACAAAGGTGAAAATATCTTTTTTAGTAAAAACCTGACTTCCTCTTTAAAATGCATGATCGACTCAGAGAGAAAACTGACAGGCTTGAAAAATGTGAGCTGGTTTTTGAACAGAAACAACTTCCCTTCCCACTTCCCTTTTTTCCAGAAGAGGGGACCTGCAACTGGATAAAAAGATATTCAGGGCATAACAAAGTATTAGCTGCCTGAGATGAAGAAAATGTCCTGCTTTACTACTCATCTCAGATTGGCTTCTTGCTTTCAAAGAGAGTTTTAGAATGTCAAGACCATGAATCTGAGCTGCTGATAAAGGTCAAATGACACATTTGTCCTTGTGCTTCAGTTACATTTCTTGGAAAAATAAAAATAATAAATACCAGTTACAGTTTACAGGCCACACAGGCAAAAGATTATGCAAAGAAGATTCTTTTCCGCATCTCAAAATCTGTGGGAAGTCATAGAGGGCACTGATGAACTGTTTGCATACAAATATATAATCAGAATTGTTTATCTGCTGTTGCAGCAGCGTTCTTGTTAGAGGGTAGAAATGAGCCAAGACACAGACTTCTTGTTTATCACAGCATGAAAAGGGTTCTGGTTTATTCCTCTTTACAGCACAACCATCCTGACTCCAGCCATTCACTGACTCAGGCTGCACCAAGCTCCTGCTGTAGGTTTCCCTTGCAGCCTCTGACTGCTGGTTATTTCCTGCTAAACTATGACAGCATGTATTGGTTTGCAGACTCTGAATGCAGGCTTTTACCCAGCCAGACTGTGACTGCAGGTTCCAACAACAGGCTCTAACTGCAGACCCACACTGACCTGAGAGCAGTGATTCTCTCTCCCCAGGATCCAGCTTCATGATTCTCTTAATTCCCCTCTTGCTCAAGGTTCCTTTCCCTTCATGCTACTCCTATGACCACCTAACCCACTCTCTTATCACATTTCTCTTTATTGGATACAGCTGTGACTCATCAGGGTGAGGCTGTATTGGGTAATTAATACAGCTGTTACCTATCAGGGGCAAGTTCACCTGTATTGCCTTCTAGAATCTTCCCCATCAGCTTTTTTTTTTTTTTTTTTTTTTTTTTAATGCACCAAATTTAAAATGAGAAACATCTAATGATGTTATTTAAGAAAGTCAAGGAAAACAGCTAGCACAAATTATTATTGAGCTACAGTCAGACACGGATTTGTGCTCCAGTGTCTCCTGTTGGTCTCTATTACCTTCTCATGGATGGATAGGAGGCTGCTGCCAATAGGGCCTCTGTTTATTTAGCTGTGTAATTTGTAGAAGGTAGGTTTTCTGTACTCAGCTGTGGTTACAAACAGGAGACTGGATCATTAGAACCCTGACTGTTTAATGGATGGACCAATTTTCCAACAGGACAAAAAAACATCATCTTCACTGGACTTCAGAAGAATCCCTTAATATTGCTGATATTTTTGATAGAATAATGTTTTTCATTACTAGTATGTTATCTTTTCTTGGTGCACTGTATTCTTTCACATTGACGTATTTTTCTATAAATTTAAAAAAAGACAAAGTTTTGGTTACTATAATTGTGCAACAGGTCAGACCATTCCATCTCAACTTTTTACTTTTCTCACAAAGAAACATCTTTAGATTACTTATAAGTTTTGGGGGTTTTTTATTCTGAATTCTGAGATTACATGTTTCTCTATGCACAATGCTATTGAATTGTGGAACTGTGTTTCAGCTTAAATTTCCGTTGTATATATTGCAAAGTCCTGAAATACTTCATTTAGGAGTATTCATATGAGACTGGTGGTCTAATCTGTCCTGAGTTATCAACGTGTATTTTCCACTTTAGGCTTCACTTTAGGAAAGTTTCTGTTGGAAGCAGTTTTGCCTGCTCTCATGGTAGCCTTAAAGTTTTGGACAATTTGATATATTTAGCATTCAATCAATTCCTCCATGAGGGAAAGAAAGGTCAGGAATGCAGCAGAACTGACACCATAAAGCGTATCCCTTGGAACTTCTGGGATCACTGAAGATGCCTTCAGCATCAATGTGGTTTTCCAAGTATTTGCAAGTAATGATGTCAATGACAGGGAATGGTGTGATCTGAGGAGCTCCACGCTGTAGACAATTAGTTCCTGACAGTCTGCACTCTGCTATGCATACCCATGAGACTGGCATGCTACAGTGATAAGAGCTGCTTTGCTGTTTCCCCTGGCTGACTCTCTGGTTTTATTTATTTGCTGTTTTTACTCAAATCTTGGAGTCAGAAGACCATGAGATAATCTCAGTTGCCATTTAAATCATGCCAAGGCTTTGCCATCAAGAATGTAACAAAACAGCTGGTGCACATACAAATGCAGCCTAAAGGTTAGGAAACCAAAGGAGTCCAGTATTTAAAATCAAAAATAAAATTGCATTGTTACAGCAGCATTGTTATCTATCAAATCCCTGGGGTGATAACACATCCCTCTGCCACTGTATGTGTATTGTGTACACAAAGCTTCTTCTGGACTACAAGTACTACTGTGCTGGGGATTCCATCATTAAATCCTGAATTGTCTGAGCAGAAAATAGCCATACTGAATATCAGCCTCAGGTAGAGTTATTCTGCTGGAGAGGGAAGGGGCAGGGAACACAGGGAATGCAGTTCAAGCAGCCCAATTGCTTCTATAAATGAAAGCAGAAGAATATTTTGCTCAGATTAAAAAACCCTTTCTAGCAAACCTCTTCTTGAAAAGACCTAATGCCTCCCTGCTTTGTATAGATTTTTGTCAGTGTGTCCTTCTTGGCTTTGATTTTTCCCCTTTTTATGAGCTGAGTGAAAATTTTCCAGTTTTGGCTGTTACAAACATTCTTTAAAAAATTTATTTCACATCCTTAGCAGAGTCAGCTGGCAACTAAAATCTGAGAAGAGATTTATTCAGTACAGAGTGTGCCCCAGCACAGACTTGCTGGAGTGTGATTTCTCCCTGAACTTGTTCTTTACAATTTCCAGCAGCTGAGCATGGCAACATGAGTTCTCTTGTGTCCAAGGGACTTTTGCTGGCTGTAGGGAGTGGGTGATACAAGGAAAGATATTGCTAAGAGGAAGTTGTCTCAAAGAGTCAAATGGAGACATGGTTCAGAAGACAAAGAATCACACAATCATCTAGGTTGGAAAATACCCTTAGCATCATTAAGCACAACCATTAACCCAATACAGCCAAGCCCACAACAAAACCATGTCCCTAAGTGTCACAATCTACACATTTCAAATACCTCCAGGGGTGATAAACACTTTCCCAGGAAGCCTTTTTCCAACACTTGATAAACCTTTCACTGAACAAATTTTTTCTTATTTCAAACCTCCACTGGCACAACTTGAGGTTGTTTGAGAGCATAAAGAAAGAGTCAAAGGTTAGATTCAGAGGCCTCAGTTTTAAGACTGGGACAAAATTATTAGGTACCACAGAAAAGCATTGGAGATGTGAAATACTTATTTTTGGTCTTGGGTTTGCCTCTTTTTTTGAGGGATGGGCCCAGTGCCTTGCACATAGCAGCAAGGAAAAAATATACTGTGGAAAAGGTGCCAAACCACTAAGCAGGACTGAGGTGTTGTCCCTGAAAAGCCATCCACAATAGAAACACAATTTGAAAGATTTTCTCTGTGAGCACTGATGCTTGAATTACTGCATTTCTAAATAAAAGTCTGCAGGAACAAGAGAACAGGAGGTGGGCTGCAACACCTTTAGAGTGGCTGACTCCCCCACTGGTTAAGTTAATTTCAGCAGGTTATACTGCTGACTGATGAAGAACTTGACTGATCACAACTGCTTTAAGGTGCAAAAGAAGCCATTTGCAAACAAATAAAACAGGAAACGTCACAATACACCTGGCAACTGGTGATAGGGAAGTCTTCCACAGCATCTGATGGGGGACTCTGAAAACAAAACCTGTTCCCAAAGGAAATGACACTGGAGGCAAAACCAGCCAACTGAGAGATTCTTACCTTCCAAGGACTATATGTGGGCTCCATTTTGAGCAAGATGAGATCTGCTCTGATTCTACTCTTAGCTGGGCACAGGCAAAGAGTGTATGGGTGATTGTCTTTTTTCTTTCCTCTTGTTCTTTTACATAAAAAAAAAAGTTGTTATAGAAGCCCATAAACAGCCACTCAAAGCACCTTGCCAAAACTCTGTAGGTGGTTTTAGTAATAAGCCCACACATATGCATCCCAAATTAGGCTTTACCAGGCAACTCTAACTCTGGCTTGTACTGTTCAAGTATTCAGCTTTACAGATATCCTCTGAAAAGAGCCTTAATGGTGTAACATTTTCATTATTATTTTTATAGCATTATGTAGAGACTTAGAAAAAAGTGCCTGTGTTGGTGTCAAGTGCATTCTTAGCCTCAAGATAAGTGGATAATGGAAATATTGTTCTCCCTGCGGGTGGGAAGTGGAGGGACAGCGAAATGAAACAACTACACAGAGACACACAGAGGAGAGACATCTTTGAGACTACACATTTCAAGTACTGTGCTATCAGCCTTAAATGCATAACTACCCTTCATCTCAGGCTCTTGCACACTTTCTTGGGTAAGCATATTCCTACCAGGAATTATTCTCTACTCTAAACCTCATGCTGAGCTCAGAGAAGCTCTAGCATGAGTAAGACAGTTGCCATTGCTATGTGCATCAGTGGAAATGCACACCAGTGGAGATTCTTGCCCCTCTGAAAACACAAAGTCTTCCAGTGTGATTTGTGCAGCTGTGTAATGGAAGGGGAAATTTTGTATTGCCTGCTGCAACTGTTCTGTGGCAACAATAACTATTCCAACCAAACAGAAAAGGCCCTTTTTTAATGCAGTTTAGTCCAAACAATAAAATCAGTACAGAAAGGACATAAACCATTATATTTATAATGATATTATAGTCATAACAATCAAAAATATTTATACAGTAGAGGAATTTCATATTGGACAACACTGTTCCAAGTTTGCCACGGTGCAACCATAAATCTATCCCACAGGGCATATCACTATAGAGACTTGACCCTAAATTACCTAACTAAGCAAACTATTCTACTTTCTGACTGACCTTGCTGGCAGGACACTTTTCTGTCCAGCAGCCGAGCTAAACATTATGTACATCTGAGATGACATTTACCTCAAGGAAACTTGCCAGATGTACTCACAGATATAAATACCACAATATTTTACTTATTATTTCAAGAATACAAAGGTATTTTATTATACAAATAGACTAACTGGAGGGAATTCAAAGCAGAGGAACCTTTTCTTTTTCAAAGAATCTTTTTCAGAGATGGAAGAGAGAGAAGCATGCATGGTTTGCCTGAGTAAGGTTTGTCCTCTCATTCCTCCTCTGCACCATCTGTGCATCCACAGACTGCGCAGGCTGTGAGAATGCAGGGGAATGAGCAGAAAGTTGCCTCATTGTTATCCTGCAGTATCCACCACGAGGAATCTCCTGGCTTTGACATAGTTGCTACACCCAGGGTCACTTTTACACCCACTGAAGCTTACACTACTACTGAGATAGTGCACTGGAAACTGGTGTACTGTAAAAACAACCTCTGTGCTGACTACATTATGTGGGGACTATTGCTGAGCTCTGCAAGCACCCAACTTATCAAAAGAAATGTAAAGCTCTCCATCTACAATCCACCCTCCCACCTGCACTGTGTCAAATCTCAGGAGGACAAAATAATAGTTTCCAAACTGTTGAAAGAGAAAAATTCAAAGCTGAAAAAAAATCTCTAAGAAAGAGAAGCTACCATTAGAAGTTGTAAAGGTAGCAGGAGAATATTTTAAAGAGGAACTATTAGGCTCAGTAAAGCTTCCCAGAAGTGAGATATAGGGAGAGTCTCTGGAAGGAGGACCTCAAGTCTGTGAAATTTAAAGCCAAACCAGTGAAAGTCCTCAACAGAGCAGCTTCTCAGACAGCTGGGATACTCCCTAATGCTCCTGGCAGAGGGAAGTAAAACCCTTGTCTCACATTCTTTAATCTGCCAGTTGCTTCCTTCAGCAGAGGAGTCCATTTCTCCCCTTTACTACTCCAGGTACTATTAATGAATTTCTTCCAACAGAGGAGTAGCTGACTGGAATATATTGATCCTCTCTTGCTTTTTGGCTGGGCAAACTGGCTACTGGGAAATGCTGCCCTTCAGTGCCTTTCCTTAGAAGTATGGGCACTACTGCTTTCTTCAGGGTTTCTCAGGCATGGAGGTGACCAGGTCCAGGGAACAACACCCATGAACACAGATTAAGTGCTTAGCACCTGGAACCTTTTGCCCCAGAGCTCTCACTGAGCTGTAACTGCTTGAGCTGGAAGGCCAAGCTGGTAGCTGGAGGAGGGAGAAGGATTCCCATATTCTGTGGAGGCAGAGTGCTTCTTCTATTGTCTAAATAACACTGTTACACAGCCTGTAAAGATTTCTGTATGAAGGGTGCAGAATATCGAGGTATAATGGGTTATGATTATTTTATGTGACTGCATCAGAAAGTAGTTTAGTGGTGTATATGGGATTGTATATTAATATTTTCATCAAAATCAGTTTTATTTTTCTAATACAGTTTACTGGTGAGGCATACATTATTTTTCAAAACATTATTTTACAAAAGATGACTGGGAAAGGTATATCTGCTGCAAAATCTCCTTAAATTTACTGCACTGTGGTCTGATTTATCACTAGAAAATCTTTAGGATTGTTCATTCTGAAAAAAAAAATTAAAAAATAGCAAAACCAGATATCACCTAACCTACTTAGTAAATGCACTCTGTTTAAGAACAGGATGTAAAAAGTAATAGCTGAATAGAAAAAAAACCCAGTGACCTAGAACCTAGCATGCCTCTGATGGGAGAACATAGTACCTTAGCTGACTTCACCCCCATAAAAATGCTGGGTTTTTTTGCCAGATCTAGGAACTAACACATCACAGGATATAGAGGGTTAAGTGACCTGCACTTAGAAGCTGAAGGGACAAAGGAGGGGAGAAAGCTTTAAACAAGAGTTGACGATTTCTCCCCTTTGAGGCACAAAGAGAGAAATACTTGATGAATTAGGGACCAGGAATAACTGGTGAGACCCAAAAGCAGAACTGCTTAAGCAATGGCTCCAGCCCAGCTGCAAGGCAAACCAATTTTGATTGGGCTCTGCCAAAATGCCATGCAAAATAAACTAATAAAGGGTGGCAAGCTGCAAGGAGGTGCTGGGACTGGGGACTCTGAGAGCTTCCTCCTCTTCATTCCCACATATACATCCAGGGTGGGAGGTGATCTCATCAGAAATTCCTACGCTGCAAGGCAGGAACTGTAGATGATCCAGTCCTAAGATGTTCTTTACACTCTTAGGGTCCATTTTGAGGCTTTAAGAAATTTGGTAGTGCCCTTGTTATCATCATCTGCCTTGTTGTGGCTGGCCTGCTGAGGTATTCACAGTCAGCAGGAGGGGAAACACCTCTTGGCCCTGTGTGAGAGTAGAGATGCATGATTCAGTACTGGTTTACATGGATGGTTAAAGGACCTGATGACAAGACTCAAAGGATTCTCAGTGGGGCCACAGGAGGTCAAAAGTGTGAGTAAATCGGGAATCAGAGCAACCCACAGGCAAGAAAACAAGTCTGTGGGAACACAACTGCCCTGGAAATACCCATTACTTAAATTCTCTTCTTAATTAGACTCACAGATAGATAAGGACAGCTCAAAACACCTCTGAGCTCTTGTTGGGACCCTTCCTGCATTATGGTATTGAAGTTTGGCCTTGGAGTATAAAGCAGTTAGAATGTATTTCTACTCCCATTCCTGACAAATCTAGTGATTAGGTGGAAACCATAATACCTTGTGTTGGATTTGCTTCTTAATATTGCATATGCACTTTTTTTAATGCACAATCTAGACCACAGAAGTAATTGCTATCAGTAATACTGGAATGTTACATACTACTAAGATAGAAAACAAAACAAAAGGATCAACAGAGAGTGCCCTTTTGCTGTTACTTTTGTAGTCAGTTGCTGCTATTCCTTCTATGTTGCACATGAAAGCTGCTTCATTCCTTTCTGGCCTTCCTGGAAATGTAATACTGTCCTTAACTTTGCAGCTGAGTATAGTTTTGGTTCCTCCTCTGTACATATCAGAACTGGTGCTTAATGGGGCAGTGCATTAACCAGAGAAAAGGGACCAAAATGAGACAGCATCAGTTCAAGTTCATAGTTTCAAGCAGAACAATATGGAGACAGAAAGTTGCAGAAGACAGCTCTACCATGTCCTGTTTCCCCTGAGAGAAGGGATGTCTGCTCTGGCCCAGACATCTCACACTGCAGCAGCGTCAGCACTCCTTTGGTATAAACAGGGAACCAAGTCCGCTGGAAGCAACAAGCCAGTGATTTTAGGCTTCTGCAATATCAGAGGGGATTGCTCTCGATGGGGTGGGGTGAAGATGAGGGCAGAGTCGGGCACAATCCATTTGCCTTGGCTGGAAGCAGAAACCAGACCTTCAGCATTTCATTCAAGCTACACAGAAAAAATCCTTCGGTGCAGCCTATTGCAAAGGCATGGCACTCTCTGCAGAAATGAGACTGGGCATGCCTGCCAGGAGCCTTGAGGAGGATACTCTCTCCCATTTACCAAGGCACTGCTGCATCTTCCAGGCTGACCCGAGTTGCTGCCAGTTTTTACAGAGACACGGAGATGCGTCAAAGCCCCCTGGCAGAGGCAGTGGAGCGCGCAGGCTGCCGCCGGGAGATGTGGCGTGTCCCCACGGAGCCGGGGACAGGCGGGCACACACACACGCACACACACACACACGGGGACACACACACACGGGGACACACACGCACACACGGACACACGGACACACACACACACACACACACACACACGGACACACACGGACACGGACACGCGCGGTGCGTGCGCGCAGCCCGCCGGAGTAAGTCCAGCCCCCAGCAGCCGGGCCATCCTCCTGCTGCTGGATTTTTCCAGCCGGAGCATCCTGCCGGCTCTGCCGTGATTTATGAAAAGCGGTTTCTGACGCGGGGCTTTTTCTATTACGACAGGGACCCACGGACTGGAGCAGGCAAAGCTGCAGTCAGGGCAGGAGAAGTGAGGGAAAGGAAGAGGCGGGAGCAGAGGGACACGGAGGAGTGGAGAGGACAGAGGGAGAAACAGACACCGAGGCACTTCAGAGATGGGTGAGTTATAATTGAGAAAGCAGGAGGAGAGGCAGAGAAAGGAAGAGAAGGAGAGCCGTGGGGAAGGGAAAGGGAAAGGGAAAGGGAAAGGGAAAGGGAAAGGGAAAGGAGATCTGAGACTGAGTCAGCTTCCAGAGGGCAAACACCAGGAGACAAGTTCAGGGAACAGCCCAGCATACCAAGAAGGACCTGCTCCGTCTGAATCTTCACCATGAGCACAAGGAAGAGTTGCCCCCTGCCACTGGGGCAAGGAGACCAGGAGGAAAAGCAGAGCGAGGGTACTCCTGACCTGGAGCGAGAGGATTGTGAGATGGAGCTGAGGAACAAAGCTATTCTGCAACAGAAGAGGCGCCTCAAACAGGCTACCCAGTTTGTGCACAAGGACTCTGCTGATCTGCTGCCCCTGGACGGCTTGACAAGGCTTGGCACCTCCAAGGATCTGGTGAGTCCAGAGGGAACCCCTTTGGGAGGGAGTCTTCCTAATAGCCTTCACTTTGGTTGGAAACTGCTGTCAGGCTTTGTGAAAGGATCAGGGGTTCACCAAAAATGAAACTTCCCTTCAGGATCATCTAGGAGCAGGTCAGGGTGAGGGGAAATTAATCACTAATTTGCTCGTATCCATCTCCTTGTGCCTCCCCGTAGGAACCAAACTCCTCAGGCAGACATGGACTGGAAGGACTCTCCAGAATCCAAATTTCCATTCTCCCAGTACCTATATATGTTCATGTAACATGTATATTTCCATGTGGGACATCTCTGAAAGCCTCCATGTATTCTTGCATGATCCAGCTCAAAAGCAGTATGCTTCCTGGACTCAGCAGGGAGGGAAGTAAAATTCATGAAACTCTGAGAGATTTATGTTTGACCTTGTCACCTTTTTGCATTTTTCTCTTTCCCCCACTCTCTGTATTTATGGAGGGGCAAGCAAAGGGCAGGACTGTAAACCAAGCAGGCAGGCAGATGCAGTGCCTGGCACTCTGGATGACTCCTTTGGGGAAGAGGCATTGGAGCGAGGCCTGTGGGCATCTCCTTGTGGTGACGTGGATCAGGAAGCATCAGGGAGGGAGGGAGGTCTGTTCCAGCAGCCTTGGCAGTCTGTGGTCTGGAAGGGCTTCCCCAAGGCTGGAAGCAGATTCCCACAGGATCTATTACTGCACACATATTCTCCTTGCTCTGGCAGTTTTGCTGTCCAACTTCTCTCCACTGTAGAGTTAAACTGCTCAAGGATGTGAAGGTCTAAATCATTTTTCCAAAAGAGGGCTTATGTCTGGTTGTGATGGGGGCACCATCACTTGCTCCATCTGTGGCAGTGGGTGTCATAAAAGATCCTGCCCCTCCCTGCAGTCTGTGATTCCCTCTGTATCCTCAGACAATCGCAGCAAGACCACAGATGCTCTCGTGTGTGTGCCTCCAGCCATTTCCCAGCTCCCGAGGCACGCGGTGGCACAGGGCCACACGTGTGTGGGACCGGCATGTCCCTGGCACTGAACGGGAGCTAATCCTTCTGGCTGAAACCTTGGGATGCAGCAGCTTGCAGATGAGGGGTCAGTGCCACCTTCCCATGCTGGCACATCCTGCCACTCCCACCACCCTCCCTCATCTGCCTCAGCAGCTGCTGGGAGTCCCTGGCACGGCGGGGTCAGGGGCGGCTCCTCCAAGTCCCCCTGAGCTGTGTCCTCACGTTCCGCAGGCGCGCACTTGGCTGGCAGCAGGGACTGGAGCGGAGTGTCCCTCCGGCCCTGCGCACGGCCGTGGCTGGAGTGCGGGAGCGGCCTTACACCAGCGCTTAGCAAGGAGCAGGGACTCTCCTCCCTGTGGGGAAGGAGCTCTGGCCACCCTGGAGCCTGGAGAGCCAGCGCTGGCCCTCGGGGCCTGCAGCACTGCAGCTTGAACATCCTCAGGAGCACAGCCGGGAGTGACCCTCCCTGGGCGGGGTAGGCAGGGGAGCCACTTCTGAGCCTTTTCGTGCGTGTTTGCTGACCCCAGCCACAAAGGCAGGCAGAAACACATCTGCCAGCTTTGCTTTGGGATTGATTCCTGTCACACCACGCCTCAAAATGACAACTGGCACTCTGAAGCCTCAAGGGCTTTCTTGAGCGAGACAGTCCTTGTCTAAATCACTTGCCACAAGCAGCTCTCCTGCTGGAATTAACCATTCCAGGCAGGAGAACTCATATGCCGACAGCATTCAGTCACTGCAACCCACTGCAAACTTCATGTTTGGCCCATAACAGAATAGCTGAAACATTTTTACCATGGACTTAGGGAGCAGTGAATAAAGCATAATTCACCACAATAAAGGTTTTTCCTCCCATGGACATTTTGCTCTGGTGCTAGAGGGCACAAAATAAAGACTGGCCTCTGTGCCAAGTTCACACATATAATGCCATACCTGGGGTCAATGTGGTACCTCCGTTTCTGCTTTAATTTTGAGCAAAAGAAGAACCTTAGGTTTCCAAGAGGGATTCAGCAGTTCCTGCAACTTGATGGGACACTGATATTGCTGCAATGTTTTAGGTGCTGCAAATCAGAGTCCAAAATACGCTTTTGGCTTATTTCTCTAGGCACTTCTCCAGTGCTATGAAAACCCCACCTCTTTTTTCCTAAATTGATCTGACTCTCTCCTGGAGGACAGGAATACAGAGAAACAATGTATTGAAAATGAAGCAGCAGTAGGAAGCACTGGAGAGTTTGATTTGGAAAGAGTAAAACACCCCTGACTCCTACAGCACTTATACTGGAAGGAAAGTTTAATTAATTCCCCAAAACAGGTCTCCATTGACAGTGCCAGAGACTCCAGCTGTGGCAGCTCCATATCCTAAAATTAGAGCAAGGCCCCATGTAAATTGAAACAAAATACCTGCTTTCTTTTGCAGTCACAAGCTGTTACTTTTTGCCACTCTTTTCAGTGTATTCTGGTGTGCACTCAGCTTATGCAGTGCATCCAGCAGTGCCTGTGATTCGATGGGCCCACCATGTCCCTAGTAATGCATAATTATATATTTCTGGGGACCTCATGTTTCCAGCTTTGCAACAAAAGGCATGATCAGTTTGGGTTTGGGTTTGGTTTTGTTTTTGGTGCTTTTTAATGGCAAAATGAAAAATAAGTAACTACGTGAGCTAAAATATTCTGGAAGTACCAAGGAGGTCTGAAGAGCTGGCTTCTCTCCTCCCAAAAATCAAGATCCCCAGCTCATATAATGTCACTAATCATAGCAAGGCCTGAGTGTTTCACATTGGAGAACCTGAACCTTCCCTAAGTTGCACTGGGAATCTTCTTTGATCCCTCTAAGTGCCCTGAGAGGGAATCCTTTCCAGCTCCTGGCCACAACACTCACAACATCCTCCCTTACATCCTCTAAATCTAATTGTTTCTGACCAGTCCAAGAGCTACAACAGTATTTCCACTTCCCTGTCTCACTGGTGAAAGAGAAGATAGGCAGGGCTCTAGGAGTCTGCTTTTGAATCAGATGCCTCCAAAATCCCAAAGCTCAGCTAATCCCCACCAGCACTTGGCCTCTTCCCAGGCTGAGTGACAAGAAGGGGAGAGAGGTGGCAGCTGCAAAGAGCTTGCTCGTTCTGTGGGAAAGGTTGCAGGAAGGGGGAAAGGTCCTTTGCATGCCAGATTGTGAGAGGCAGGAGGGAGGATGGGAATTTGGAGACCTGCTGTTTGTTCCCTGCCCTTTTCCCATGACCCAGATGTTAGCTGGCAGTCAGACTGGCACTGTGCTCAGAGTATGTAGGGAGCTCAGCACAAGGGCCAGCTGTGCTGTGGGCTGGGAAAAGACCAGGAACAGAGGGATATTTTTACCCCATTTTTCAACTGCTGCAGTGTTTCTCATGCAGCATGTGAATGATCTGACTCTCACCCCTTGAGTGGCAGGGAAACAGAGGCATGAGGGACTTGGCATCTTGCAAAGAGCAATGCTGAGTGTGACCAAAGAATCAGGGACAGCTGTCCTGCACCAACCATCAGGCAAATCTGACAAGTCAGGGTGCTTCATATTGCAGTTTGCACACTTCTCTGGCCTCAGCTCTCTGGCCATGCATGAAGCCAGTCCAAAACAAAAGTAACCTGTGGCGTTAATGCAGCCCAGCTCATTGGCAGGTCTGGTCTAGTTCAGGTGTTTGGCCTACCCATTGACAAGATCCTACATCAAACTGCTGTACCACCTGGGAGATGACTTAATTTTTTCTTTTTGCTTTAGAAAGATAAAAACAACAGTTTAAGCTGTAGCACATTAACCCCTTTAGGTTGTTTGCCTTTCTTCAAACAGGCAGTTGTTACTGGGAATGCCATGGCCAGCTCAGTGCAGCTGTTCTACTGCAGAAGGGCCGTGGGGCTAAATACATGGAAAAAGGATAAAGCTACCTCCAACAGGCACTTGTTTCACTGGTGTTGCCCACTGTTGATTCAGTAGCTGTGGAGGGACTGGATAGATCAATACTGGGCAAAACCTAGAGCACCTGATGGCGGGAAGCAGAGACGGACTCCAAGGAACATTAAAAGCTTATTTTAGTTTCCTCCTTGGAGAGCTTCCTGCTTCACTACAAATAATTGCTTCTACACCTTAAATATCTGCAGTCCTGCCTCCTTGCCCATGTGTACATCACACACATGCTGCATTCCTCCTGCCCTCCCACATTAGAAGGTGTGAACGTGCCTGGTGGGATGTCAGCACACACCCAGCAGGCAGTGCCTTGCATTACACTGCACAGGAATGAGACTCCAGTGGATGTTTAGCTGAAGGAACAGGTATGTGTGGGGAGAGCGTACATCAGGCATGTTCTTCTCCTCCAATAATTGCATCCCAGAGACCTGCCTGTCGCAGACATCCCAACACTTTAACACCAAAATTGCAGCTACAGGAAAAAAAACCTTGAGATGTAAAGAAAGTTTTTTTGGATAAGCATGTCTTTCATCAGGACGATCAGTTGGGTCAAGCATTTGCAACTTGCATCCCTGAGCTAGCAAATGTCCTTGTCCTGAGCTCCCTACTTAGCTGGGATTTCTCTTTCTTTGTGATGGAGACAGCAGCCTCACAGTGTGGTCCAGCGGCGCCTCTTGGAAGGCAACCTGAACAAGCTGCGGGGCGAGGCCAGGGGTCAGTCTGCACGGGTTCAATCTCCGCTGGCAAAAGACCAGGATGAAAAGATGGAAAAGGGAGAGGACAGGAGAAAAGAGACTTCACCCCTGCTAATACAGTGCCAGGTAAGGCAACAACACAGTGCTGCTGATTTCACAGTGATGGCAAACGCTCGGAGTTCCAGCTGCCCCCCTCCCAAGGGCCATGCTGAGTTATAAATTGCAAAGCCAGCTGCAGCCAAAGAAAAGAGATTTGATGCATGGCCTCTCCTAGAGTCCTGATGCAGGTTTTCCAAAAGCCAGAGGAAAACCTTTCTGCTATATGCCTTCTAGTTGCCCGTATTTTAAGATAAATTACCTTAATCACATGTCCTTCCTTTGAAGGCCAGCTTTCCCATGATATGAGGTATTTTATAACTGCATAAAGAAGCAGGGAATGTCTCCTTATCACTTGAAGACAGGTGCTTCAAGCTGATTTACATTTAACTAGTTCCAGTCTAGTCTGATTCTCTCAGGTGTCAAAGGACCTCCACAGAAAGTGGCTAACTGTGCTCCAAATTAGCACAGCTGTGTCTCTTGATGGAAGCAGTATTTTTAGCTCCCTTTCCTTCTTATGTCCTCCTATACAGCAGAGCACACTACTCCCTGGCCCCTGCAGTCAGAGAAAGCACATCCAAAAGCTGTGGCCCATGAAAGAGGACTGGATGGTTAGAGCTGCACAGGAACATGCAGATATGAGACTCACCAAGATACAGACCTGCTGTATAAAACCCATTTTAAAGCTGGTTTTAATTCAGTTACATGTCCTAAAGGATGTCTTCCATATTCGAGTGTAATGGCTACACTTCCAAGAAAAACATATATACCTTTGAAAATTCATTTGGCACAATAAATTATGATAGGAACACAGCCTGGTAGCAAGTTTCTGAAAGGCTTAGATCAGGTATCTCAGTACCAAGCAAAGCCACTGTCTGGTTTGTTTTGCAGCCTTTACTGCTGCAGAAAGGCATTGCTTACCCTTCATTTTAGATTTAATATAGCCAGGTTAACATAACCACACTTGGGGACACACTAGTAGGATGAATGGCTCTCAGTGTAATTTCTCCAATTACTTGTTGCTGAGCAGATAAAGGTGTTTCTTTTTCTTTAATAGCCTCTCCTTATTGTTCTGCAAGAGGAAATTTAGTGATAGAGGGTGGGGTTTTTGCCAGGCATGCACACTGAACAAGGACAGGCATGTACAGGTATTGTATCCCAGGGGCAGTAGCTAAGTCGGTGTTACAGTCCAGCAGTCAGTCCCTTCCTTGTTTCTAATAGACTGAACCCCAGCTGTCACCCACATTTTACTTTCCCTCACAAAGGAAGTGTAATGAGCATCACAAGCAAGGAAATAGGTCTAACACTGCATGTAATCCTCCCTGAATTCTGCACAAGCGTTTCTCTCTTTTCCTGCCCTTCTTAGGAGCCAGTCGCTGTTTGTCACACTTGATCTTACACCAAAGGAAGGGAAGCTCTCCTCCCTTTCTTTTTGTCTTGCTGCTTTTGATCATATTTGTGAACTTCAAAAAGCCTCTCCTGTCAGTAACAAAGCTGTGGCAGGAAGTAGGACTCAAGCTGCCAGTTCATTTGAACCAGAGAGGTGAGCTGGTACCTTTTGGAGATCTGCTTGATTATAGTGCAGTTTTTATTAGAAATGGAGCACAGCTCCAGAGAAGTCTTTCTTTCCCCTGACTCCTGAGAAAAGATAATCTACCATTTACACACAGGCAAGTATGCTGAAAATCTCAAAGTGGTAACAAATGCATTACCTGACTTGTAACTGAACTTGACTAGGGAATAAACCCGAATATATGAAGACTTCAGTAATCTGTGGAGATTGAGGCAGTAAGTGCTTTCAGCCCAACAGGTTTTAGTTGCCCTATGTCTAAGGCCTTTTAAGTCCCATAGATCACAGACCTAGTCTATAATAGTTGTACTGCAGTCACTCACCCTCCTATTTGCTTAGGTGGGCTGCCCACATGGTACTTCAGCAGAATTGCCCCCTTTTGTGGCAGTTTTCGAAAAGCACTTTGGAAAGCTAGTCACGACTGGCATCTGCAACATAAAATCAAGCTTTTATTTCTTGTGTTGGGACTTATCTCTTGTTGACTTGGAAATAGATGCTGAAAGATTTCTCTGCTGGAGAAGGCCAGTTTTCCTCTATTCCAAAGCAACCTGGGGTTGATCAGCCTTTTGTTTTCTAAAGCAGCTTCTTGACTTTGGAACTGACATAATTTCAGAAAACACAGCTCTTTATAAACAGTGATCCTTACTGATTCCCCTTCCCCTCTTTCTTGGAAATTCCCATAATTGACATTTAGATAAAAATTAAATGTGACTGGTAGTAACAGACTGAAAATTCTGGAGTAGGAATGAGAGTGGGTAAAGTGATGACAAGTCCTCCTTGTCCAAGAAGCCTTGCAGTGCTTATGAGCTGCCTGCATTGTATTTGTGGTATGCTGGACCAAGGACTTTCCTCAGGCTCCTGGGGAGTTCTCTAGGGAAATGGTTAGTGGTGAAGAGCTGTTTACACTGAATGAGATTAAATGTTGTTTTCTACAGAATAATCACTGTCCTGTTATATCCTATCAAGTCTCTAACTTGCAGATTTCCCAGCCTGCTCTGAAGCAAAATTCAGTAATCTGCCTAGTGATACAGCTTAAGCTTATTATAACAACAGCAGCTCATGCATCTCAAGTCTGCTGCTCCCAAGTGATTCCTTAGCAATTGCTATCCATCCTCCAGGTCTTGCTTCTGAGTAGAGATGATAGGGAGGCAGATGCATGCACCTGCACTCTGTGCTTTATATCTTGCCTCTCTGCTTTGTCTGGCCACAGCCTTTTCAGGCAGGGCACACGTGTCAGGGAGGACCAGGCAGCACAGACATTGCAGAGCTCTAAAATCAGAAAGGAGACATTTTGCCATAGAATCACAGAATGGTTTGGGCTGAAAGGGACCCCATTGATATTGTCTGCAGCATTCCAGTATTTCTCACAGGAATTGTTTTCTTCTTTCTCTTTCTAACTACTCACAGATTGCACATTTTGAAAATTAAATCTTGGAAATACTGGATGTAGCTCTCTGTGATTATTAATAATTGTAAACAGGCTTAGATAAGAAATGAGGAAATTGAGACATTTTCCTTGACCCTGCTGGTGCTACACTGAGTCCCTCATAGCTGTGCTGATCTGCTTAAAGTGTTCAAGCACTTAAACTTATCAGGACTGAGCATAAGAGCAGAGAAGAGGCATGTCTGTTGCTGCTTCTGAGCAGTTCATGTCACAGAGTGCCTGAGAGGATGGAAGAGAAGGAATTGCAGGAAAAACACAAATGTTAGTAGGAATACAATGAGCCTCCTTAAAGGAAAATTTTGTGGCTGCATTTTTTTTTTTTTGGTGGGCTTTTTTTGGGCTGTGGTGTAAGACAGAGGCTTGAAGAACTAGGCCATCAAGAATAGGCATGATTAGGCACTGTAGGTAAAGATGCATTTTGTAGATTACAGGGACTCCATCTTTTCCAGTTCCTTTACTAAGTCCTGTTCCTCCTTTTTTTTTTTTTTTTTTTT
>WEIU01001721.1:60836-82165 GCA_013389925.1 Aegithalos caudatus | reverse complement strand
TTTTTTTTTTTTTTTTTTTTTTTTTTTTCCTGAACCTAATTCTTATTGATGTCCTTGATGACCCTATGTTTTCAGACCCTTGAAATAAATGTAACATGCTGTTACTTCATCACCTCTGGCCTGCCATTAAGGACCTCTCCGGAGAGGGGATAGAAAACAGATGGCAACCACATCTCCCTTTCCCTTTCATGTTCAAAGTGGTAAAGAAATGACATAAGCAAGGCACTGGGAACTATTCCAGTAAAATTATACACAGGTTACTTGGGTGCAGGGCACAGTCTTCCCCTTTGCTAAATGACACCAGCTGTGACTATCGTGATATCATGTCTTATATCCTTAAAGAGCTATACAGGAACATGATGTAAGCTCTACACAAAATAGTCATCTCCTGATTAGGTTGTGTCTTGGATTCAGGAGTCACATGGATTTGCCAGTTATCTTGGGAACTGCCTTAAATTCAAGCTAATTTCAGGTGTGTTTGTCCTGGGTGCTCTTGCTTCTCCTTCAGACCTCCCTCTGGCAGTTTTTCTACTGAGAACAAACGTTTAGCTCTGGGACATTGTTCTCTGCAACACCAGAAGAAATGGAGAGATGAAACCTAGAAAAACTAGCATATGCTTGTATTCCTTTAGAAACTTTTGCATATTACTTACTGCTCTGCTAACACAGTCCACGTGGGTTTCATGAACAAATTCTCTAACTGTGCATCTCTTGACTGGACCACTGTTAAGTTAAAGTCACTAAGATAAGTGTCTGGGCAATCAAATATAAAAGAAGGAGGACAAATTCAAAAAGAAGTGTTTGAGAGCAATTTGCAGAGCACCATTGTCTTGGAACCTCCTGCCTTCTGAGTACTGCCTAAAACACCACATCTTGTCTATGTTGCTCAGGAAGTCCAAGTCACACTGTTGGAGGAGCGTATGTGCTGATTTTGAGCCTACACTAATTATCTGTTGTTGTTTTTTCTAGTGCCAAGGCCAGGTATTGAAAGCGACTGTTAACACTGGGTGTCTACCAAACCTCATCTCCAAGAGGTGTTTAAAGCAGCTGGGGTAAGTCTTTGCATGGTATAAAAGGAGGAGGCATGGCTAAAGGAAAAACTGTGGCAAGAACCCAGGCACTCTGGATTCCCTGCCCCAGTGATA
The DNA here is from genome assembly GCA_013389925.1 of Aegithalos caudatus. Taxonomy (NCBI): domain Eukaryota; kingdom Metazoa; phylum Chordata; class Aves; order Passeriformes; family Aegithalidae; genus Aegithalos; species Aegithalos caudatus. Next base: position 81,020 of record WEIU01001721.1, on the reverse strand, counting down.
ATCACTGGCAGATTTGCATGTGCACATGGATATTTAGGAAAAGATGCAGAGGGTGGGCTACAGGGAAAGGCATTAGAGCACTGGCAAAGTTGTGTGCAGACCCCAGACTTTGAGGCAGAGCTGTGCAATTCTGTCTGCATGTACTGCAAGGCAAAGCTGCCCAGCTGGTGGCTGCTGGTGAGGTTTGGCTTCTTGAACCTGCCTCCAGACACACTGTATGAAAGAGATTCCCCCTCTTGTGGGCCTGTTCCCTGTGAGACCTAGAAGAACTGCCATCAGTGAGAAGTCCTGGTTTTCCTCTTCTTCCTCCACTTGAGGCAATAACACCTCTTGTGTCCCACAGGCTGGAAGAAGTGTCTGCCATGGATTATGGAGACCTCTCTCTTCCCATCCCCAGCGCTGTTGGCCGAGTAGAACAGATGGAATTGCAATTTGGCCAGGAGACAGTGCTGTGTTCAGCACTGGTTGTAGGTGAGAGTGCCAGCCCCTCCTCTCCCTTGTTTCTCCTGTGAAGCTCTTGCCCTGCCAAGGGCATTTAAAGGACTTTTGGAAAAAGTATAACATGGTAGAAGGTTGGTGATGTGGCCATCTCCACTGCAGGCCATCACCACACATAGTGAATATCCTTAATGTAACCAAAGGCAAAGGGGATAGGAAGAGTACAGAGAAGACAGAAGACATTGAAAGAGAGAAATTAGATGGTTTTTCAGTCTTAACTAAGGATGTGAAAAATTCTCATTTTGATTCTCAAATGGACCTTTCATAAAATTCTGCAGCTAGCTTGATTAATCCTCTGGTGCCTTATGTTCTCCTATGGAATGGGCACTTGTATTTCTGGCTGTCTGGAAGTCATTAGAGAATGTAACTGAGGGAACAGCTTATTTCCTAAAGTGCTTCTTTGTGTGCTCCTCTGCCTCTGTTGCAGGGAGTACCCTGAAAGAACCTGGAAGCTCCAGAGTGCTGAGTCTCCTTCAGTGTCCTGAAGCAGGACCCTTTGAAGGAAGGAGCCACAGGAGACAAGGTCAAGCCAGCAGGCACTGAGGCAGGCCCAGAAAACAGCAGAAAGGCTGCATGTTCTGCATTTACATCAAGCTGTGCATATGCTGAAAACAACATAGTTGTCTTTCTACCTGCTCTGTTCTTTCTCCCAGTTAGTCTTCCAGCTTTACCTCCTTGTTTTAATCTATTTCTCCATCTTTGATGAGTCCTGTTCATCTTCCAAGGCCTCTCCTGCTCCCTCTTTTCATGTACATTCTTCCCACATTCATAAGTTATCTAGAAAGAGCTTCCTCCTCTTACACACTCAAGCTTACCCTTGTTTCCTGGTTTCCACTCTGCTTGTTCTTGCCCTTCACGGGGAATCTGTATTAGTACCAGCACAGGCAAATTTACCCCATAGCTACTAACTACATGTTGTTGGAACATGGAAATGGCTGCCTGGAAGGAGCACAATTGCTACACCTGTGTCTAACATCTCCCTGTGCACACGGTGCTCTCACTTACATGGTTATAAATAAATTATAAATTACACCCACCCAGGGCAAGCAGGCCTCCAGGAGATATGGGAAGCATTAATGACATTACAAGTGGCTGATGATTCCTGCAGACTCCAGGACCCAGGAATTCCTCCTTAGCTATTACTACCACTGCCTGGCAGCAGTTTACAAGTAGGACAGACAAGTTACATAGAAAAAAACCCATTAATAAAATTTAATAAGATTGGATAGATTGAAGCCATTAGGTGCAGGCTTTGGTCAGACAACTGAACCAATAGACTGCTTGCATGTGACTGGCCCTCTTACCCCTTTCCTCTACATTTTCCCATCCTTGTTCTCCCCTGATTCACCCTGCTGCTTGCCTTCTGCCTTTTGTCCTTCCCTTACACAGCCCATAGTAAGTTTTATGGGATCTCACAAGCACCTTTTGATATATCATATTAAATTTCAAACAATCACATAAACTCCCTCAAATTTATCTCAGTAGTCAGGATAATCACGGTTTCCTTCTCTTATCAGCTGCAAAGTCCATTTTGACCATCTTCAGGACTGTGCCTAAATAGCTCCTTTAAAGGCTCATCAGTGAGTGGCAGAAGAGGGCTGATTTATTACTGTCACTGTACCGTCTGCTTGTTAATGTTGGTGTGTTTAGCTCATCCTTTTTCTTGTTATTTTTATTTGATTTATATTGAAGAGACTATAACCATAAAAATTTATGAATCAGATGTTCTTGTATTTCATGTCCTTTTACAGGGGAGACACACTTTCTTTAATGAGGCACTAGTACATAATCTAAAGCCTGACCAGTCTCTTCTCTCTTCTCAGATGATGAAATGCTGGAGTTTTGCATTGGCCTCCAGACTCTGTTGTCTCTTAAGGTAAGGAACAGCTCCTTGCTTATTGCAGGGTTCCTCTCAGGAAGCTCTCCAAGATCTGGCTGTTGCAGCAGCAGAATTCCTTAATGTCCAGGTTCTCTCAGGGCTATGCTTGTCCCACAGCTGACTGACTGGGTACAGCATGCTCTGAGTCACTGATTCCAGTCCTTCTTAAAGGTTTTAAGAAAGAAAACACTCCGTAGGATGCTATCACATCTCCCATTCTCTGTATTCCTGACCATACAAGTTGCAAGCAGCAAGAGGAAACTGAAGAGGAGACAAGGCACGAGTTAGACTCATGTTCCCTTTTGGAGGCAGACAAGAACAAGCTCTGCCCTTGCTTTAAGCCAAATGAAGTTATATGATCAATTCAGTGTCCAACACTCGCTGGCCAAGGGTGGAAAGAGTCCTCTCCTTTTGTCAGCTTGGCTCAGGGTCAGTGCTCTGCTGAGCCTGGCTCCTGGGTGGCTCAGGACATGGCTGCAGCAAGCTGGCTCCTGCCTGTCACACATTTGTGTGCCAGGCTCATAAAACAGGACAAACAATGGGTTGAGTGGCTAAGTGATGTGGGGACATCAACTCAGAAAAGGTCATAGGAAGAACGGAGGGAAACAGCCCTGTGAAGAGTTTGGAGATTACTCCCATTACAGGGAACTGGAGAAAGGAGGCAGCATGTGGGACAGGGAGGGAAAAATGTAAGGTCTCTACAAACCCAGAGAGGTGTTACAGGTTCTCCCCAGTCACAGACACCACGAGGTTTGCTATCTGAAGTGTCCAGCAAATAACTCTCTCCTTTTGTAGTGTTGCATCGACTTGGAGGAAGGAGTCCTGAGATTTAAAGCACTGAGTCAGGAGCTGCCTTTTCTACACGCCTCTGAAGAGCCTGGTCAGTGACTGGCTGCATTCCCCATGTCTGGAGACCTGCTGCCACGAGAGAGGGATGAGGGTGAGGCTCCCATGCCCCTAACCTTGCTGAGCTCTAGGCTGAGGCATTCAATGGAGAGTGAGAAAAAGGCAAGTGGGTGCTGGAAGCTGTCACTGGGAGTGCCTCAACTTGAGATATCCCTCCTTTCAGTGGACCCTCTTGCTTGTCCTGATGTGCAGAGTGGGCATTTTGTTCTTGTTCTGCTATTTGGCCCTAGTCACTCCAATTTCTGGTTTTGTAACAAATTTATGCTTCCCCTTTAGTGACTTTACAATACACTCTGTTCACAAGAGAGTCTCTGTGAACAATCTCCAGTTGTTCTATTGACAGGAGAACAGTGTTTTCTCCAAAGACCTCCAAAGATTACCACGAATGTTTCCCTTCTTGTTGCCTCAATGCCAGCGTACACCAGTCCTCTTTCTTTTTGGAAGGGCTCTGTTCCCTTTGCCTGTACTCTGGGAAACTGGATTTTGCTGCTTTTTGCTGGCTCAGAGCAGAACAGAAGTATTTTTTTGGGAAAACTTTGTGGGAAAAAGAGTTTTAGAGTTCTCAGTTCTAAGAAACCTTAGCAGAAATGTTGAGTGCAGATGCCTAAAGCACTGACAGGGGCTTGGGCTTTGCCATTGCATCCATGGGCACTAAGCTATGTTATATGAATGGCAATGCTTACCATCTCTTGGTGTTATACCCTGTAAACACACTTGCACACCCTGTTCTTCTGGCCAGGCCACTCCTCTCTGCACTCCAGCTGCCAGAGCTGCATCCCTGTTCCCTCTGCTGCTTCATTGGAGATTCTGCCACTCAGTCTAAATGCTGAGATGAATTACAGCACCAAGTCTTCTGCTCTGTCAGCTCCTTTCTTTCAAGCTAAAATCCAGTGATTAAACACAGACACATCATCAGGCTGAAGTCCTGGCATCACACAGCCCATCAACTTCGCTTCTCTTGCACAAAATGAGAACTTGTAGTATCAGCTCAGGTTAGAGAACTGTGAACTCATCTGGAACATTAAAGGTGATCATTAAGTCACTTAACAATTGGGTTTATTTAATTTATTGGTTTTTTCTTTTTAAGAAAGCATAGCTGTATTAAAAATACATAATCTATTCTTAACTAGCTCCAGGAAAAATGCACTAGATCAGGGCTTGTTCCATGCCTCATGGCTACTGATTCACAATCCAAACTGCAAAATGTACCTTTATCCACCCTTAAAATGCTGTGACAACCCCATTTTGCCTGGATTAAACACTGCTGACTCTCTTCCTTTTTTCTACAACTGGTCGTTGTCTTTGTACTTCTCAAAAAATGTGTGTATGCATTTTTGCCTTTTTTTGTTTGTTTGTTTTGTTAGCTCTTTTCTCTACAGCTGTATGTAGAGAAACACATGCTAAGGACATGAGAGTAAAGCCTTGCTGATATGATTTGGGATTCACTTACCAGTGATAGTTGGCATGACTGGCATCTGCTGCTCCTACAAGGAGCATCAGACTTTTACTGTTAGTCATCATATCTTGCAGCTTCTGATACTTTCCTCGACTTCTTTGCCACTCTTCTGCTTGTGCATCTGACTATTTCTGGCTGCATGAACTGCTTTCCATGAATCTCTCGAGTGGCACCTACGGTTCTCTCATTCAGTCAGGAAAACATGCCTACTCCATGAGCCTGTCTTCCAAAGTAACAGTAATTCCTCCTGGGTTTGCATGACTTGTATGCCTGACTGACTTCTCAAATCCCTGGGTCTAGGCAGTTCACACTTGTACTAAAACATCTTGTATTCTAGCTGCAGTCTATGTGGTACCTGGGCCAATTCTGCTGACAAAATCTTCTTGTGATAGATAAAACACCTGTTTCTATATGCATCAACTCAGCCAGTTTCCAACTCTCTCTAAAAACAGCATGTAGAACAAGGAGAAATAATCTATACATACAGATACCATGTGCATTACAAATCTTATTACTCATTAACTTCTATGATCCATTAAGAAAACCCTCTAAGCCACAACCCAACAGCTGACTTTAGCCCTAACCCAAATAAACCCTAACGATGACCCTAAATCTAAGATGTAAGGTACTAAATCCTAATTCTAAATTTAAACCCTAAAAAACCTCTAAAATTTAATACTAATTCTAACACATAAATCAAATCACCAGCCCCTAACTATAAAACTTAACATTAAACATAACCACCTAAATTTACCACTGTAACCCCAACATTTACCATCCGACTTGAAACACAAAACAGAAACCTAATCATAAAGACATTAACTATAAACCCTAATCCCAAAACCCAACCATAATCCCCAACCCTAAACTCTAACCATTAAGCTAAGCTCAGCCCCTAAACCTGAATTCCAAGGCCTAAACCAAACCCCTAAACCTAAACCCCAAAGCATATAACAAAACCCAACCCCTAGCCCCAACTCTAAACATATCCCTAACCCTACACCTAACCACAACCACCCAACTCTATCTGACGGCTTCTGGCATTTCCACAAGGGGCTCTGCTTTCCTCCAGAGTGCCCAGGGGCTTTTGCTGAGTTTTGCTTTGCCCTGCAAGGGGCCCTGCTGCCTTTCAGAGCATCCCAGGACTTTTGCCAGGCTTTGTGAGGCCCATATGGGGCCCTGCTTCCCTGTGGAGAACCAGAGGGCTTCTGTTGGGCTTTGCTGATACCCAGGCAGGTCTCTGCTGCCTCCCAGCTGTCTGACAGCTTCTCCTGGGCTTTGCTGGTGCCCACAAGTGCATGGGAAGGGGAGGGCCACCAACAGCTCTAAGTCCTGGCCACTTCTCACTTGTGAGAGCAGTGCCCAGTGTCAGTTTTGCAGCCGGGCCATGGCTAGGGCAAGGGTGTAGGTGAGTAGGAACTTTCAGACTGAAGGCAACAGGAATCTTTCCAGCTATTTAAAAAGTGTTGGATGGGATCCTACAGAAAACTTCCATGACTATGAGTTGACAATTCTGTTTTGACTACTGCCTGTCACTTGCAGCCCTGCAGATACCTGCATACTAGCTGCTGCTGGAATTCACCAGGTGCTGTTCCTACATGTCTGTCTTGGAATAACTGCTTTTGCTCACATTCAGAACATCCTCCAGCCTTTCTGAAGCCTTTCTGTGGTTCACATGCCTCAAATCCTAAACAACTAACAGTTTGAGCTCCTCTGTGAATTAATGTGCTCCAGTAGGTGAAAATCTCCAGCCCTATCTATTCCTCTCTTCTCTGCTTAATGACTCCTTTGCATCCTCCTTTCCTTCTGCTCACACAAAGTGACAAATTTCCTTCAAAAAGGAATTCTTTCGTTTTTAGAGAATCCTTTTACACTTGCCTTGTACCCTGGCTGCTAATACACTCACACATTGTGCCACAATCTTGCCAGCCTTTCCTCTGTTGTAAACAACTGCATGTATAAATTCTCAGTCACAGTGAGGATGTTTCCAAGAAAGCACTACATTAGTGTGAGTTCTTTTCTCAGCTCTGAAATCAGCTCCAGGGCAGAACATGTGCTCTTCACCTTCCTCCTGTCCATGTCAGTTGAACACACAGATCCACTCAGTAGAAGTCTCCTTTGTCCAGGCATGGATTTGTTAGCTGCTAACAGTTATCTTGGAATCTCCCCATCAAGCTCTGCTGCAGGAAGAGCTTCCAGAAAAAAAAAAGAAATTTTATACAATTAAATGAGAACTGCAGGTCATGATGCCATGGCAGATAGCTCACTTCAACCCATTCACTTAAATCAGTCTAATCCTACAGGGTCACTACCTGCTTTCCTCACCAACACAGCTCCTGGTGGGTTTTCATCTCCCCAAGTTACTTGGCATAAAATGATGCACTGTTATTGCACTTGATACCTGTATTCTGAATTCTAGCCCGAAGACGTTTTTCCTTCTCCAAAGCATTTTTGTGTCATTACATCTGAAGCACAGCCTCCATTGTGGAAGAAAGAACTCTTGGCTTTAAAACATGATGGTAAAGTAGGACTTACAATATCTCAAAGAAGCCAACTCAACTCCCATCTACAAATATGGTAACTTTTAAGTCTTCCAATACTGGGGAGCACAGTAAGTAATTTTTGAGTGGGCTGGCAAGGCTGAGGACTATCTTAATTGTAGTTTCTCCTGGAGAAGTCTCTTAAGCAGATACACTTCCCTACTCCCAATTCCAGTCATCTCCATTGCTTTTGGGGGATAAAGGAATAATCTAAAGTCTTTTTCACTGAAGATCAAAAAATGCTACCACTTTCATACAGAAAGCAGTTCAGTACAAACTGCCAGCTCAGAGCAGGACATAGGCACATCCTGTACGTGTCCAACACTGGCTTCCTCATGATGAGGAATATAAATATTAAAAAATGGAATGTTATTATTTTAATCTCTTTGAACCACCTTGGCGGTCCGTTTCTATCAGGGCTGCTTTTTAAAAGAGTGGGCACAGCAGTTGTGGAAGTCTGCAGGGAAACACCTGCCATGGCAAATCTCTGGAACAGTGTGCAGTACACCCAGGGGAGGGGAGAAGGACTTCTGTCCTTCCGGAGAACCTGCACTCTGCCAAAGCCATAATCAGGACCACTTCCAGGAGCTTGGGGTCACTTGGTTTTGAACAAAAAGCCATCCATATTCCCAGAGGCTTGCTCCTTCTTTCACTACCAGCAGGTGAGCTATGGCATTGAAGACCATCGAGCCACATACCTGTGTTTGCATTCAATCCTCCTTTCAAGGGACTCCACTGGCACACGCCAGGATACACCTGAAGAGTTCTAGAAATAACTACATTATAGCAGAAAGATGATAAAAACAAGAGCAGGGATGGAGAGCAGGTTTATTACGTCACAGGAAAATAAGGCAACCCTCTTCCTTTATTTTTTTTTTTTGCTAGTAAATTGAGCATCAGAACCAAAGCCATGAATCATTTATCAGCAAATACCCCCAGTGCCTGAGAATACTGTCAGACTCCTCACTTGCTGTGTGCTGGCACTGGGACATACAAATGTGTCCTGCAAATGCTGCCCTGTTGAAAAGTTTCCCAGCACCAGCAGGTTATGCCAATCTGCTAGAGGGATACAGCAAACATTTTCTGCTGTGTGGGAAGGAACCACTTCTAAGTCCAACTCTGCGGCTTGTGTTGGCGGGCAAGGACAATTAGTTACAAAGAAAGTATAATGTAACTCTGTCAGTCCACAGACAGAGCCTTAAGTGGCTCCTTTCCTGAAAGATGGGACACTTCACAGAAAAAATGTTGCCAGTGGAAGTACCCTGAATAACAGACTTCGGCACTTAGGAGTTCAAGGCAGGAAAAAATAAGGAAAGCCATATTTTGGCCAAGGAACAGTACAGATGTTCAGTTAAAATTCTTCTGTAGAAACTTTTCATTTTCTCTTGTGCACAAGGGGCACAGGAGAAAAATGCATCTGCAAGTTATTATGTGCTGCACGCAGTATAAAACTGTCAGGGGAAGCCCTCAAATGTATTTTTTCCTCTCCAATGGTTTTTAAGAGCTGAAAAGTTTCGGGGAACAGATGTTTTTGTAGTGTCTGTATTTTCTCACCCCTGCTTTTCATAGTGTGCATTGCCTGGGTTTGCACTCAGCAATGTTTATCCTCAGGCTGGCAAAAGAGGGTTGGGATGCACAAATGGCCCTGCCCAGCATTTGTAATGCTTTGGCCCCATCTTCTTTTAAAGATGGTTCTTAGAAAAACATCATCTCTCCCTCAGTAACCCTTTCCCATTCTTTCTCAACAATTAATAGTCCAACAGTGGATCTGTTTGACCTTCCTTTCTTGGAAATCATTCAACCTGTACAGCAAAGTTTGTTTTGCAAAAAACAGTTCCAGCCATACGCACCCATTTGTACACCCTTTGCGCTTGTGTTGCTAATAAAGGTTTCTATTTGGTGTTGCTAATAAAGGTTTGTATTTGGCATGGACAGCACTGAGTTGTTCTGTTACAAGTGTAGGCCATCCTGTTGTCCTGCCAGGCCCTATCTGCCAGAAGCAATAGTGATGATTCTTGTTGGGATGGGTGTCTGCACATCTCAGTGTCACAAGAGCTGACAATTTGTTGAGGTTACAGTCTGGGTCTGACAAGCTTCAAGACAAACTCCTCGCTTTAGCCCATGAGTAGATGGTCCCTGTGGTATCAGCTCTCCACAGCTCAGACTCAAGCCTTGCTGCTCTCAACATCACTGTTAATAAGCTCTATTATTACTTGAAAGGTCCCACCCAAAGGGTCCAGTTTTACACAAGCACTTAGTATGACAGGGGAACATTTAAAAATGCTTCTCAGCAAAGCCATTAAAACTGAGAGAAACTTCTACCACAGTTAGAGAGTCAGAAGATACAGTGGCCTGAGAAGCAAGCTAGCAGATACAGAGCAGGTCACAACATTTCACTGCTCCATCTCCCACTTCCACTGCTACAAAATGCAGAGGACAGCACTGTCCCCTGAAAGGCTTATGTAAATCTACAGAGGGAAACTGCAAAGAACAGCTAAGGTTTATTATGTAAAGATCCTGCCCTTCTACCACACAGAGTTGCTTCAACAACAGTCACTTTGACCCAAGGGCAAAACACTCCTTTTCCCTATACAAAGCATTTTCTCCCAGTTAGGGCTGCCCTTGGATATCTTGCAGAGTAAAGCACAGCAGGTTTTCAACTGCCTGCAGGATCTTTAAATGCTGCCACTTGCTCCAGATCACTGAATTGTATTTGCTGTGACTCAGGCTGCTGTAAGAGCGAAGGGACAGCTCCATCCATCACACATGTCCAATAAAGTATCACACAAGTGAGAGGGGTAATGGATGCAAGCCAGCAGGTAAGCCTGCTGCCCTTTTCCTAACAAGCTGAGTCAGGCAAGGGATAAACTAAGAGAAGGAAAAGCACAACAACAGCATGTGGAAATCTTCATGCCTGGGCTTTAGCAAATGAGCTCCCCTTTACCAGACTCCTCATGCCAGCCAGTGGAACATCACTTCCAGCCCACCTCTTTCAGTTGTGCAGGACTCAAAGCATGATGCTCTCCACAACAAGAGCGAAGAGTGGCATTTCCACTGCTTATTGTGGGATGGACGAGCTCTCATAGCACCACAGATCCACAGTTAAGTCAGACTGGTCTTACTGGCCACTTCACAGCTGCTTTGTTAAGTCACAGCCTTCTCTAGGCTGCCCAAGAAAACAGAGACAACCAATGACTCTTGACTAGAGCTGCATTTGCTGGAGCTGTGATCTCTCCACACCTTATTAGTGCAAGCTGTGCAAATCTCCAGCTACTCAGAACAGGAAATTTGTGAGAAACTGCTTGGTAGAAGAGCAACAGCAAAGACAAACAGTGGCTCTACTTTAAATACACAAGTGGGAGAAAAGGCCCATGCCTGCACCCTAACTCAGTTCCTCCACCTCCAATTCCTGTGATCCTGCTAAGAACTCAGAAGTATTCACTGAAGTACTTGTAAGAATAGGTCAAAATGGAGACTTGGCTCTGCTGTTCCCTCCATCTGTGCCTTTGCTGCTCCTTCACAGTGGAGCACTTTAGTGAGGAATATGGAAACTGGCAACAGAAGGCCTATGTGCAGGATCCTTTCCCCTTTCTGTTCTTTTAGCTGCCCCAGCTAAAGGCAAACCAGCCCACCACATACAGGCAAGTCTACAGTCAAGAACATCCCTTCACAGCCTGTAGACCCTTTCCTGTTTGGAAGTTTTGACAAGGTAAGGAAAGAATAGTGATATTCATCAGATGCCCAATTCCAGCTGCAGAAGAGCTTGTGCTGGCATTAAAGATGTCAGCCTTCTTGTTATAAGGGATCCTGGATGCCACTGCAGTGGGAAGAAGAATCTGTTCCAGCAGGATCCTGCGAGGGGCTGCTGAGATGGTATTTCTCAGGAAAATAGAGTGTTTTGTGAATCAGGTCTCTGACAGCAGAGTCATCACTTCTGTCTAAGGAAAAGAGAGAAAACCAGTTGTTAGGCATTCTCATCAGGCAATGGGAAAGCCTCCCGCTCCAGAAATACTCTAGTTCCCAGCATATCATCTGCCAGCAGCCCTTTCCCTCTTTCTTTCTGTACATCCCCCACTCTGTACACCTCTTTCTGCACTCACCTACACCCAGCTGCTGCAGGAGACTTCCAAACTCTGGGTCACCCTCCAGGATTTTCAACAGGTTGGTGGACTCCATTCTCTCCAGCTGCACATCCCAGTAGATGTAGATCTTCTGGCTGAAGCTGACATAAACAAGGCAGGGACTGTTGCTCCCTTCTTTGCATGCATAGAGGCCTGCAGAAAGCAGAAGTGTGGAGATCTGACTACTTCCAAAAAGAAAGAGAAAGTGAATAATTGACATTTCATGATGAGGTAACAAAGCTGTTAGCAGAAAACAGCAAGCAGCTGGGCAGAGATATGGGTCTGGGTATACAAAGTCCCTTTGAGACAATCCAAGGAGCTGCTCTGAACTGCATGAAGCTGCATTTGCAAGCTGCTTCTTGCAGGTCTGAGAGAAGGGACTGAAAAGAGCCAAAACTCTTTTGGTTCCATGGGGTCCTAATCTCCACTTAAGAACAGTTTAGAAGTCTGCAAATTAAAAAAGCAGTGTGGAGGACATGAAACCACTCTAGCACCCCCAAAAAAGACAAGAAAAAATCCCCAAGGCACCACAGACAAGCCTCAGCATCACTTTCTCTCACCCTTCCTTTTCCCAGAGGAAAGACTAGCTGGGCCTTCTGCAATATGCACACAGGGAAATTATTCCCCCCTGCAGGCAGACAAAGGATTTTGGGTCTCCTAGAAGGGAGTAGCAGCTTTGAGGGGAAAATGCTCTGAGCATTTGCAGCCAGGCTTCCCACCTGCACAGAAGGCACTGACATTCTCATCCGCCTGGAACCTGGCCACGGTGCGATTGTGGTCGATGATGTACGTCTGACCGTCCCACGCACAGGCAATCACCTCCTCGTGCCCATTGCCCTGCAGCAACCAGAGGATGGCATGTTACACAGGCATCACCTACTCCCAATCAGCCAGGAATCTTCCTTCTGGTTCAGAGACACAACACTGGTGTCTAGACAGCACTTCTGGACATCTCATCCAGGTATTTTGCACTTGGAGCTCATCTCTCTTCTATACTGCAATCCTTACGTACTGTAAGAGCTTTTAGACAGTCAGGGTATTAGCAAGTGAGCAAAACCATTCAGCTTTCCAGTAAGATTGAAGAACAGCTGGGGGACAAAAGCTCAGGAATGGATAAATGGATGCTGGGTCTAACAGGCAGACACAACTCAACCTCTTGCAGCTGGGCAGACTGACCTGAGTACAGAATGTACTGCCACAGTCAGAACACTCTGTGTCATCCTGATACAATCCCAGCCTTTTCCAGCTGAGCCACACTCCTGATCTTCCTAAGTTCATATACACAAAGCCATGCTGAGTTTTTGTCTTCATCTCTCCCAGCCTTACTCAGATACTCACAGTAACATCCAGCTTTTCCAGAGCAAAGAGCTGGTGATCAACCTGAACAGACCACAGGAGCTTGTCTGCTCCCTCCATCAGTTTCAGTGTTCCTGAAGAAAGAAAAATAACTGTCTTGAAAACAATAAGAGAGCAAGATGTTTGATAATGCTAGGCTCTACACCTTCAACACTCAGGGCTGCTGAGAGTCAGCTGCTAATAGCAGAGGCTATTGGTCTTGGCTGCTAAATCCATACTGGACACTTGACCCCACCTACCATGCTCCAATTATCCAGATATACTGGGGCAGTACTGGGCAGGGAGCACTGTGACTCAGTGGAACATAAGCATCTATCCTCACAGTGCCCTCCATGCCTTCATATAAAATATGTCAGCAGAAGGAGTCTTTGAATCAAATTCTCTTGCCTGACCCTTGAAGGGTTTCTGAAGCCCAGCTTCCCTTTCTTTTGAAAGTCAAAAGCACTGAGCCCTGGTTCTCTGCTTTGAATTAGTGACAGGCCTTGGCTGCCCCACAGGTCCCCTTCCAGGACAGTGCAGGACTTACCATCCAGAGTACAGAGGGCAAAGAGACCTGAGCCACTATTCTCACTGGAGCCTGTAAGTGCAAAAGAAAATCATTGGAGTTGATGTCATTTTGTAAACATTGTCCCCTCCCTCTCCTGAAAACAATGAAAAAGATCCAAACCAAGCTGATCCATGCTGCCTCCTTTCCTTGCCCAGTTGTGTGCAGGACAGCACTGACAAATGTCATTAATTAAATCTGGAGAGTCCCCTGACCACTGGGCTGCTTCAGCCCTTCAGTAAATTCTCTACCTACCTGCTAAAAAAAGAAAAGACATGCAAGGTCAAGTTTTAAAAATATGACACTCTCAGAGAGAGAACTGGAGCTGTATTCAATTAAAGCTGCATTTAATCCTTTCAGTGACAACATAAGAGAGGCACTGGCTCCTGAGGCAGAACCCAGGAAACCTGGCAGTCAGGGGCAAGCCAGCAGAGCTGAAAGCAAGCAGGTAGTTTCCCCAGAGTAGGTTAACAAGGGGAGCCTACCCCCAGTGCACACGGACAGCTCCAAGCTACAGCCCCCTGCACACTCCCAGCTGCAAATACCCCACTTCTGCAGGTCAGCCTGAAGCACAGCCAGCTGGTTGGGTGCCTAACTACCCCTAGTGACATGCACCCAGACAGGATCTGATCCAAGGGATCCGCTGTGTCCCCCTTGGAAACTGGTCAGCATGGCACTCCTCAGCTGTTTCTTTACTGACAGTCTAGCATCAATGAGCTTTTTTACAGCCTGCTCTTCATCCCTTCATTTGCCACAGTGTGCCTTCATTTTTCACAGACATCTCTCAAGAGATGCAAGGCTTCATAGGCAATGAAATAATTGATTTCATGCTCTGTTGACCACGTTGCTCACAGCAGCATCAGAGATGCTGGAAACATGACAAGCTCAGGAACTGGGCAGGAAAGGTCCTCTGAGGAACGGGAAGAGGGTGGGGTTCAGTGGATTGCTCTTGTCCACAAGCTCTAATTACATTGGACAGGCTGAATCATTCCTGGACAGCACTGCAGGAGGCAATACTTGGGCAGAGCAGATACAAGAGAAAGTGATCTCTGCTGGGAGTTTTCTGCCTTTTCTATGCCCACACACTCCAAGGGGGAGTGAAAGCTTTTTCTCCATAGGTACCAAAGGAGGGTTCAACACACTGCACCCTGCACAGGTCAGAGCACAAGGAGTTAGAGGAGGGAAGCAGTGGCAGTGTGCAAGGAAAGTCTGGACACAAGAGCAGTGTGTCAGGGCTGAGAGAAGTTGGCAGCTGTGCAGATTTTAGATACAGCGTGGAAGATGACAGAGGACAATGATACAGATGAAATATGGAAGCAGCTCTGGAAAGGCTGGGGCTGCACAGAAGAAGGAGGAGCAGCACAGAGCCACAAGGAATTGAGATGCAAATGCTGAAAAGCATGAACGAAAATGAGGCTGTAGTAAGGAAGAGATGCATCTAGGGAATAAGAAGGAGGCATAAGCTGCAGTCATGCAGAAGCAAGGATCAAGGACATCTGTAGGAGCATGGCATGGCAGCCATTCAAACTGACTAAATGCAGGTCAGCAGAGGCTGCAGAAAAACTCTTGTGCTGAGTGAAGGATAAGGGCTACCTAGGGAAGGACAAAGGCTATAAAAAGCTCACATGCAAATATCCAACTGTCTTTGCGAGCTGGCTAAGAGAAGCTGAGATCCCTGTGTTCTTGCAGCTGCCTCTCAGTGTTATTTTTCTACCACAGGAAATCTGATTTCATTCTGGACTGAAGCACTGAAAAAGCACCAGGGGCAACTGCAGGGCTGGAGACCCCAAGCTGCTGATCTCTCACCTCGGGCAATGCTACCAATCAGATGAGTGGAGACGTTCTTGTTGTGGATCCGTCCAGATGTTTGGTGTAGAATCACATCTCGAACAGGGGCCTCACTAGGGAAAAGAGAAAGACAACAGGGAAAAGTTAGGGACCCACACCTGGGATTGTCTCAGAACAATTTCAGGAGCAGTGTATTCCAAAGGTCTACAAATCCAGATGGTGACAGAGTTTGTGAACAGGTTAAGCCCTTTAACTGTAAAGGAAGGAAGCGCATGCCACCTCAGGTATTAAAGAAATGCACCAATTTTCAAAAACACAAACCCAGAATGATTTGATGCACTTAAAAAAAAAGAGGAAAAAAAAAGAGCTCAAAAAAAAATCAGTAAGGCCTGTATTTCAATGAAGGAAAAAAAGGACAATTTTTATCACTACTGTTACATAATCCTGTCTGCCTTTTTTTTTTTTTTTTTTTTCTTTTTTTTTTTTTTTTTTTTTTTTTTCTCACCAAGTATCTGTCCAGACTGAACACGCTGGTGAGAGACCCCATCTGGACCTGGCTTCTGGCTAACAGGGTACCATTCCACAGAGTTCTCTGAGACATCAAGGAGACCTGCCTAGGTCCCCTCCTGCTGCAGTGTTTTGTGTCTGCCTTGAAGTCTCACAGAACACCACAGAAGCACCCAAATTCCCCACCAGGGTCTTTCCAGCACCATGACAGTAACAAGCATCTCAGTGCTCATCTTGGTTTCTGTGGTTGTGATTTACATCATTGTCTGCCAGGAGTCTCATTAGGAGAACTTCTAATTGCCTCACCTGCAGAAAACAAGTGAATTAGCCCAGTTTTATCCTGGGCTTCAGATGTATTTGGTTTGGCCCAATCTCTCAGCTGTTACCCTGCAACCTGATGACCTTTCTCTGGTCACTCAGCTCCCTACCTTAGCTCCCATTAGCAAGGAACTCTCAGGGAGCTAGTTTTGCCACTCTCCTTGCCCAATTCAAGAAGAGAGTGGGATACAAGGACAGCAGCAGTACTCATCTTTATGACAGAGACTTGAAGAGTGCTCATGGAAGCTTAGGTGCAGGCAGGCTTGAGTGATGAGGTGCCAGCAGCACAGCAGGTCACTGAAGCAAGGACAGTGACAGCACCCCCTGCTTCACAACAGTGATGTGGTGGCATCTCCTTGTAACAAACAGTGGCATGTGCTCACATGCCCCTGCAGGAATGCTTGAGGCAGATCCATCCCTTCCTGCTGGAACCCCCCTCACCTGCTCGGGGCAGCTCCGTCCCTTCCCGCGGCTGCATCCCGCTGCTCTGTGTCCCAGGTGCACAGCAGGATGGCATAGCCACAGCCTGGCTGTGACACCATCAGCTCTGGTGAGCCATCAGGGCCTGGGTTCACAGACAGGCTGTCCACCTACAGCAGCAGAGGGAAAAACATGGATAGAGCCAAGAACTCCAAAAGGTTTACGGTGCCTCCTGCAACTCAATTTGAATATGGCAAATCTTCTGACAGAGCTGAGCAGCAGCTGCACAAATTCAGCTGGAAGCAAAATGTCCAAGTTCTGTCAAAAGCTGGTTCCCTACCAAAAGCCACCTTAAAACAACACTAGTACTTCTCACTAATGCTCTCCCACCGGGCAAGAGCAACTGCTTCTCAGATCGACCTACCAGCTGTACAGAAAAACCACCAGGCAAATCTCCTCTCAAGCCATGGACATGACAATTGTTTTGTTCATAGGACAGATTCTGTGCTTCATCTCTTGAAAAAGCCACCTCTTGAAGACTATATGACAAATACTGCTCTGAACATCCTTTTTCCTTACCTGGCCTTCTAGAAGCCATTTCTTCAACAGGATCAATTGCCCAGAGACATGGTCTGAATTCTCTGACGAGTCCTCCCAGCGGAAGGCACGGACCACCCTGTCAGTGTAACCCACAACCAACTCACACTTCCCATCTCCATCTGCAGGAAAAGAGAAAGAGAGATGGACTCTCTCAAGCCCTAAGTGCCCAACATGCACAAACCACTCTGCTGGTTTCTATAGTTAGCACCCCTGAGGACCCCCAATCACATTGTGAAAGCATGCACTTCAAAAAAATTCCTGAAGTTCTTGTTTCTCCCTTCCATGACTTGGCTGTGGTTTGTTGGAGTGTCTGTTTCAGCAAGACAGTAATTTCCTTCTGCAAGTCCCCCACACTTTCTCTCCCCACTGCCTCACACACAAACTCCTTCACCCTGCATTCCCACACCAGCTCTGGGGCTCACCAATGTCATTGATGAGCATGACCTTGGTGTTGGCAGGAATGTGCTGCTTGAACACTGGCTTCTGCTCTTCTGCCCCCACCATCTCATGGTGGCCTGAAGCATCTGGGTGTTTGGAATTCAGAGAAGTCAGGTCAAAGAGATGAAACCAGCCTTCTGCACTCACTGCCACCACGAAATTCTGTGAGGGAAGAGAAAAAGCTTTTAATTCTTCCTCTTTTAGGAAGTGCAGAAGCTGTCCCACAGCAGGGCAAAGGAAGACACAAGGGTAGATTGATCAAGATCAATCACTGCTACAGAGGGAACAGGAGGATTTTGGACAGTACACAAACTTCTCTGCTACTGGCAGGGTCCAAACTTCTTGTTCATCTTTGTCAGACTACAGTACCAAGCTGGTATGTGTGCAATCCTCAAACAATGTCTGGCTTTCTCAATGCCCATGTCAGCTCTGCTCCCCACTAGAGGAAACACAGCTACAGTATTTCAGGCAGGGACCTTTGGACTAATTGGTCCTGGCTTAAATCCCCAGAAACAGCAATCCAACAAAAAGAGTCAGAGTAGACCCAGTGGAATTTGCTTGGGAGTCCAGACTATTTCATGTCTCAGTCTTGTTTAGATGACCTTAAATGCACACAGCCAAGTGGCAGAAGGACCACGGCCCACAGCAGACATCAGCCCAAGGAAGGCAAAAGCCACTGAGCAAAAGGAGCAACCCTCAAACCACCAGAGCCTTGTGGTGCTCCCAGAAGGACACATGGAAATCAGAAGTGCTCTCTGAAAATAGGATGGATTTCCTTCCTCTCTAAAACCTGCATAAGGCTCACAGAAAAAAATACTGGTCACATATAAACAGAGGAACAGAGGAACAATTTAAAAACAGTAGTTTTTAAACAGTAGTAGGCTAAAACTCTATGTGCAAAGGCAGATCCTGGAGAGACAGCACCTGCAGCCTGTCCTCCTCCACTATCAGCACGTGACATGACCCCAATTTTCTGAACACCTCCCACATGCCCTACAGACAGCTGGGCAGAGTTTGTCTCCTCTCACCTTTCCTTTATTGCACACATCTCCCACACGGACACATGTGAGCTGCAAAAGAAAACAAGGCCATCCATGAGAAAGGCAACCCGACCCAGCACCCTGGGATAAACCTCTGCCCTACACCCTCCTCTCCCATAAAGAATCTCTTGAACTCCTAACAGCCTTTCAAAGGACAAGGAGAGCACAGTCAAGGGACAGAAACACAACTGGCTGGAGCCCTGGAGCAAAACCCACAGTGCACAGAGCAGGGTAAAGGTGGGAGAGAAGCCCAGTTTCTATGTTTGCCCATTAATTTGCTCTTCGCTTCCACCCCATGGGGCTGTAGGCAAAAGCGGGGTCTTGAATAATTACACCAAAGACATCAGAATCAGTTCTGGTGGCCATTCCTCTCCAGTATTCCTAGGCAAAGGAAAAGGACAGCTGGCTGCACATACACCAAAAGGCCCAACCATTTAGACATTTTGTCAAGAACTGACCATTCCTTGGCAGGATCGCACAGCCCAGGGCTTGCTATCATCATTCTTGTAAACATAGAGCTTTCCATTGGTGTCTCCCACCACAAGTTCATTCAGCTGTACAAGAAAATCGGGTTAGTAGGAAGAAGTCCACAATTACATCAACAGTATTCCTTCAGCAGCAAAAATTTCAGAATTCATATCTAAAAATCACTCTGTTTTAAGAAGCAGTAAAACAAAGTAAGTTAAACACACAATCTTGGATCAAAATGGAAGGTCTGGGAACATATAAAAAGCCCTAATTTTATTCTTGACGATAAAAGAGATGGAGAACGGCTCCTTAGAGCAACATCCTATTGCCCACTGCTTCTCCGCTCATCATTTCAGTTGTGGCACTGACTGTTTAAACACCCTGCTTGGATGTTAAAACAATCATCATTACTCCATCTTCCATCCTTCAATCTAGATTGACTTGAATCACCTAAGGAAGATGATGGCAATGAAAAAAATATAATAATCCAACAAGAGAGTGCAAGAACACTTACAACAGATTTACACAGGATGTTTGATCTCACTGCTGAAGGAGTAAAGGGGTTTCAGAATATTGTGTTTATTTCTTTAAAGAAGATCCCTAAGAATCACTAACCAGCTATGCTGAAGAGCTTACTCCCATTATCCTATCTCCTGCATCATGCCTCCCTGTATTTAAATGGTGTGCACCTGCACACCTTACCCTATAGAAAAGTTTTTTTAATGGAGAAATTCCTTTAATCATCCACTGCACCGCTAGCCATGACACTTTCCAGGATAAGGCTGTAAAAAACCTTGGCTGCTGAGGAGAACAAACAGTTGACATACAGCTGGTTAAGCTAACTTCTTCCTAGTCACAGGCAAATCAAAACCAGTCATTTCTGGGGCTAACAGCAGCACTCCCAATGCACATCCATCCATCCATCACACGGGTCAAGAGGCACGGAGACTTGGCTCTACCCTGTTTGTGATCTGCTGTGCCCAGCAAAGCACGGCTGCATCCCCACCACTGTGACAGGTGAGTGTCTGTCAGGAGTCAAGCTCCCCTCCGGCTCTGCCCCACGCAGCCACACCAAGGCTGAGCGGCACGTGTAGTGACGAGGGAAGCCCCGACCCGCTGCATCCCAGCAAACATTCCCTTTGCAGGGAACTCCTGCCGGGTTCTGAACAAAGCCCTGCGTCCCTCACACACGCCCGCCAAGCCCTGTGTGCGTCCCCAGAGCTGGAAGCCCCCCGGCTCCTCCTGGCACCGGCCCCGGGGCCGCACCAGGCGCTCGGCGCTTCCCCCCGGCCCCGTTTCCGAGGC